>JAAONU010000012.1:7217739-7299319 GCA_012932295.1 Cyclina sinensis | reverse complement strand
ACTGGTCTGAAATATCATCATAACAAACCTTCAGACCAAGCTTCATAAAGATCTAGCACACACTATGAGTTCTTTGAATTTTCTACTTTATATCAGAGTTGGTGACCTAGGTTTTAATCAAACAAGACGCAGTTTTAAACAAAATTCTGAGCAAGTTGCACGATTGTACAAATTTGGCCTTTAGAGTGTTCACTAATTTGATCGATTTGGGCTGGTAACCTTAATTTGGACCCCACATAACCCCTGAGAAATCATCAACAAACTTCCTATTAGTTAGGAAACGATAATCGAGCTAATATGATTAATCAGTGGCGGCCTTGTTATGTCGGCGAAAATCGATTTTCATTCCGAAAATTGATGTTGCTAAGGATAAAAGGGAAGTTACTCTTCGCTGGAATTTGTTTTAACAGAACTACATTTGACATTAAAAATACATTTAATAACTGCCTAAATAAGTGATTCAGTACTATTTCGTTTGCTTTATCATGCATCCAAACAGTATTTGTTGTAATAAATCTAACCCATTAGGATAAGTGTACAAGACTTCTGAAAGTGTCTCCAGTTTCACTATGTTTATACCATTTCGTTTATCTTCTGATAGTAAATTGGAATGCTTTGATGATTGGTTTTGATTTCAGTCTGATTTTACTCTTTCTATGCAAGTTTTATGAAGGCTGGATAGAAAATGTAGCCTCTTTAGTATTCAAAAGTAAAATGTTGATGACGGAAAGCTCACAAAAGAGAACGGATGGCTAAGGTTATCACAAATACACTCACGCTACACACCATGTGCTCAGGTTAGCTAAAACAAGAGGGTCACGATGGCCCATTATTGTTCACCCGAGAACCAATGAGATATTGTTCGATTTTTTCCTTGCTATAAATTCCAAAAAAGGACATAGTATGTCAAGGTTAATATATGATTTCAATATTGTCATTTCCGTTAAAAAAAAATAACCAGTGGAACTCAAACAAATATGATAAAGGTGTGGGAATATTTATGTGAAATAACATGGCAAAAGGTTTCTAAGAGAAGACTTTCAAAGTTTTCTTAAGTCATATAGTGAAAACAGGCCCGTCCCTCTGCAGGCCATTTTTTAAGGGCCCCTCCTAGTGAACATTTTTGTGAAATTATTTTGAAATCAGGTTGGTGATTTCCAAGTAGGTTTTCTGACTTTTCTTTCTTGTCAAATAATTAAAACAGGTCCTGCCCATTTGAAGGGCATGTTTTTAAGGTACTTAAATGGTTTGGAGTAATTTGATCGAGGGCAACCTAAGAAACATTTTCATGAAATTATTTTGAAATTGGCCGAGTGGTTTCTGAGATGATTTTCAAAGTTTTCCATCAAGTGGAAACGGGCCCCGTCCTCTGCAGACCATGTTTTTAAGTGACCCAAATGGCTTGAAAGAATTTGATTAAAGCTCCCTCCACCCATGATGACATTTTCATAAAATCATTTTGAAAACAGGCAGTTGGTTTTTGTGGGTAAGATTTTTCCTTTGGGTTGCTATGGAAGACCTTTAGAAATTAAAGCTTATTTCTGCTAGAAAATTATATAACAAAACAAAAGGGTACTTTGTATATCACCTTTTCATTATTTCATATTACAAATATCTTTATTAAAACAAAAGCAAAGGTTATTGCACAAAATATTTAATACAATAAAGCAATAATTTAATGTTACGTGTGTTTCTACAAATCTTGATTGTCAATGAATGAAGGAGGTTAAGTTAATGTTGGTATACTGTTAAAAAAATATCTTTTGATTCAAATTTGTGAATATATCTTTGTGTTAACAACACACAAACAAATTTGTGAATATATCTTCGTGTTAACAACACACAAACAAATTTGTGAATATATCTTCGTTAACTACACACAAACAAATTTGTGAATATATCTTCGTGTTAACAACACACAAACAAATTTGTGCTGAGTCTAACCATAAATAATTTTTAAGAAATCTAGAAAATATTTCTCTTGTTATAGATTGAATAAATACAATTTTTGCTTGGTCTGAAAGGAAAACTTACAGCAAAATTTTAACAAGTATATAATTAGAGGTTAATTGCTCCATGTCAGTTACCTGAGACCTCCGCAAACTCAAACATAAAATGAAGAAAAAACATTATTTAAATTAAAGCAAGTAATTCAAAGAGAGAAGAGGTTTTTTTTTCAAATCACAGTTAAATCTGAAGTGGACAAAAAAATATTGCATCAAAGCATTGTTTCAACAACAGGAAAATAAAAGAAGAGGAGGACTAAGTACCAAACTATCATCTGCATTTATCAATTATACACAGTCCACATAATAGGCTGATTTTAATAAATACTCTTTTAAGATATATCAAAACCTTTCTATTTTTTTACAGATGATTCATCAGAGAGGCAATTTCTTTCAGACTTTAGGCCACACCAAATTAATATCTTGTTCTTCGGATTTTTTTGAGAAAAATATGGGGCAAGCGAGCGAAAAAAAAATTAAAATATTTTTTTTCTGATCAGTCATTGAGTGGAGCGAGCGAAGAGCGAAGAAAAAAATGTTAACCATGATAGCGTTTAATGAGTATGTTAAAACCACTTTTAATTTATCGATTTCAAAACAATGATTTAAAGATGACAGTCTTTTTGAGAAAAACATCTCTACATATACATGTATTTTAACAATTCAGTTAGAAACATATAAGCAGAGTGCACATCAAGTATAATGTTCAAGATGCCAGTTACATGTCGTCTTCATATGATGATCATTTATGCCAATCTATTTTAAAATCCCGTCATGCTTGACAAAGTTATAAGCCAGACACTAACATCTACGCATAAACTTTATGTGTCCAATGTGACCTTCACCTTTGAGCGAACGACATGGTTCATGCACGCGACACATTGTCTTCATATTATGATCATTTATATCAATTTATTTCGAAATCTCATCATGTATGACAAAGATATGAGGCGGACACAAAATCTGACACGGACAGACGGATGGACAAACCAACCGACAGGATAAATGTTACATGCCGTCCTGCCATTTTATGGCAGGGGCATAAAAAATGTAAAAATCTATTGCTAGTAACTGTTACCCTTGACCATGATCCCTAGCGACCCAAACTGCACCCAGTGTTAGAGGATATTAAAAGGAACCTGCCTATACATGTGAACACAATTTGTTAATTCATAACGCCTGTATGAACAAAAGTATGAAAAATAACAAAGGGCAATAACTAGAAAATTATAAATCGAAGAGTTATCTTTCTTGTGCATTGCACTTTTACTTAATGCAATCTATCCACCATGAAGTTTCAAATTTCTATCTCAAATACTTTTCTAGTTATGCTCCTGACAAAAAAAACATATGCATAAAAAATATCAAAGGGCAACAACTCAGAAAGTGTGGAAATAAGAGTTATGTTTCTTGTGCACTGCACTTTTCCTTAATGAGATATATCCACCTATGAAGTTTCAAGTTGCTAGATGAAACACTTTTGGAGAAATGCTCAAGAACGAATTTCCGACCGAGATTAAGGCTACCCCAACTGTACCAGCTTTTATTAGTGGACTAAACAAGTTTTATAGATTTTAATTACTTAAAATAAATGTTTAAGTAAGATCTTCAGCTAAATCTTGTTTTCTTTGTTATTATCGTTTATAATTTTAATGTTCCTGGCACGCGCCTGACTTTTGGCAGTAATAAGTTGAAGTTAAAGTGCTCCAGACAAAAATGCAGGACGGAGGCAGACATAGACTATTACCATATCCCCCGCCTTGACAAATTTAAATCGGCCCAATTTAAATTACAATACACGGCTGCAGCTCTGAACAGTTCATTGAAGTCTGCATTAAGAGGTATTTCTACTGCAGTCGGTGGAAAAATGGCTTTATTGTCATCAGCCTCGCGAAAGGAAACAACAAACACGTAAGAGGCCATTTTCCTTTGTTGATTTATGATGTGATAAATAAGACATTCAATTTGGTAATCGAGCAAATCATTAGTTAACTCCCAGTAACGGGTCTCTACCGCGCGGAATAGTGATAACTGCGTCGCGTAACTGAGTATTAAACCGAAGAACATGTTCTGTAGAAATTTGCACTATAAATTACAATCAAAAGTAATAACTTTTTTTCGCACCGGGCGATTTCGACCCAGTGCAAATTTTACGACAGGAGCGGGCGGTGAGAAAAAAATTAAAATATTTTTTTTTCATTTCTTCGAAAATTGATGCGGTAAATCCGACGAACAGGAGATCATTTTGGTGTGGCCTTAACTGCAAATTCTCATTAAGGAGCCATACCCAACAAACATTTGAATGCACAGCATCTGAGGCACTCAGTAATGCAGAATATATTCCTGCAAGCCAAGCCATTTAGATCTCAAATACAAACATTACTCTCCAAAGAGTATTTCTTAAGCCATTAGTGTATAGGCTGGGGTTAAGAAACTTTTTGGAACCAGCCCAAATTTTCCATTCAACTCACCAACCCACCATGATTTTTCATCAAACTCTTTACTCAAAACATAAATTATATCTCCTTTTTTAAAGCTTAGCTCATTTGAGCAATCTCCAATGCAGTCCCATTTTCCATAGAATCGGTTCTCAAAATCTTCCTCAGGTTTGCAAGTTATATTAAGCTTAATCTTTTTCTTTGCTGGTGGGGGTGGGGGTAAATCTCTTTGTGGTCTGTTGGCCCTCTTCACTGGAGGGGGCACCTCTGGAGGTTGTGCTGATGCATCCTCAGGCAGAGGAGGTGGTGGCCTACTGTGTTCAGCTTTCTTCAAAGGTTCAATACTAGATGCATCATCATACATCAAATCCTGTTCAGGTTCAGATTTCTTGGTCTCTTCAGTTTTTGGTTTCATCACTGGTGATTTAGGGACAACTGAAGATGGAGGTTTATGCAGTCCTGATGGAGGTGGAGGAACAGGTGGTGGGATCTCACCATCAGGGTCTTCATAGACCTCACCAGAGGTAGACTCTTCCACCTTCACCTCTACATCAACACCAGTCTGTGCCTGTATTGGTGCTGGACCCTTGACTTCTGGAGGCTCCTCTCCTATAACCTCTTCATAGATATCCTCTTCTACAAAATACAAAATTTAATGACTAAAAATTGTCCTAAACTTCACTTTGTATAGCAGATCAATTTGCAGCTTTGGTTTTAGACTAGGAAAGGCAGAGAGTACCAATTTTAATAAATATTTGAGTACAAAGTTATTCTTTCAATATAGTCAACATCAGATACTTACTGCAAAAATCGCACTGTCCAGAAAGCCACACATGCTACACTTATCACAACAGTATTGCCACTATCCATGACCTACTTTCCTGTTCTTAACTGCTTCTATAAACTGGCTATTATCAATTAAAGAGCTAGGGAGGTAACCTGGAAAAAGTCTGTTATATGTGGCCTATCATAGGACTGCATCTATATAGATGGATCTTGTGCCTTTTCACCTGAGTATACATTCAGTCATTTTTTTCATAAAAGTTAGCTGACAAAGCCACTAGTATGTCTCATTTATGAATAGCTTGGGCTATTCTTTTTACACTGAATAAAGAAAATAATGTTTATTTAAGTATATCATGGTTTTACATTATGGCTACCCCAAAGCAAGTTTTTGCAATGAACTGTGAAGATGATTTAAAATAATCTTCTCTCAATTATGACCCAATTTCTAAAAAAAAAGTAAAGACATGTGTCACAGACACAAATGCGTCCAAAGCATGGCAATGGTCAAAGTCATGGTAGCTTATAACTTGATGTTACCTTTATCACTTGTGCCACATTTTTTTGCAGCCTGTGAATTGAACAAAGTTTCCATACATTCAGGGGTAAGACTATTATATGTCCCTTAACTAATTGCATGGCTGGTAAAATTAATAAATTTCCAAAACAGATGTGTTTCAAAGATATTAATCTAGTATTTTGTACCCACAGAACTGCAAAGGTAGGTAGGAAGGTGGGAGGGTGGCTAGGTAGGAAGTTTTGAGGCAGCAAGGCCCAAGGGTTCTCTAGTCATCAATCAGAATATGTTTTCCTCTTTATGGTTTAGGGCCACCATGACCTTAACATTTAACTTAGTGACCTCAAAGACAATAGGGGTTATCATCTCAACAGATCAACCTGCATAGCAAGTCTGAGGAGCCGATACCCAAGGCTTCTCCATGTATAGACTGTAAAACCTATTTTGTTCTTAATGGTCACTCTGAACATGAACTTTGACCAAGTGACCCCAAAAGCAATATGAGTCATCTACACGTCATGAGCAACCCGCACTGCAAATTGAAGAACCCTTGGCCCAAGCATTCTCTAGTTATTCATCAGAAACCATTTTTCAGTTAATGATCAATATGACCTTGACCTTTGATCTAGTGACCCTAAAGACTATAGGGGTATACTGGCCATGACCAACCTACCTATGAAGTTTAAGGAAGCCTTGGCCAAAGTGTTCTATAGTTACTGATTGGAAACCATTTTGCTTTTCAAGGTCACTGCTACCTTGGTCTTTGTCTAGTGAACTGAAAAAACTACAGAGGTCAATCACTGCTCTTGACCAACCTTAATACCAAGTTTGAGGAACATGGACCCAAGGATTCTTTAGATATTTTTCAGAAAATGTTTTGCTTTTCAAGGTCACTATGATATTGGCCATTGACCTTATGATCTGGAAAACTAGAGCGGTTATCTACAGACCATGACCAGCCTGTCAATGAAGTTTTGAGGAGCCTAGGCTTAAGCATTCATAAGTAACTGATCAGAAACCGTTTTGATTTTCAAGGTCACTGTGACCTTGGACTTTGACCTAGTGACCTGAAGAATTTCAGGGGTCATCAATGCTCTTGATCAACCTTAATACCAAGTTTGAGGAACCTGGGCCCAAAGATTCTTTAGGTATTTATCAGAAAAGGGTTTGCTTTTCAAGGTCATTTTGATAATGGCCTTTGACCAAATGACCTGAAAAACTAGAGGGGTCATCTGCTGGCCAACACCAACCAGCCTATGGAGTTTTGGGGAGCTTGGGCCTAAGCAATTTATAGCCATTGATCAGAAACCGTTTTGCTTTTCAAGGTCACTGTGACCTTGACCTTTGTCCTAGTGACTTGAAAAACTGAAGGGGTCATCCAATGGTCATGACCAGGGCTCCTAAAATTTTGAAATCTCAATCGGTCCGAGACCTCGACCCCCCCCCCCCCCCCCCCCTCGAGACCAAGAACCAACACAAAAAAAATAGAAACGATTTAAGGGCAAAGAACAATTTGAGTTATGATAGTGTTGATGTCGCGAAAATACATGTTTTTCAAAGCGAAAGTAGAATTAGAGCTAATTTTATAACGTCAAACTAGTCACTGACATTTTAAGGTGTGCTTTGTGCTGCAGCTAGCCACTACAATTACTATTAAGCCCTTAATGAAATTAAGCAGACGACAGTTATCGCCTATTTCGATGCACACTCCTCGCACCGGTTACGTCACGCTTTTCTTTCTGTACTGATCAGGGGAAGTAACCGCTGCGGGGAGTATGATTTCGATGAAATTATATTTCACAGTTTGAGCCGGTCAACTTTAATCGATTGGCGGCTGCAAATCAAGCACACTTTTACTTATTACAAGTTAATTGGCGATAATTGCCGCGGGCAACAGTGACAGCTTTATGGTTTTATGATAGGTGTGAAGTACCGGATTAGCGATCAATGAGGTTTTGGTGTGAGATTTTGACTGTTTTTTGAAAAGTTAGACAGATTTGGTTTTTTTTTTGGAAATTATCTGGACCGATTTTTTAAGGACTTTTGGACATCGAAATCGGTCCATAGAGATAAAATTCGGTCAAAACCGGCAAATTTTCGGTTTTCGGGAGCCCTGGTCATGACCAACCTGCCAACGAAGTTTGAACAACCTGGGCCCAAGAATTCTATAGATATTTATCAGAAGGATTTTGCTTTTCAAGATCACTGTGACATCTGCCTTTGACCTAATGACCCAAAAAGGTAAACTGGTCATCTACTGGCCATGAGCAACCTGCCTAGTTGGTTTTGAAGTTTTGGGGAACCTGGGCCCGAGCGTTCTATAGTAATTGATCATAAACTGTTTTGCTTTTCAAGGTCACTGTGACCTTGACCTTTGACCTAGTGACTTGAAAAACTGAAGGGGTCATCCAATGGTCATAACCAACCTGCCAACGAAGTTTGAAGAACCTGGGCCCAAGAATTCTATAGATATTTATCAGAAGAGGTTTTGCTTTTCAAGATCACTGTGACATACGCCTTTGACCTAATGACCCAAAAAGGTAAACTGGTCATCTACTGGTCATGAGCAACCTGCCTAGTTGGTTTTGAAGTTTTGGGGAACCCGGGCCCAAGCGTTCTATAGTAATTGATCATAAACCGTTCTGCTTTTCAAGATCACTGTGACCTTGGCATAGACCTAGTGGCCTGAAAAACTATTGGGGTCATTTACTAGTCCTGACCAACCTACAGACCAAGTTTCAGGAACCTGGGCCCAAGAATTCTCTAGACATCTATGGAAAAGGTTTTGCTTTTTAAAGTCACTGTGACCTTGGTCTTTGACATAATGACCCGAAAAACTAGGGGTCATCTACTGGTAATAATCAAACTACACAAGTTTGAGAAAGGTTGATCTAAGGTTTCTCCAGATATTGATTGGATACAAATTGTATACCAACCAACCAACATTTGCAAAACAATATACCCCCTCATCTTCAATGTTATCGAATTGAAAAAGCCCTAGTATATGTGCTGCAGCACTTGATAATGATACCTTGTGAAAAATTGTTGAAAATCACATGAAAAATGTAGGAGAAGTTGGGCACACAAGTAATATTAAGTAAAATTTAACAAAGGGCAATAACTATGCCAAAAATAAACCAATCCAAAAGTCTGATCATATGCACTGTGGCACTTGATAATGATTATTCTGTTAAAAATTGGTGAAATCACACAAGACCTGTAGAAGAATTTGTGCACACAAGCAACATTAAGTAAAATATAACAAAGGGCAATTATGCCAAAAAATTAATCAATCGCAGAAGCCAAAGTATATGCGCTGCAGCACTTGATAATGATCTTTCTGTGAAAGTTTGGAGAAAATAGTATCTCAAATGTAAGCTTTAGCACACAATAAATATTCAGTAAAATTAAACAAAGAGCAATTACTCCTTTGAAACAAGAAATGTTTGTACAACATAAATGCCCCCCAGCAGCACCTAACTGCTTGTGGTTGGGCCAAAGCGCTCTCTAGTGTGGCCTTGACCTTTAACCTGATGATCTCAAAATCAATAGGGGTCATTAACTGGTCATGACCAACCAGCATACCAAGTTTGGTGAACCTAGGTCAAAGCACTCTCTAGTTATTGATCGGAAACCGTTTTTAGAGTCAAAGTCTCTGTGAGCTTGACCTTTGACCTAATGACCTCAAAATCAATAGGAGGTCATCTACTGGTGATGACCAACCAGCATACCAAGTTTGGTGAATATAGGTCCAAGCGTTCTCTAGTTATTGGTCGGAAACCGTTTCTACCAAAAAGGTCAATGTGACCTTGACCTTTGACCTAATGACCTAAAAATCAATAGGGGTCATCTACTGGTGATGACCAACCAGTATACCAAGTTTGGTGAACCTAGGTCAAATCGTTCTCTAGTTATTGATCGGAAACCGTTTTTAGGATGAAGGTCCCTGTGAGATTGACCTTTGACCTCTTAATCAATAGGGGTCATCTACTGGTGATGACCAACCAGCATACCAAGTTTGGTGAACCTAGGTCAACGCATTCTCTAGTTATTGATCGGAAACCGTTTTAAGGATGAAAGTCTCTGTGATCTTGACCTTTGACCTAATGACCTCAAAGTCAATAGGGGTCATCTACTGGTGATGACCAACCAGCATACCAAGTTTGGTGAACCTAGGTCAAAACGTTCTCTTGTTATTGATTGGAAACCGTTTTTAGGATGAAGGTCCCTGTGAGCTTGACCTTTGACCTAATGACCTCAAAATCAATAGGGGTCATCTACTGGTGATGACCAACCAGCAAACCAAGTTTGGTGAACCTAGGTCAAAGCGTTCTCTAGTTATTGGTCGGAAACCGTTTCTACCAAAAAGGTCAATGTGACCTTGACCTTTGACCTAATGACCCCAAAATCAATAGGGGTCATCTACTGGTGATGGACAATCATCTTACCAAGTTTGAAGTTCCTAGGCCTAAGCGTTCTTTAGTTATTGGTCGGAAACCGTTTCTACGTACAAGGTCCCTGTGAGATTGACCTTTGACCTAATGACCTCTTAATCAATAGGGGTCATATACTGGTGATGGACAATCATCCTACCAAGTTTGAAGTTCCTAGGCCTAAGCATTCTTTAGTTATTGGTCGGAAACCATTTGGTCTACGGACCGACCGACAGACAGACAAATGCAAAGCAATATACCCCCTCTTCTTTGAAGTGGGGGCATAAATATTTGAAAAGCCAGTGTAAAGTTTGGTGAAAATCAAGTGAGACTTGTAGGAGCTGTACACAGAAGATGGGATGGATGGATGGATGTCCTAACAAACTGGTACTTAAGTGGCTAGTCTACTGTTCTCCCAATTGTTCTTTTAGTCATGTAAGAGCATTTATAGCCACCTAAGAGCTTATGGAATGAATAGCATCAAAGACAATTACATTAACCTATTGTTCTCATAGCCATCTAAGTATCTATAAGTACGGATGGATGGATGGACAGTGCGACTACATTATGCCACCTCTCAGGGTATTAAAACATGTAATTCTTTAATGCTACCCAGCCTTTGATGAACAGCACTGGTACTGGTTTAATGGTTAGGAAACTGAATATCTTATGTGGCCTATGATATAAGCAGCATGATTTTTATTACAAACACATGTGAAACTGTTGATTGCCTCAGTAATACTGCCACTTTACCAAATAAATTCACATTTTGCAAAGATGTCTGGATAACATGTTTAACAGATTTAAGTGTTTCTTTATGGGGAAATTTCTTGGATGTGAAAAACTGAAGTGGTATTTTTTTTATTTCTTTTCAAGTATGAATTTTGATAATTGACATTTCAAGGTTCAATCAAGTACTTGATTAACAGATTACTCAGTGCTATCCTGATATACAAAAATATACAAATTTACAGATAATGAAATTTACATGCACAAAATATATTTTGACCAATTTTGGAACAAGAAAAAAAATTAACTGTAACCTTCCTTATTTTCATAATTCTTTAAATTAATGTAGAAAATACAAAATTCTTTTAACAGTTTGGATTGAGATACTCCATCAAGTTTAAACCCTCACCAATCAATGGATATCCACCATTTTCCACTGCAGTCAGCCACTGATCATACTCTGCTTTGTTTTTTGCCATAAACTGAAATGGGAAGAACTAAAAATATCAACCATTTGTCAACAGCCTTTTAAAAACATTTTCTAAATGGTAGAAAAAAGGAATGCTCAATGAAACCCATAATGCCATCAGAAGGCCATTTTCAGTATGATCATAGAAAATATGTGCTTTGGTTTAACCAGCCTTTTATACAAACATCCTTTCAACCTTGAATAAAGAAAACAAGAGGACTATGATGACCTTGCATTGTTCACATGAATACTCTGACTTTGGGTCTGCTGATGAGCCAACATTAAAAACAGATTTACAGCTTCTGAATTGATGATTTTCAAAGACCTTTTATTTCATACAAATAAGACCCCCAAAGCAAAGCCAATTTTGAACCAAAGGACATTATTTGAACCATACAATTCTAAATAAAAACAAGAGGACTAAACAGTCCAATACCACATTAGATATCAAAAAATATTTTTAAACCAAGAAAGGTGAATAGTTCAAGGTAAACCATATTCAAATTGGAAGTCTGTATGTAAACTTATACAAGAATTGAAATTTTAATAAAGTATCTTCAAAAACAAGGAGGTAGGTCAAGAAGTCAAGGTCTGACAAAGTCAAAATTGAAGTCTGTATGCAAAATTATTTAAATAGTTAAAATTTCCTTGATGTAGCTTCAAAATACAAGGAAGTCGATCAGTAGGTCACATGAAGGTCAAGGATAAAGGTGGATGAAGGTTAAGTACCTTCCTACCCCATCTAATTTTTTTTTCCGGGAGGTGGTGGAGGGTGAGGTCCCAGGTGAGATGGGTTGGGGCTGGGTACCCTGATGAGGGCCAACACCTTCCAAAGCCAATCTAATTAAGTAGGCATTGCTTAGCCATATAATTTTTTTATATATCTAAGCTTCATGTGTAAAGGCCTTTTGCAAGACTGTAGTAACTTAAGTTACTATAGTCTTGCAGGGAAATATTTTATACTTTTGAATTACTCTTTATAAGATATTTAAGGAAAGGTTTAGTCATATAAACATGAACTCTATTCCATATATGTACTGTACTGTACCAAAATACACATATAAAGCTGAAAAAGTAATTTTTTAGAAAAATGGTAGTTACTGCAGTCTTGTACTGGATCCTCAATGCAGAATTTCATTAAAAAGAGGACAGATTTTACATTTGGTTATTCGTTTTCTTGTCATGTTTGTGTTACAATTTTTGCCAATTTATACCAAAGATAATATCATTCTTCTTTGTTCTTCATTTCAAATGGAAATTAATACATTATATACTATAGGATGTAATAAATATACAAATACTTCATGATTCATTTACTTTTATTACATAAACAGAGGTGCATTTGAACTGGAATGCAGGACCTGCTCTGTAACCATGAAGTTGAATAAAATCATTCTTTGCTAGAGCATTCACCTTAAAAACTTTAAACCATTAAAAAAAATTAAACCTATTTAAATCTTCTGACACATTTGAAATTATTGTTTTGTCTTATTTTGTTGACACTCACATAGTCACGTCAGCTGCATAAATACATGTACCGATATACAAAAACAATAATGTGACATAGACTTGAGGACACAAATAAAATGTATCTACGGTGATTTTAAATGATAGTTTAGTTTTAAAGTACATAGTTTTCTTAAAGAAAAAAACAGACCATGCCAAAAAATAAAAAAAAGGGGCATATCGTTTTCGTTAGACACTTTGACTAAACGCATGTGCGTATTGGTGGGAAAATATACTTCAAGAGACACAAGGAAAATAAAAACAGTAAACAACATGTCTTTGTTCTATTAACTTTATTTACACGTAATGACAGTTATTATTTTTGTAAAACTGTCTTAACACATGTAATAGGATTACCGGAACAACATGTAAAACAGACGTCAAATGTAATGTTTGGCATAGGAATTGGAACATTGAGATCGTATAGTTGTCGATTTTATACGAGTATCCGGATAGTATCCGAATAGTCTATACTGATATCCGGATACCGATTTAGGTATTTGTTGACATCCCTAGAATTAAATGAAAATTTAAGGGCAAATTTACTCAGATAACTTTTTTCCTTTGAAAGCATTACAGCATAAATCTACTTACTAAAAATGATAAAATTTCCAAAACCATCAATATCGGCTGGAAATATAACCAAACACAAAATTTCAAAAAGCACACAAACCTTGATCCTTCAAATGAAATACATGAATTTTTAAGTCCTTATATCACTATAAAAGCCTACAGCTTGAGTGGGCTTCATCTTCTAGTCCAGCGCCAGGGTTTGCCTGGCAATCCTATTTGGCCCACTGAGTTCCTGGGGTCAGTCTGTAACAATTGTTTTCAACAATGCCCTTTGTCACAGGCCAGACATAAAACTAATATATAAGTACAGTATTAGATCCTGTTACATTTTTGGTGAAGTAAATTCAAAATGTCATTGACATATACTTTAAGTATTTAATTTCATGTTCAGTTTTGTTTAATATTTTAAACTAAAATTATGCTTACCTGGTAAATACGTTTTCCTGTATAATCATGATAGAGCTCAAAACAGAGCTCTTTTTCTGCTTTCTTGCTTGACAGATCTGGTGCATTTCTGAACTTGTAGCCTGAAATTAAATCCATTAATACTGTAGAATAGCAAGAAACATTTCATCAGCTGACAGCTGAATAGTGAGTATGAAAATTAGGCCTTGCTTAAAAATCACACAAACAGCCAATACAATGTGAATCCCAAGTAAGTAGAACAGTATAAAACAAGACCTGTCATTGTGAATGGACATATGCCCTAGAAGCCATACTAAGGACAAGAACATGTTTTTCACTGTGGCATAAAAATGAAATAAACAAATCATGCATTTGAACTTAAAAGTTTACATTCTAAAGCATATTCTTTAATTTAATATTTGCTCTACATGTGCTGTACAAAAAGTAGTGATGTGTACTATTTCAAAAAAACTTATCACGGTATGTCATATATCGATACATACTGGTTAGTACAAATTACAAAGTTTTCATTGTATCATATGCTTTTTTTACAGAAAGTTAATAAATATTTAGTGTAATCAGACACTGTTTATTTGAAGTGACTTCAGACAAAACAGTTTTCTACCTATATTGTAGATACCATAGGAGTCAGAAGTATTATCAATGTAAACAAGTTGGAGGAACTCCTATCAACAGAGGCAGACAAAAACAACAGGAATGCAATGCCATTTCGGGCACTTTTGTGTTCGGAAGGGCCCGAAAATGGCTTTGCATTCCTGTTTTTTTCTGTATATGCCTCTGGTGATCGAAGAATTCCTCCAACTTGTTTACATCAATAAAACTTCTGATTCCTGTGGTAGATACTGACACAGTTTTAGTATGTTTTGCATGTAGTAACCTGGCCTATGAGGTCAATTTGGGACACCCATTCAAGTTTTAACCATGGATAATGTTGTTTAACTTGCTAACATTCTCAGACACTCCAACCATGTCGCTAAAGAACTAGGTCAACAGCGAGGCTATTGGAAATGCCTTATCTTTCCGGTATCCACTACACTTCTCCAATCTTTCACCTTCAGAAGCCGGGCATCCACTATACAGCTGCAAGGGACTCAACTCAACCTTGCACTTCCAGTGCATACAGGCAGTAACCAAGGTAAAGAGCAGCGATGATTTGTGGATTTACCGTTGCCACCAATGTAGTAACCTGGCCTATGAGCTCAATTTGGGACACCCATCCAAGTACTAATCATGGATAACAACATTGCTTAACTAGCAAATGTTCCCAGACACTCTAACTATGTCGCTAAAGAGCTAGGCCAAGAGTGAGGCTGTTGGAAATGCCTTCTCTATTCAGTATCCACTACATGGGTACAATTTTTGAAAGTGTTATTGCATAAGGTACATAAAGGGTCTGATTTGTCAATAAACATATTGTTTTTTCTTCGTTTTACGTGAAAATAGCACCAAATATCACTTTTCACTGCTTTGTTTTGAATCATTCCGTATTCAAGATCTCCATGCACCGCCAGTTTGGAAAGGAACGTTACTCATACTGGTTCAACAGTTTCGTTCCGGTACGTATTGTACCAAGCATTTTCAAACCATGATTATGCTGGGCACTGGTGAATCGTTACACTACTAACAAAAAGTGTTGCTACACACATTTAACAGAAACCAGGATTTGAAATTATGCTTGCATACTCGCAAAATGTGAGAAAAATCTGAAAAATGGAAGTGACTTTTGCTGAAACTCAAAAAATTTGGCCAGGCGTATACACTGGATGAAAATTAAGTACCGCTCACTTGTTTTATGCACACATATCTGCAGGTTGTGACATTCTGTATATTCCAGACAAGGCAACTGTTTTATGCATGCGCATCAGCAGGTTGTGACATTTAGTAAATCCAAGAAAATACAGCATAATCACTGGTTAATATTTTCATCTACTTTTTCTTATCATTTAATATTTAAACAATTAACAAGTTTTTAAGTTGTCTCTTTCACAATGGTCTCTTTCATGAAGTGACAAACTGTCTGCTACAGTAGCTAGATTGCCAAAAGCATCTACATCTCAGACTTAGCAACCAAATCCACATATACCGCTATTGTAAAATGGTAAAAGGAAAGGATGAAAGACATCAAAATTGACCTCTATTTGCAGATAAAAAATGGTATGGTGATGCAGATAGTATGAGGCACATACAGAAATCATGCGTCTTCATCCATGTCCTAGAGTGTAATTGTAGAGAAACACTTTCTGAACATTTAGTATTAACATTTATATTATCTTTCTCTACATTTAGAGCAAACAATTTCAAGACACTTTGTGACAGGGAGATCTTCTAAATTAAAACCAAATTACACATTTCATTTTTTGTGAGTATGTTTTTTATTTTGCAAGTCCACAAGGAAGTCACTCTCAAAAAAAATGTGACTGACGATATTTCCCATATTCTTACCCTGAGGAGTTGTCAAATATCTTTAGACTTTATAACATATACCTCTTCCAGATGTTCTTACTCAATTATTGTAAATTATTTTGACCATTTTAGGAAGATCAGAAAACATGGCAGTAATACCCCCTTCAATACGAAGTACTAGAAAATAGCACAGTGAACTAATCTAAACCAAATTAATTGTTATGCTTTATTATACGCCAAAATCAAAAGTATGGCGAAGATCAATAATAGATCCTTCGTCTCTGTTAACAACTGACAAGTTGACAAGTCTTGATAGCAGGAATCAGAGAAACAGACACTGCTGTAGTGCTGTGCATGTAAACATTAACTAGTGAACAGATGATATACCTTCTAGCTTGAAGGATCCATTCTGCTGCTTGTCTTTCGGGCTTGCGTAGTAATAGAAGTTTCCAGCATGTATAATACACCACCTCTTTTGAAACTTTCCACCACTGCCAAATATCCCTGTAATGTGAAGAAATTTCTGTTTTGATAATTACATCTTATTTCGTCTTTTCCTTTACTTCCCTACATAATCTTCTCTTTGCTATTTATTATTCTAAAATGTTTTATGAACCTAGTCTCTTTGCAATTTAAGATGAAGTAGACTCCTAATTTTGTAGATGAACAGACAGGCCAACCTGTGCATGGACAAACAGCAATTCAAAATTTCTGTGCATGATTTTCAGATTGCTACCTATCATCCCATTAAGTTTAATAAATCCAGTATCTATTCTTTCTGAGGCACAGACTAGTCTCTGAAGTTGTTTATTTTCTATGGGCTCTCGGTTTAGGTCAACTGACAAACAGAGGATAACCCTACAGTCCCAACTATTTCTTATACATAGTGTCTACATGTACATATCTTATAATGACACTGCATCTTAACGACTATAACTGCAAGTATCTAGGATTATGAACAATAAATTCTGAACAAGAGCTCCACTGACGCGGGGCAATATATACCCAAAGAAAGTTACTGACAGCAGAAGACCTTTTCCATAATCAATAAACACTTATCTACAAGAAAAGTAATAAGATCTTTTTCAATATAAGGCTAATATTACATCAATGTCTGCAAATAAGTTCAAAATGTTTACCGTTTTACTGATAGTTCTTTAGTCAGGTTTAACCTTAATAACGGCCAATCCAGCAGTCTTTATGTTTAGTGTAGTATGCTTTCAAATTCCACAGATAATTAAACAAGCAGTTTATAAGTATGTCGAGTGGCTTATAAGTATACTTGACCATGTCCCATGTCTGTCATCAACTCATTATGGTATAACATCTATATATTTACATTACTGGTACCTTTAAGCAGTTTTCAAACATTTCTGCCAAACAGAAAGTGTTAATGTACAGACAACCCCACAAACAGATGGACAACCATGGGCAAAATATAATATGTCCCTTTATGCATATAAAACCTTTCTGCAGAACAGTTTAAATTTCCTTTTATCAATTCAAGAGATACAGAGCAGTCACCAAATTTCACATATTACACAAAAATATGACTGATGTGACTCTGACCATGAGCAAACCAGCCAGAACCTACGCCCTGCACTTCATCTCAGTGTGGTTAACATTTCTGCAAATTATTTTCAATATCCCTAAATCAGTTCAAGAGATACAGAATGAACACAAAATATCACATATAACAATCATAATGTCTTAGTGTGACCTTGACCTTGAACACAGCAAGTTGAAACCTACAGTCTGCACATCATCTCATAATGGTTACCATTTCTGCAAAGTAGTTTCAACCGGTACAAGAGATACAGAACAGACAAGAAATATCAAACAAAATATGAATAACAAAGAGTGACCTTGACCTTGATCCAAACAAGCTGAAACCTGTGCTCTGCACATCATCTCAATTTGGTTAACATTTCTGCCAGGTAGTTTCAATCTCCTTCAATCGGCTTAAGAGTATATGAATGACAATATGTGACCTTGACCTTGATCCAGACAGGCTGAAACCTGCACTTTGTGCATCGTCTCAGTATGGTTAACATTTCTGCCAAGTAGTTTCAATCTCCTTCAATCTGTTAAAAAGCTACAGGGTGGACACAAAATTTGACACATTTAATAATAATGTCTAATATGTGACCTTGATCTTATCCCAGCAAGCTGTTATCTGCGCTCTGCACTCTGCACACTGTCTCATTATGGTTAACATTTCTGCCAAGTAGTTTTAATTTCTTTAAAATCAGTTCAAGAGATACAGTGGACATGAAATATGACACATTATATCATAATGACTATGTGTGACCTTGATCTTGACCCAAGGAAGTCAGAACCTGCGCTCACCACATTGTCGCAGTATAGTTAATATTTCTGCCAAATAATTTCAATCTCCTTCAATCTGTTCAAGAGATACTGAGCAGACATGAAATTTGACACACTAAATTACAATAAATAGGTGCGACATTGACCTTAGAAAGCTAGAGAAGACAAGAAGTTGTTAATGGACGGACAGATGTGCCACTTAAATGGACTAAACGGCCATTTTTTGGTTATTTTTTTGTTGTTGTACAGAGGCCTAGGTCCCCTTATTCTACTGTAATAGAATGAAGTCTATTGTTCTCTTTTGTTCTTGTTACTGTTAGATTGGCCCTTTACCTTATCCCATCAGACATCCTAACAAATTGGTACTTAAGTGGCTAGTCTGTTGTTCTCCCCATTGTTTTTTTTTAGCAAAGTGAAAACAGTTATAGCCACCTAAGAGTTTATGGAATGAATAGCATCAAAGAAAATTTACAGTTACCTATTGTTCTCATAGCCACCTAAGCATCTATAAATATATGTACAGAGGAACAGACGACCAGGGGCATAACATAATATGTCCCTTCAAGCATATAAAAACCATACATAAACAAATCTTTTTTTCATTTTGAAATGTGAATAAAATATTGTCAAATGATGTAAAAACTCAAAATAATGAAAAGCCAACATTTTCACTTAAAATAATTGATTACTCTGCATGATGAACTCCTGATATTATGATCCAGTTAGTTACTTTCAAGGAACTCCAAACAGATGTGCAAATATTCATTTCAAAGGCGTTAGGTACCTTTATTCTCTTGTTTAGTCCTAAAGCATTGAAAGGTTTATGTGGGATAACTGTTCCAGTTGTTACCAGATGTGCCACTATCTGACAACTCCATTAAGCAATAAATACAATAAAGGTCTGGTCTTACCTGACCCTTTCTTCTGTTTCTTTTCCAGAAAGCCTGCAACAACTGGGTCTTTAAGATCTACAGCAGCTATCAAACCTATACCAGCTGCAAAAAAACAGTCACATGGTCATAATGGTTGAAAACAACAGTCAGTACACAGCTTCAATTTTCAATATTAAAACTACATGGAAACGTAGAATAACACTTGTGTCAAATAAAATATATGACCTGCAGTGCAGAACTTAAAGCACTTTAATTAAGCTCACGATATCGAAGTACTTAAAGCACTTTAATTAAGCTCACGATATCGAAGTACTTGATAAAGTCTCAGCTCTTATATATCGTTCAAAGTTAAGATGAAATTTTACCATCAATGTAATTGGGATCTTCATTTTCATCAGATCTTGAACTTCCTGTTAATGAGACTTCATCTCCTTCTATCACTGAAACAAAACATGTACTTACATAAAAATTATCACAAAAACAAGCAAAAGCAACACGCCAGACAGATGAATGGACAGACAGACAGAGAACTTTAAGTATAACAAAAGCAAATTCGTTGAAATGATATCCCACGCTGAATGATACAAATTACTGAATGGGGCTGTTAAGGTTACATAGATCTTTGATCTTGAAATTTGAGTGACAAATCAATTTGGTATCTTTATCTATATTAAATCAATGCCCATAAAAATTGAGCTGTGCCAAGTAGAAATAGCTCTTATAGTAAATGATGTCATTTGAGAGAAATTATGTTCCGAAAAAAAATTAAGTACAAAACTAACAAAGAGAAATGACTCAAAAGTTACAAAGTGAAAAGTTACAGTTCCTATGAAATGCATGACTCCTTAATGACATTCTATGCACCTATGAGGTTTAATGTTAAAACCTTAAATACTTTTTTGAGTTACGGGCCAAACAAAATTATTTTATTTACAAAAAAAATTTATATTATCTTAGAGAGGAAATTTTTTTAATGAGACTGGAAATCAGCAATATGCGAATAAAAATTCACATCAACAGGTAAGTTTTTACAAGAGAAAGAAAACTGGTATTTTCGTAAAACTTTGGCATACGGAGATGCAATGGAATCAACTAAACTTTACAGGAATCTATCTGTATTGTCTGCATAAATAATATTTGTGTAATATAAATGGCACTTAATCATTAGTAACTGTATAAATTATAATCAGTATAATTACAAAAAGAATTTGATTTAACTTTGAATAATTATTACTTATACAAGACTGGAAGTTGGTGGACTTGTGAGAAATTTTTTCGTACTGAGATGACACCTGAGGCCACGATTTTTTAATATATTGGTTTACAAAACCGCCGACCCTAATTTCTTGGAAAGTGGAAAAAAAATAAAATCAGAAAATCGTCCTTTTTTTATATGTTTCATTTCCGACCACTCAGAAAAGGGACAAAAACAATAAAAAAACAAGTCACTTCGAGTACGAATGCAAATAAAAGTGAGTAAATACGAATGCCATTCAACGATATAAAACACAAATAACCATTTAATTTTTAAAATAAATAATACCAGAAGAGCAATGTCGTAAACAATGATCACTTTTGAGGTCATTGCCATTTTCAGAAAATGGGGTTACTACAGTACAGCTCCCGCGAGGTGTACAAATTTTGTGCTTCCTCGGCGATCGCGGTTGACGCAAACCTCCGAAATCCGCGAAGTTTCTCCTTGAAAAACGCTCATAATCTCCGCGAATTAAGTTAACACACAATCTCCGAATTTTTAAGAGTTTTAGAGCATTACCGCGGAGATTCTCCGCGAATATGCTAATGTTTCATCACGAGAGTTTTGACAAATTATTTCCCATTTGAAGGTGTGAAAAATGGTGACAAGTCAAGTCGCGCCAAACAAGGTCGCCCCAGGTAAAAGTCGTCCCATTTTTAGTCAACTCGTCCCACATATAGAAATAAGAATAAGATCATAGTTCAACTAATTATTACCTGTATATAACCGTGAAAAAGTGATAAGAGGTACGACAATTGTTGGATTAAGTAATTAATGGTGCGATTAAATGAGTGAATAGGACAGCTGATGTAAATAATAAAGCACATTAACTCAACTCAAATCATTTTTAATCAAAACAAGTATTATTATAACAACGCAACAATGGTTATATTTAACTCAACTTTTTAACAGTTATTATAAATTATTACATTTCTCAAATGATAAAATGACGATGAAAAAAAAAAAACTAGTAATATTTTACTAATGTACGTGCATAGTTGTTTAGAGTGATACAAGTATAACAGTTTTAATCATTAAATTATCAGGTCTGTAATCACTACAGGATTGTTAAAAATTCTTAATTTGATAGTAACTAACACTTTTTTCCAGTTTACCAACTTATTTCTTTCAGATTTATCAGTAAAACAGAAAAAAAATGTAAAACTGAGTTTTAATTAACGACATAGAACAGACACTGATATAAATGAAATGCAAAATATGAACTACATTTGTTATGCAATACTGAATTTATCAAACTGATCAATAAAAAACTTAAAAAATATATAGTGTGATAAAATCTGTTATTGATAAATTATCAGGAATAAAAGTTTCATACAATACAAACTGACATTTTAGTGAACTTAAGTAACTTTTATGAAAAATATTTTTTTTTATAAAGTTGAAAAAATATGAAAATTATAAATAAAAACTGATAAACAAAAGACAGGTTTACAATATAAATATGGGACATTTACGTTCAATAGTATATTTTAATGAATTCCTTTTGGAAATGCACAAATATAACTAATAACAGCCGATAGAAATAGACATAACATTACATGCATTTATAATCAAAATATTAAAATAATACGACAGCAGATTATTGAATTCATCAAAAGCATGAAGTAACAATTGACATAACAACTTAAGTAAACCAAATTAAGATTACAGAATATAGAACATAGTATAAAAATGATATAGAGACAATACAATGCATTTAAACAAACATGTATTTAATATTCACAAGTCACTTCACATTCCAGTCATTCAAAAAGCACACCACTATTCAGCCACCGGCGCAAACCCCAATATGAAGCTTGCGTCGCGGAGAAGGCGGCTGGTAGTAATTTTATTGTCCTCGTACGCATCCCATAAATTAAACAGTTCATTGTGAGTTTTTTTATATGTCTTTCTTTGGTACCTGGTAAGTGCCATCTCTGATACCAGCTGAATCGTCAGGTCTACGGTATCCGCCTCTTCAAGTAGAAGAGGAATCAACACGTATACTGACGGTCCAACTCTTGAAACTCTATTGTTGATTCTGTGATGCCAACCTCGACGTCGTTGTTTGTTCGCATTGTCTGCTGGAACACAGACCAGTTCTCAGGTCTCCATGTATTTCCTTCAATCCACGTTGTCCTTTAATTTTAGAAACAATTATCCATGATAATTACCGATCTTTTCGTCAATCAACACCATTTTTGTTTCAAGTTTGTGAAGGAAAGGTGTTACAAACAGTATAATAATGTTTGCATATAACCTTTTACAATCAATTCAGTAAATTTATTGCATTAAACACATAAATGTAAGAAGCATACATAAGTGCATAAATAATTTCTATATGTGGGACGAGTTGACTAAAAATGGGACGACTTTTACCTGGGGCGACCTTGTTTGGCGCGACTTGACCAGCATTCTGAAAAATATAATCATAAAATGTATACACTTGAACTGCTTTAATCAAGAACAGACAGTACGTAATGACAATAATGAAACTGTCATTGTATACTTTCGTTTTAGAATTTTCAAAACGCTTGCTATTATAGCAAAACCGATCAATAATTTTTGCCAAGCACCTAGACGATACAGATGTCGCAGCAGAGTTCATGATTTCCCAAAAATAGGAAAGCAGTTTAACACGTGTTGATTGTAAACCGGTCAATTCATTTTCTGAAAATATGATCAGCTGTTTGGTGAAGCAATTGCTTTGAAACGTCATTCTTTGTGTAAACAAACAGGAGCGTTCGTACACAATTGCATCAGATATAGAGCCCATTTGTTCGAATTCTGAGTGTTTAAATTAGATGCATTAACTTTTCGCAGTTTGATTTTCATTTAGAATTTATTTGCGAGTGGATTAACGCAAGCGCGGCACCGATTAAAAAAGTTGCAGAAATTAAAGTTAATTAACAAGCTGTCAGGTAGGTATGTAAATCTATTCATAATCGGCTGTTTCTTTTCTTCAAATACACTCATTTCACGCACTCAGTATTAATGATTGAGTCGTACAAAACCAAACTTGTTCAGTGAACAAAGCCAAAATTGTCTAAATAAAAAATCCAGATATATGTCAAAGATAGTAAATATCTTATTCACCAAACATCACTAAAAAATCGGTTTTCACGGAAAAGGCATGGTACATTTCCCGCTCTAAAGAGCACATGGTGTCTGAAGCTTTGATGTGACGTAATGTGAAAACCATTTATGGAAAATTACTGTCGCTCAATGTTAAAGGTCATATCTTATATTTAGGAACCAATTAACGATTGAGACACAATATTGTATGCGTGTACAGATCATAGGTCATGAGACCAACATATGATATCGTGTATTTTTAAGTCATTTGTAAAAAACATTGTACTGAATAAAAATATAAAGCATCCTAAAACATGAAAGTAAAAAGAGTAAGTAAATATGAAATTTCACTAGAAAATAAACAATATAGTCAACAGAATGCATAAACAAATCGCGGAGGATTGATTTCACAGTAAATTCCGTCAGTTTTCAGACAAAAAAACGTCTCCGCGACGCCTCCACGATTTAGGAAGTTTCTCAAAGTTTATCCGCGATCTTCCTCCTTATGTCCGCAAAGTTAAAGAGAAAAATGTACATATCGGGGGAGCAGTATTGTACACTCCTCCCCTCTTGCATTCAGATATTTCGTTGGTGAAAAAGATACTAAATTTTTGTAATACATTTGACGAGTTAGCTTTATCTGTTTTAAAAGAATAAGGGTATAATTTTCTTGTTAATGTCTTAATATCTGAAGAAATTAACACATGTTGTTTCAACTGAAAATGTTTTTTTTTTTTTTTTTTTTTTTTCGACCGCCCAACGGACCATTTTCTGAAAAAATTTTGTAAACCAATAAATAAAAAAGTCGTGGCCCTACCTGTATTTCTTGTATAAATTGTGTTTAGTGTAATAAAGGACATTATTTTTTAATATAGTAATATCAATGATGATTTTTATGATTTTAATAACATCACTATTAAATCAAATAATTATCAATTACCTACTTAAACCTTTGTTAGATAAGTATTTTTTATTCGATAAAATGGATGTCGGAAAACATTCATTGAACAGAGCCAATTTAATGTTACATTCCCTCCTCCCCACCCCCGAGTTATAAATTAACCTCATTGACCTCAGCAGCCCCAAAGTCGAACTTCACCTGTATTTTAAGATGTTACACCTGTGTACCAAAAATGGTTTAAATCTGTCAAACCTTTCATGAGTTATTATCCGTAAACCAGTTTTTCTATTTTTAGTTTAAGCGAACAGTGACCTTGACCCAACTGGCAAAATTTTCAATCCCAAGCTTCTTCTTCATAGAAGCTACCTTTACAGCAAATTTCATCATCACAGTATCTCATTCTTAACTTAAGTTATTGAGCAGAAATCATTTATTTTTTATTTTTAGTAACAGTGACCTTGACCTTGGCCCCACAAGCCCCAAAATCAAACTTGACCTGTATCCTGTGATGTTACACCTGTGTACTAGTAATTGTTTAAATGTGTCAAGATTTCATGACTTATTATCCGGAAACAATTTTTCAACCGTTTTATTATTTATAGCAACAGTGACCTTGACCTTGTTCCCACCAGCCTGAATATTGAAGCTGACCTGTATATTATGATGTTACACCTGTGTACCAAAAAATGTTTAAATCTGTCAAGCCATTCATTAGTTATTGTCCAGAAACTGTTTTTCTATTTTTAGTAACAGTGAACTTGACCTTGGCCCCACCAACCCCAATATCGAAGCTGACCTGTATCTCAGGGCCTCCGCTGTCGATCACCAATGTCGCCAATGGCAACAAAATTTAAAAAATGGCTCCAATTTTTCCCGATTGGCGAAAATGAGTGGCGCTTACATTTTTTGTTAATTTTGGTTTATGTTATTAAGCGGCAGAGACTGGTTTACGCTTTGCAGTACATGATAAACTGAGCACAATAAAAAAATCGATAACCGCTCAAAATCATATGGATGACAAAATTTGTTCAGAGCATATTGCCTACTGCGATTCTAACAAGTATGTATGTCTTAGTTAATTATTGTTGATGTGTGAAGTTATCAATTTATGGTAAAAGAGGATCGCTGATTAGATTGTCACACCTGCTACAAAGACAAAAAAGACCGACTTCTTTGTAATCACACTGAAAAATCGTAATAATTAATTATATCTTATTGTTTGCAAGTAGTGTTGATTGCTAATTTGTCGCATCAATTGCAAACACAAACAAGATTATAAGGTCGGTTTGCAATAGAAGTAATTTTATAAATAAATGGAAATTAACGATAAATCGATCAATAAAATCAAAGACAAATTATGATTAATTCGCAGCGTAGATAAAATGGGCACACTTTCCTACCACAGTATCAGTTGCCAAAATGGCTTCTAAACGACCTTTAGATGACTGCTATACTCCACCTTCCAAAAAACAAAAAAATTCAGAAGTCAGAAAATTTCAAGAGTCTTGGAAACTTGGCAGACCATGGCTTCTTTATGATATAAATTCAATTTCAAATTGGCATTTAAGAAATGGAAAGCTGAAAAGAGTCGCAGAATTCTTATGTGAAGAAATACAGACAGAAAAGTGGCTAGGACTGAATGACAGTGCTGTGAAATTTTAATTTTTTTAAAGTACAAATTTTTGGTACACAGGTGTAACATCATAAGATAATCTTATGATGTTACACCTGTGTACCAAAAATTGTTTAAATCTGTCAAGCCATTCATTAGTTATTGTTCAGAAACTGTTTTTCTATTTTTAGTAACAGTGACCTTGACCTTGGCCCCACCAGCCCCAATATCGAACGTGACCTGTATCTTATGATGTTTCACCTGTGTACCAAAGTTTTTTTTAATCTGTTTAGCCTTTCATGCATAATCATCCAAAAAACATTTTTCTATTTTTAGTAACAGTGACCTTGACCTTGGCCACACCATCCAAAAACCGTTTTTCTATATTTAGTAAGATTGACCTTGACCTTGGCCACACCAGCCCCAATATCGAACTTGACCTGTATCTTTTGATGTTACACCTGTGTACCAAAAATTTTTTTAATCTGTCCAGCCTTTCATGAGTTATTGTCTGGAAACCGTTTTTCTAATTTTGGTCACAGTGACCTTGACCTTGGCCCCACCAGCCCCAATATCGAACTTGACCTGTATCTTATGATGTTACACCTGTGTACCAAAAATTATTTAAATCTGTCAAGCATTTCATGAGTTATCGTCCGGAAACCATGACGGACCGACAGACCGACGGCCAAGCTCACTCCTATATACCCCCTCAAACTTTGTTTGTGGGGGTATAATAAATAATTTCATATATCTTACTTAACTACGAGCTGTATACAAAATACAGGCTGATTCGGGTGTGTCTCTGATGCAAAATTTTCTGCAAATCATCGATTTTCAGTCTCAAATAAAAACTTTTTACTTGAAGATATTTCAAATTCCTTTTGCAAAAAAAAAACTAATTATATTATTTACTAATAAATAATGCTGTAAATCTTTCAAAAAGATTGACTTTTGTATGAAATATGGGTCGATTCTGGTGACGGAAAGTCAATTCTGGTAATCAAGGTTGATTCTGATAAAACATGGGACCCAAAATGCTCTGAAAAAAGACATTCTCTCTCTCTAAAAATTATGGGTTTTTTTTCTAGAACTCTGAGTTGTAAAACCAAAACTTTTTAACTTCAATTTTCAAAGGCGTGATTGGCCTACCTTAAATTACTTAATAACCATTCCTACCAAATATCTCTCTACAGTTGCTCAGATTACTATATAAGCACACATAATTGTGGAAATTTACAATTCAGAGCTGTAAATCAATTAGTAACATGGAATACAAAGACATCACTTTAATAATACTGACATTACTGTACAAGCACTTGTGACTCTTGTAAAGTATCTTAACCGTGTCCACTGACTGTACCACTTTTTTTTATTTTGAAACACTAATTAAATAATAGAAAAGATTTTTCATCTAAATATTAATATTTGATCATGCACACTGACTGAAAGTGTTATGGTTTAGGAAAAGTTTACCATACCACTGATAGAGTCCTGGCTTGGGACAGGTTTCATCTGAGGGTTCTCCTCATAAAATTTGATCAGTTTGTCCAGAATCAGCTGTTTATGCTCCAGAGTTTTCTTGCTCAATTTACTCTCCTTCTTCAAGGTGTCATTCAGAAACTTTTCTACCTCTGTAAAATAAAAACATGGTCTAGCTATTAAATATAAACTGAAATGCACATTAAAATGTACTTTACAACATTAGCACTGAGAAATAAAATATAGAAACCAGATGTTCTCTTGTCATTTTGAAATAGATACTGAGAACAAGGGTTAATTCAAAACCATTTCAGTAACCACTGAGAACTTCAGATCGTGGTAATGCAAATGTAGCTTGCATGTATTTAAAAATGAGTTTTTATAAGAACAATGGATGATAGAATATACATGTATATAAATTACTGACTTGTACATTCATTAAACTGTTGAACTAATTTGGTGTGTTGCTGTACCTTTGAACATAACTATCTACCAAGCATTGTCAATGTAAGTATCCAAATTTACCATATTATTAAGTATACTGTAAGTGACTTTGAAAATACATCTGCATGACTTTGTAAAGAGCAAGTGACAGATCAAGGGTTTTCCTACAATATGCAAATTCTCAGAACAAAATAATTTGGGTATAGGTTTGTCAAAAATGTATTCTAGTACCCCAAAAACTCTTATTCCTCTTGAATTCTTAATTCTAATACTGTATTTTATTTTAAGACCAATACAATATTCTAACAGCTTTACTAGATGTCTTCTGTTAAATTACAGTAACATAATTTTTCTCTGCTGTTGTAGTTTCTCAATTGTTGCTGCAGCTGAAGCAATAACTGAAGTAAATGATTTTGCTTTTGCTCATAACTGGTGTCTATTAGAAGCAAATTCAATGCAGCTAGCGTAGCCTTGAGCAAAAGAGGGCAGCAGAAATACCTAAATCCCTAATTCTATGAGAATGCATCTGGATCTCCAAGTTCAAATCAGCTGGTTGAGATTCATCTCATCGTCGGATACCCACAGCCAATTCATTAACATTTATCAGTGGTCTGATTACATGTAATAATCAACCGTGGGTATCTGATGATGGATTCATCTCTGATAACAATTATACCAGCATTTTGTAACTGTGGATTTTGCTGATCACAATAAGCTTATATTTAATTATACATCATACACTAAATATGAAATTTTAATTGATTGTGTTAAATTTTACCACTTGACAAGGTTTCTTTCACATAGAAACTTATGATTTTGAATATTAAAGGGAAGACATAAACATTTTTTGAAAAAATAATGACCTCTATATATTTCTAAAATTTCATTATGATCTGTTTAGTTTCATTCCAGTTTAAAACCATTGTCAGAAACCCATGTTTGATCCATTTCATTCCACTCTATTCAAAATTAATTCAGTCATGCAGAATGTGTACCCATGATGGTAATTTTTATAGATTAAAGGAAGTTAAGCAAAATATCTGAATCATTTATTGATAGAAATGACAAAAATTATATGAAAATCTGATAGCAACTTGGCAATACAATATTATAGAACAAACAATCACATTAAGGCAAAAATTACAACTCATAATTAATTTTAAGGAATTTTCAAAGCTGAAAATGGGGCGAAATCCTTAAAATAAAGAAGACAGAGATATGTACAGTACACGCAGCGCGGACTTTGACAACGAACACCCGTCCCCGCGATTTTACTGTCTGCGTTGAAGACCAAAATGACCATCCCGTCGAGTGTTCATTCGTATAAAACGCGGGGGTCAGTGCGGCCGTCCGCGGTGTTCAGTACCGCGCCATGTCGCGGCGTCGGGTCGCAGGGGTTTGCGGTGTCCGAAAAAACGAAGTCGCAACACAATTTTACTTTCCCCTATATTTTTTCAGACGAGTTACAAAAACACGTTATTATTACCAGTTGAAGTTGTTTCTTTTTCTTTTTAATACTCCATCCGGTTAAACTTTTATTTGTTGACGTTCGATGTTTGGTTGTATAATTGAGGGTAACACAGTCGATTAAGAATAGATTTACACACCTACATGCCATCTTGTTAACTTTAATTGCTGCAATTAATATATTTTCAAGTCTTCAATCGGTGCCGCGCTTGCGTTAATCCACACGCAAATAAATTAAACACAAATAAATTACTAACGATCATCAAACTGCAAAAAGTTAATAGATATAATTTAAACTGTCAAAATTTGAACAAATCCACTCTAATTATGATGCATTTATGTACGCTCCTTTTTGTTTACGCAAAGAATGACCATTCAAAGCAGTTGTTTCCAGAAACAGCTGATCATATTTTCAGAAAATGAATTGTCTGTGTTTTTAGGTCAACACGTGTTTAACTTCTTTCGACATCTGTATCGTCTAGGCGCTTGGCAAAAAATTGATCGATTTTGCTATATAGTAACAAGCGTTTTTCAAAAATTCCAAAAACAAAAGTACACAATAAACCTACACCGCATATGTACTTGAAATTTGGTTTTAATTTGACCAACTGAAGTTAGCCACAAAATACATGTAAGTAAAATAAGAATGAGTAAAAAGAAAACCACGTACGTGTACTGTACGCTGAGTATATTTAAATGCAGTAGTCTCCAAGTCAGAACATCGCGGGGACGCGCGGCGTTTTGTCACCGCGACACGCTGTGATCATTCCCCTCGGCGGTTGTCGCGGTGGTCACTTTAGCGGACACCCAGAATTTCGGGTGTTCAGTCCACCGCGACTGGCCACCCGGAGACGATACCGGCCCCCGCGACAATGTTAACAATGTCAAAGTCCGCGCTGCATGTACTGTAACTTGCGGTATTTATTTGGTGTCAGTATGGAGGTAAAGTAAATTAGTAGAGAATATCTGAAGTAGTGGTTGAGATATTTGAAAATGTCAAAGTTTTTGCATGCAGGCAGTGGGGGAGCTAAAACAAAACCTTGATGTTTTCTTGAGAACAGTTGCAATAATAATTAATATGAGCTAAAGACTAGCTATAAAATCTGTGTATTAGAGTGAAATCTAAAGCAAAGTAGCATGGCGCGGCACCATGCCCTTTTTACAGGACGCCATGCCCTTTTCAGGCACGGTCAAGTGCCCCCGTTGGTGTAAATAGTGCCGCATCAAGATTTATATTTGAATGATTGATGCCATACTGAAAAGTGTTTAAATTTATTCAGATGTAACTTCTTTAAAACTTTTGTAATGCTGTGTATTGTGATATCATGTGGTTTTTATTGAATATTTTATAATATTACAAGAGAAAAGTATTTGTATTATTTGGCCATATCAACAGTGCCTTTTTGCATATTTTTAACATACCAAATGCCCTAATTGGAAAATAATTACCATGCCCTTTTCCAAACCTAGATTAACACTATGTATGTTGCAAATTTCAACTACCATAATACAACTGTAAATACTGCTCAATAATTGGAGCTGGGAGAAACATCCCATGGTCAAAAAATTTGACTTGTTTGTTAATTTATCAGCATAAACATCTGCAGATGTTTAAGCAGAAAAAAATGATGCTCATGAAATATAACCAGGCCAAGTCTTTTTTGAACTCTGAATCTAGTAATAGTACATGTAACAAATCAATGTTCATTGTAGACACTTTCTTCAATGGTTCTGACATACAATGAGAAAAAGGATATTTAGAGAAACATGCAAGTGCTCTAGATCATGTGTAAACTCTTTTCAGCCATCACCAGCAGACTTGGGTCAAAATATCAAACAAAGACTTTAACTACCACAAATTCAATACTTCCCTATGCCACATACAAGAACCAGCAAGAACCGGTATAGTGAAACAAAATAAGTCAAGATACATCTTATTTATGATACTTGTATATAAATATTAAGCTTAGAAAAAAATTTAGAGTATCTCATTTTCATTAAAATCATGTAAATTTCAATGATTTTGAATGAATCATTTCCTGATGTCAAGGTTATAAGTCAACAATTCAAAGTGGAACTAGTAAACTGAATACAATTATATGTAATATGTATGTTTTTATATAGAAGTTGCTGTTGTACCATTTTAGGTGGATAGCCATTTATTCCAACTAAACACTTTCTTACGGTCTTAAAGTCTAAACATAATTATATTTTTCTTTAAAACTCTTTGTTTTTTAGTGAATGAGCCAGTAAAACTGTAGCAGTATAATATATCATCAGTTTTTTTGTTGGGTATGTCCCTTTCATCTATTTTTAGGGCATCACCCAGTATAGTGATGACTACAAACTGTGACAGGGTGTTTACTGACAATGAATATTGAGGACTGAATGCGACATTTTTAGCATTCACTTTTTTCCATAATTATGTGTAGAGATACCTTATATGTCTCCTGTATAAGTATTATCTTTGGTTTTCAGTATTAAATAAAATAATCTCAAATTATGACAAATGATGTAAGTGAAAATGTTCCCTTTTTTAAATGTGAAACTAGCCTCAGTGACTTACATTTGTTCCACATTCAACTTTTTTCACATCCATTGATATGTAAAATGTTTAAGTGTTAAAAGTAGGTAAAATTCTCTTAAAGTATTCACTATTTCAAAGTATTTGACACAGTATAAGTGAAGGTAGCAAGAGATTCAGGGTTTTAAAGAAAAATTATGCTGGTAACAAAGAATATGTCACTTACACTGTTTTCACATTAATATTTCAAGTTTTCAGAGAAAGAAGTTTAAATGTAAAGCTAGTGTAAGTGCACTAAACTCTCACTATTTTACATGTGATTACATCCATTGATACTGATACTTTCAATGATAGTAGCAGCAGTGATACTATAGATTAAAAAAGCTACCATGCTCTATGACAAACAGCTTAACATCATTAAATTGGCCATCCCTAGAAAGTAGGTGGACCAATAACAGACTATCTATCTTCGAATATTGCTTAACTCCCCTTTTGGGTATTATAAGCAGATACGCAGTCAGTGCAAGAGAAAGGAATTTTACAACAGCATTGACAGTGAGATATCAAGTGAAAAAGTGAGGCTGAAAAACAGTTAAAAGTTTTAATTATACAGACAGAGTTTCAAATCAGGTTAAAAACACATAATGCTGCAGCTATTTGTAGGCTATTTGACTTACTGTCTGCTTGAAGGATTCAATAATGGGCAGGAGTACAATTGTAGACAGGAGGTTATTCCATAGGATCAGATGAAAATTTGTTATAATTAGCAACTGTACGGATTTCTCTATAGGCTAAGGGGTGTGTGGTGAGACATTCTCCTGGGTTTTTCAAAATAAGTTGGGATAGGAATAGCTACAAGAGAATAGACAATCTTATAAAACATTACTAATTTAGCATCATTTTGTTTGTTTTCCAGAGACCTAAATCGAGTGACTTTTGCATTTCTCAGACACTGTCATATGTGGAATAGTTGTTATGTACATGTATCCATCTGATTGCTCTACTTTGCACCCTTTCTATTTCATTGATATTACGTTTAGTGTAGGGTGACCATACTGAAGAGGAGTATTCTACCTGAGGTCTGACAAGAGTTTTATATGCTATTTCTTAAACCTTTTTGTTTTTAGTTTGGATGTTATGTTTTATTAAGCCAAGTGTTTTGTTTGCTGTTAAGCAAATTCTGTCAATATGTGTATAAAAAAAAAGATCATTAGATATATTAACACCAAGGTATTTTTCATTAGTTACGGTCCCAGGGATTTGGCCATGTAGTATGTAGTCATGATGTATTGTATGTTTATTTTGTGAGATGTTGAGAACTTAGGATTTACTGGGATTAAAGTGCATTTCCCATTTACTTTCCCATTTCTGTAAAATGTCAAGATAGTGTTGCAGCTGTTTGCTATCAGTTGTGTTGTTGATGGTAAGATAAACAGCTTTGTCATTGGCAAAATGTTGGAGCTGGGATTTTACATGATCAGGTAAGTCATTGATATATGGGAGAAAAAGAAGTGACCCAAGGACAGACCCTTGGAGCATACCAGATGTCACAGTGACTTCAACAGATTTCTCCCCCTCAAGGTCAACCACTTGAGTTCTGCTTATCAGGATGGAGTGAATCCAGTCAAGCATGCAACCTCTGATACCATGTTCATGAAGTTTATAAAGTAATTTAGTATGACTCACTTTTTCAAAAGCCTTGCTGAAATCAAAGAGAATAAGGTCTGACTGCTGGCCTGCAATGTGAGTTCTGGCTAGTTCATCTACAAATTGCAAGAGCTGGGTTTCACAAGAGTGACATTCTCTGAGTCCATGTTGTAATTCATACAAGATATTAAATCAAGTGAAATGAGAGGAAATATTGAAGGCAATTATATGTTCTGTCAATTTACACAGAATACAATCTGAAGTGAGAGGACAATAATTGGATGGTTTACTTGGAAGTCTTTTCTTGTACAGAGGGACAACATCTCCTTTTTGTCTGAATAATGGCTTTTGAAAAAGTCAAACTTGATATAATCTGCTGCACTGAAACATGGTTAAAACCCAGCACCCACACTGCAGAAATTTTCCCCAGCCACCTTGGCTAACAGGTCTATAGAGATGACAGAACAACTGGCAAGGGTGGAGGTGTCCTCCTTGCAGTCACAAATAACCTACTTAGTGAAGAACAGCCAGACTTAAAAACAGATTGCAACATCATATGGTCAAAAATTTCAATAACTGGCATCAAAGACATATATGTCTATGCATACTACAAGCCCCATGAAAATGATGAACACTCACTAAATGAACTTTGGTCATCTGTAGTAAAAATTCCTCAAAACAACATCATCTGGGTTTTGGGTGACTTTAATCTCCCAGACATGAACTGGTCAAATGAAACACCAACAGATACATGCAAATTCAAAGACATGTATGATAATTTTGCAGAGAACATGATTAATCATAATCTTGAACAAATGGTCAAAGTTCCCACACAGGATAAAAATATCCTAGATCTCTTTCTCACTAACACTCCGGGTCACGTCCATGACACAAAAGTCTTACCAAGCTTAGGTACATCAGACCATGATATAGTCTTCCATGAACTTAAGGTCAAAAGAGGGCGAATCAGGCAAACCCCTCGACTGGTCAAATCATACAAGAAAGCAAACTGGTCTGACTTCAAAAATGACTTGGTCACTTTCAGTAGTATGTTCAACCAAAATCAAAATGAAGACCCAAACCAATTATGAGACACGTTCAAAGCTGAGATCAAAAGGTTATCAACCAAACACATACCATCAAGACAATGCAAAAATAAAGCTGATTTACCATGGGTTACTCACGATATTGTTAAACAGATTAGGAAAAGGAACAAGCTCTTCACAAAAATAAAAAGGTCTCGGTCACAGAATTGTCAGAACATAAAGAAATTCAAACATCTTAAGGCATTAGTGCAAAAACAAATAAGAAATGCTTATTGGTCATATCTAGAGTCAATCATCTTCTCAGATAATACAGATCCAGGTAATAAGAAAAAGTTCTACAACTTTATTAAACACAAAAAACTGAAAACACAGGAATTGCACCACTCAGCACTGAGAGGTATACTTACAGTGACCCAGTGTCAAAGGCGAACATACTAAACAAACAGTTTGAATCAGTTTTCTCAAAGCCTTCACCACTCAGTCTCAAACAAATGGCTAAAAGCTCAATGTCATCACTTGGTCACCCGCCCATGGCTCCCATATCCATCTCAGTTCAAGGAGTTGATAAGTTATTGACAGGACTAAACCCCCACAAAGCCCAAGGTCCAGATGAGATTTCACCTAGGTTACTCAAAGAGCTACACACAGAGATAGCACCAATCCTTAAAATCATATTCCAAAGATCACTAGACACAGGTATTGTTCCTAAGGATTGGAAACATGCCATCATCACACCAGCATACAAAAAAGGGTCAAAATCAAAACCTAGCAATTACAGACCAGTATCACTCACATGTATAGCATCAAAACTAATGGAACACATCATTGTTTCAAACATGATGGATTACTTTGACAAACACAACATACTTTGCCCCCAGCAACATGGATTCAGGTCAAAACATAGCTGTGAGACACAGCTCATTGGCTTCACACAAGAAATAGCTGACAACTTTGATCAAGGTCAACAAACTGATGTCATAGTCATGGACTTCAGTAAAACCTTTGACAAAGTAGACCATTACAAACTCATACACAAGCTGAAACACATGGGAGTTCATCCACACATCAGTTCATGGATACAAAACTTTCTCAAAAACAGATCACAACAAGTATTAGTGGAAAAACAAGGTCTCTGACAGGCTCCCTGTGCTTTCTGGTGTCCCGCAGGGATTGGTCTTAGGTCCATGTCTCTTTCTCGCATACATCAATGACCTACCAGGAAGTGTCAGGAGCCGGGGGGCGTCTATTTGCCGATGACACCATAGTTTATTTAACAACTAAATCACAAGCATCTGCACAAACCTTACAAAATGATTTGCACAACCTTGAAATATGGGAAAAAGAATGGTCAATGGAATTCAACCGTGACAAGTGTGAAGTACTCAGAATACACAGGAAAAAGAAACCGGTCATCTTTCCCTACACCCTACATAACACTAAACTAAAAACCACAGAAAATGCAAAATACTTAGGAGTTACAAAAAGCAGCAACCTAAACTGGTCATCCCACATAAACAATATCACAAACAAAGCAAAAAATAGCTTAAGGTTCATCAGATGAAACGTCAAAACACAAAACAAACATCTCAAAGAAGCAGCATACAAAACATATGTACATGTAAGACCACAGGCAGGCTTGGGGCTGATTACTTGTGTTAGTAACTGATTACATTACAGTTACTTTGAAATTTCCTGATTACAATTACATTGGATTACTTTAATGTTATGATGGTAATTGATTACATTACAGTTACTTGTGGTCAAGTAATCAGATTACATTTGATTACTTTCAATATTATTTCAAACTGCAAGACAAATTTTCTAGGAGAAAACATTAGACAAATCAAAATGGAAACTTTATTTAACATACATGAAACAAATATTATTTGTAGGAAAAATATTGGCTCAGTAAAGCAGTCAAGTTTTTGTCTAACACTCTGAGTCACTAATTGTATAAAGGAAGATTCACAATGTCATTCTGTTCGAATCATATATATATTTAGACATCTCCATTGCATTTAATCATCATCAATTTTTGAAAGTTTTCATCAAATACGACATCGTTCTGGTCTTATAAAAGAGATTCTGATTTCTTTTTAGGTTAACAGTTAAACAACTGGTGTAGTGTAGTATTAACTGATATTTTTTATTTTCCCTGGGGCAATGCACACTATAATTTCATTATCATTAAGATTATGGCTTTCACACCTATTGAAGTACAAATTCACAATTGTAGCAAAGTTGCCTGCAGGGAGCGGATGTGGTTCAGTGGTAACGCGCCGGACTGGTATACCAGGGGTCCCGAGTTCGATCCCCCACTCCTCCACTAAAATTACTAATAGCCTTTCGGATGAGACGTTAAACCGAGATCCCATGTATCAGTGCTATACACTGAGCATGCAAAGAACCAGGGGTGTCTCTGGAAAGGGATGCTTTCTGTATCTTGCACTACCCCCACAACGTAAAATAACTAATCACTTCAGGGGACGTCGGTCATATGGGTAACCGGTACCAACGATAATTCTCAAATAGATAGATAGAAGTTGGCTGCAATATGTGTTAAGAAAGGTGACCCAACAGATCATTGATCCTTATAAAGAGCACACAAAGGAGACAATTAACATTGTGATCAATATGTTATAAAAGAATATTTTTTTTAAGGAGATGAGGTTGAAAATAAAATTAGCATATTACTTATTTCTAGCAAAAGCAGCATATATTTTTATCTTTTGTCCCAGCAGTTAAATTGCAATAAATGGATTTATCATCTATCCAATGTCCATGTGCAATCAGAAAATAATCAAAAGTATTCATGATGAAATACAAAATTTTGTCTATGTATATAATCGATTGAATTACATTACATGTAATTAGATGTGCAACAGTAATCAAATACATTTGAATACTTACACTAGAATAATCAATTACAGGTGATTACAATTACTGTATTCGATTACCCCAAGCCTGACCACAGGTTGAATACTGCTCAACCATATGGCATCCATGGCAAAAATATCTCACACAGAATAGAAATGGTCCAGAGGTCAGCTGCAAGATACGTTCATTATGATTACCACTATACAAGCAGTGTAACAAACATGATCAAAGAACTAAAATGGTCAACTTTAGAACAAAGGCGAAACCATGCCAGCCTGGTCATGCTACACAAAATAAAAAACAATCAGGTCAATGTTGATCACAATCATCTTACAAACACAAGAAACAGCAAATTCCTCATCCCACAATCAAAAGCACAACATCACATGAACTCATTCTTCCCAAGGACTATACGACTCTGGAACGAATTACCAACCGAGATTAAGGCTACCCCAACTGTGCCAGCTTTTATCAGTGGAATAAACAAGTTTTATAGATTTTAAGTACTTGAAATAAATGTTTAATAAATCTTCAATTAAATCTTTTTTTCTTTGTTATTATCTTTTATGATTTTAATGTTCCTGACACGCGCCTGCCTAGTATAGTCAGTATTGACTTTTGGCAGTAATAAGATGAAGTTGATAAGAATTTTAAGAATAGATATCAATATCGAAGTTTTTTAAGGACAATTGGTTTAAAGTTGTTATTTCATGATGATATTTCTTAAAAAGGCAATCTTTTAGCCGTTTTCTATTAAATTAAAAAATATTCAATATCTTTTTGGTACTGTTTCCAGCATGATTTTAACTTTAATCAACACTAACCTCTGTATACATCTACATTGCACAGGCACCAGACTTGGTATGCGAGTGTCTAATGGCTTCGCATGTGTGAAACAAATACAATTTCTTTACCCCAAGTGTCTCTGGTACTAGCAACCTTATCAATCACTGTCTTTGAGTTAAGAAAAACAATACCTGTAAGAATCTGTCGGATGTTTTCGTGAAACAGAGACATCCTGAATAAATTTGCCGAGTCGAAATGTCTATCTGTCTATCTCTGGTTGCTGCCAACTCCTCTTTCGTGTGTTATAGGCAGGAAACACTTTTAAACTTCCTTCTTCTTTTTTTCCTGATATCCGGGCATCTGTAAATATTAACTTCCTTATTTGATCTGTTACAACAATATTGATTGGCTAACGAGCCGAACTGTTGGTAGACTGGTCCCTTGTTCGTCTCTTTTTTCAAATTACGGAAGGGAACCAGTCCAAACTGTTGGCACAAGACTGTTTAGGTGTGAAACCACCAAATAGATTCCTTCTTTATTCTATATAAAATTCATAAAGTTCCTAACTTACATATTCTTGTAGCCCAACAAATTGTGCGGCAGGGCTTTTTATTATATAGACGATGGTCGCCCTTCGCGCACAACCCACGTAACATTCAAAACAATGCGGAAAGTTTTTCTTCTATGTGTATATGCTAGTCAAAATAATTCAAGTGACGTCTTGAGCATATTCTGAGATATTTTTGTTATTGGTCAGAATCTCGCTATAACGTCAAAACCAGAAAGATACTTTTCTGTGGTGAAACATAGATTTAGGTTAAAATGTGTAAATGTATGTGATTTAAATAAAGAATTTGTTCAACAAAATAGTTATAATACACTTTCGGTGCAAAAAATGCCAGTCTATCAAGTTACAAGACTTTAAACCTTTAAAGTTTCCTTTCACCGTCTCTATTGTTTACACGCGCCGCCATATTTATATGCTACTACGGTAGTGAATCGTGTACGCTGAAAATGGCTTTTTGTTGGTCCCGTACCAGACCGTATCGTGCGTTAATTGACTGATGCTTTTTTTTCCAAAATGATGATGAATGAAGACAAATCTCAAAGATAATTTTCTTTGGAATTAAAAGTCTGCAATTTTATTTTCTTACTTATTTGCATTTTGAAAATCAGCGCAAAAGGTGCGGGTTTTTGTTCGTTTTTTTAAGTATACGTAAGAAAGCAAAAAATGGATGACATTGTTATTTAAATTGATTTTTATTTCTTTTTTTTTAGATGCAATTATTCATTCGACTGAATGTTGTTGATTAATATATTAATGTTTTTAAACTTTATTTCCCTCTATATCAAGCGTTATTTTTGCCATTATTCGAGAATTAAGCATGTCTTCTTCATCTTAAAACATTGCTTACTTTCATTGTTTACTTTAAACAAAATGATCGATCAATTGTTTTCAGCTTTAAAAAATCAAGTTTATCAGTTATTTTTAATATATTTATAGACGTTCGTTATCCACTTTTCTTTTTCATATATACTGAAACATAAGTTTTTCAACATACAACAGATTGTTTTTGATATTGCCAACATTATTTTAAAAAATATCGCCTATGCCATCACGTTCCCGCCAAAACATATTCCATAAAGCGCTGCGCTAAAAACAATTTAAACAATGTGCAGAACAGATATGATGATATTTCATTGGATTTTTCCGAGACTACTGACTCTATAACGACCTTTATAACGATGATTTTGTCAATTGCCCAAAAATGCTACTGGTAAAAGACACAATCTTAAATATTTTCTCATTCTTTAATAATTAGATCTTGTTTTTTGTAGTCAAACATTCCATTTTTAGCTCGACTATTCGAAGAATAAGGAGGGCTATAGTTCTCGCCCTGGCGTCGGCGTCGGCGTTGGTTCAGGTTAAAGTTTTAGGGCAAGGTAACATTATTCACCTAACCCTTGCAGATATAGTCCTGAAACTTACACTACTTGTTTACCATCAACAGCTTACTCTACTAACAAGAGGAGGTAACTCTGTCATGCATTTTGTATGAATTATGGCCACTTTTGGACTAAGAAATTTGGTTAAAGTTTTTGGGCAAGGTGGTACTAGTCACCTTTCCATTACAGATATAGGCCTGAAACATACAATACTAGTTTACACTCAAGATCATAGTCTAATCAGAAGAGGAGATAACTGTGTGAAGCATTTTGTGTAAATTATGGCCTCTTTTCGACTTAGAAATTTGGTTAAAGTTTTTGGGCAAGGTAGTACTAGTCACCTTTCCCTTGCAGATATAGGGATGAAACTTACAATTCTTGTTAACCATCAAGAGTTTAGTCTGCTCACAAGAGGAGATAACTGTGTCAAGCATTTTGTGTGAATTATGGCCCCTTTTCTACTTAGAAATTTGGTTAAAGTTTTTGGGCAAGGTAGTACTAGTCACCTTTCCCTTGCAGGTATAGCCCTGAAACATACAATACTAGTTTACCCTCAAGATCTTAGTCTAATCAGAAGAGGAGATAACTGTGTCAAGCATTTTGTGTGAATTATGGCCTCTTTTCGACTTAGAAATTTCGTTAAAGTTTTTGGGCAAGGTAGTACTACTCACCTTCCCCTTGCAGATATAGGCCTGAAATTTACAATTCTTGTTAACCATCAATAGCTTAGTCTGCTCACAAGAGGAGATAACTGTATCAAACATTTTCTGTGAATTATGGCCTGTTTTTTATTAAATAGGTACTTCACTCCCCGTCCACCCTCAACCCCCTCCTCCCCCCCCCCAGGCCATATTTTTTTTAGATTAATTCATAGGTACTTCACTCCCCATCCACCCTCAAGAGACTGCCACAAGAGGAGGTAACTTTGTCAAGGATTTTGTTTGAATTTTGACTTTATAAGGTTTTATAACCCTTCAGTGTCAAGTACTGAGAATAGTCGAGCGCGCTGTCCTGTGACAGCTCTTGTTTTGTTTGTTATTGAAAGTGTACCTATAGTGTAAAGGTGCACAGGTGCGGGTTGTGCTTTAACTAATGTGTTCTGTAGTTTTGGCACGGAATGTCGGAAACGTACGTTGTCCTGAAACAAACAAAATTCCATAACCGTGTTACAAAATGTTTATTTACATCATTCTGAATATGAAAATACATATAACATTGGCAAATTGCCAAAAATTTTGTTGTGGACGTTGAAAAGGTAAAGGGGAAAAGGACTAGACAAGAAAGAATGTTGTTTCTAATAATTAAATGTACAACATTATTGACGTAATGAATACGTGAACAACGTTCTAAACATATTAACTTATCATTTTTCTGTTATCCCATCCCGATCAAGACTACTAAAGGTAATATTTTCTCATAAAACAACATTTTAAGTTAATCTTTAGAGACTATCCCAAATTTGCATAAGTAGTATGTTATTGCTGTTTAAGGTGATTTTGAGCATGAGCAAATTTGGATCAGGGGATTATGACGTCATCAATTACGCAACTTAGGGATTATCACGTCATCAATTGCGCAACTTAATCCACTTGACAAGCAGATTATCTGTCTTAATTCCACTTGAGACGCTGGTTGTCCCTTAAGTAGTTTTGAAGTAGGTCTTAAATGCAATCAAAGATGGCGGAGTGATTACTTATCAAACAGTTGGGCCGAGATTGAATAGAGGGATTACACAGTATGTACTGAATTGTTTTTTCAAGACATTACTGAACAATCAATCAGTTTAAAGCAATACACAATGCACTGCCGAGACTGAATAGAGAGATTTCATTTTCAAGAGGTTACTACTGAACAATGAATCAATTTAAAGCTTTTAAAGTACACACAATACAGTGCCAAGATTGAATACACAGATTGTGTACATGTTCAAGACGTTACTGAGCAATCAGACATTCAATGTAAAGATTTTAAAGATTTTCACTTTCACTCAGGAGCACGTATACACGCATCATTCTTTGTCAGCGACTGTATGCAACGGTACGGTACCAGAAGCATGGAGTCAGAGACGACGCCGGAAATGAAATACTCGGCAATAGCACAGCGCAGAGCCGTATGCATACTGGAGATTTCGCTGCAGATACATTACGCGAAAGCGGTTGTAAGCAAGTGGACGAAAGCTGCACACTTGCTTTGCGCCGGCTGCAAGTACAATAACTTGTCGCAGCACGATCATTCCTGTATAATGACGAGTAGGGAGAGCAGGCTCGAACACCACTTCTCGGACGTACTGGGAATGCTGGACGAGGAGTGCGTAGTCGAAAGCTGGTATAATTCACAGACATGCACAGGGTTCGAACGCGCTGTCCTAGATTTATTTATGATGAAAGTGAGATGCAGATATTACAGGGACATGATCATGAAAAACAACAGCTGGCAGAAGAGTGTCTCAAAGATTGCCCAGACGATGCTGGCTGCCGGTAAGTTGTTAATTGGTACTGCGCATGCGCAACAAAGAAATTGTGGCTCTGTCCGGTTGTTTTATTTCTCTAGAGTCAAGCAAGGATAAAGATGGAAAACGTTGATATGAGTGGCTTCAAGAGTCGGGAGTGCGAACATTTCACGGATGAAAATGACTCGTTGTTGAAGTTCATTGCACCCGCTACTCTTTTGCTTGTGGGTTCATGTATTCGTACTTAAATTAATGAACAGTTGCAAGAAATTAGTTTAAGTCAAAATTAGAATGCAAAAACGTAAGAACTTAATTTATTGCTCGTTCGCTTGTTATTATTTATTTATTATTTATTCATTTATTTGTTTGTTTGTCTGTTTGTCTGTTTAATATGGCATTATCTTTACCTTTCAGGTCGGCCAGAGCAACTCGGGAAAGACGTCGTACATGCGAAAGTTAGTAGAGATGGGCGATAAGATGTTTACAATTGAACCTTCGAAGTATGTATGGTTGTACAACATTTACCAGGATATGTACGATCAGGTAGCAAGTTCTGTACCAAATGTTAACTTTGTCCACGGTCTTCCAACAAGGTCGGACATAGAGCAGTGGGCTGAGAAAGAACGCCACCTTGTGCTTATAGTGGATGATCTTTATCACCTGTTAATTAATTCGCGGGATATACTGGATTTGTTCGTCTTACTTTGTCATCATCTAACCGTAACGGTCATTATAAGCTGCCACAATATTTTCATGAGTTCAAAGTACGCTAAAACTATGACTACAAATTTGCATTACATTCTGCTGTTTAGACTGCAAAATCGCCTGCAGCTGTCCACTCTCGGCACACAGCTTTTCGTTCACAGTAAAAAGTCAAAACACTTTCTTGCAGTATACGACGACGTCATGGCAACGGATCAGTACAGTCCTTTGGTAATAGATCTCAGTCCTCGGACAATGCATTCGGATTATAAATTAAGGTCAAACGTGCTACCTGGACAGTTACCTGTGATATACGAACTGGAGTAGGTGTGTGTATGCACAAGGATTAACGGACATTACAGCGCGTGTGCGCGATGGACAAAATCTTTCGCCACGTTGCCTTTTTACGTTACCTGGTTGTAGCAGTACCAAATCACAGGAAACAGCTCCTTCGCAGTCTTTCGAGAGAGCAGATACAAGTGTTGTCTGAAATCTGTCTAAATCTGCTGCAAGGAAACATAGAGATTACAGACCAGGACTTGCAATCTCTTAGCAAACACAAGAACACTTTCAGAAAACTGGCAGTGAAGTCTGTCGATAACAACACAAAACGAGAGCTCATGTATAAGGACGCCACCGGGATAAGAACTTTAGTAGAGACATTTCTTAAGCACTTCGACAGAGAATCTGAAAGCGATTCGTCGCACAGTGACGATAACAGTTCACCAGAGAAGCCAATAGCGGTTAAAACTAACATCTTCGGAGCAAATGCAAACTGGAGCAGAGAAAGGTTTTCGCAAGCTGATTCTGATACCGGCGTGTCGATATCAGCAACTCGTTCAGAAACAGCAGCTACAAAGTCACCAACAGGATCACCGGTCGACAACAGAGATAGAAGATCACCCAGAGACAGAGGTTTCCCAGAGCGCTTCTCCAAAGACGCCGGTGAAACAGACTCCGAAGAACGTACTGCCAAACAGCGAGACTGTTTCTAGTGTCGCGCAGTCGAATAATCGGCAGTCAGTGAGTAGCCATTTTTCAGGAATTATAAGACAAATCTTTCCAAAGGCATACAAAGAAAAGGCTGTCTCGTTACTAACATATATTTTAAAGTTTGGAACAGGTGTATTTCGAGCGGATATGTCCGGCACTTTACGTATTCATGACAGGAAAATGGATTCGAGCATTGTCGACTATATATACTGCTCTCTGACAAAAGGGGGAGCAAAGCACCAGCCGAAGGATTTCAATTATTTCAAACTAGCAATGGACCAGATTAATGTGCCTGCTCACTTGTTGAAAACTGTAAAGAAAAGAAGATCTTCATTCGTTTCGGAATCTAAAAATAAACGAGCAAAATGGCTTTCCCTTTGAATGCAAACTAGCACGTGTGGTGTGTTAAAGACAGTTAATTCGTGATATTTTTTTAACAAAAGCAAATGGTGAATGCATGAGTAGTGCCAGTTTACTGCATTTAGTGTACTTGTAGTTCGAACTGAGGTAAAACATAACATAAAGAAACGTACAGAACAAGTTTTTATTTACACTGACGCATCGATGATTCCATCGAATTATTTTATACGTAATTACAAAATGGTAAATAATCTATACAATATTTGTAAACACGTTATTGTTTATTGATTATATATAAATATACAGCGTATAAAGAAGAAGCAGTGTTCATTTGTATACTAAATAAATGACATAATATTTTATACATTATCATAAAGTGGTAAAGTGTGTGTGTGTGTGTGTGTTTACAGAAAATAAAGAACAAACAGATTTCATTTGTATTCTCATCACTGACAAGAGTCACACGCCCCCAAATCTGCACACTGTTTAAAATGCACGTGTCGCCCTCGCTCCAAGGAGTAATGTCCGAAGCTAACCGAAGTCAGCGGGTCAAAATAGTGTCTTTTCAGGTCAAGATTAGACAGTACACGTTTGCTGACAGACACCTGGTACAGCCGCTGGTCGTGGTTTCTGATTTCGATCACGTTTTCTCTGTGACTTTTGTTGTTCAGCAGACACTCTTTGTAGAGACCGTGTCTCAACTCCTTGGAGCAGCCTTTTCTTGCCTGCTTAAACCCCTTGTCTGTTTTAAGTGAATAACACTTGGGCGAAAGGGCTACGAATTCCATTCCGACCTCGCCGGGTCTCTCAAACTTTACTTTTCCCGGAACCATTCTGTTTGTATGGTCCCTCAGGGGATGTCCTTCCGGGAAGTTGGACAGATCAAACAGGTGTTTGTGTACCTCGTACCGGGTCTGCAGATCATGTACGCCAGATATTTTCAATATCAGGCTGTCGGTGTCGCCCGCAAGAAATGAAACTGAGCCGTTTTCGGCGAGTCTGGGTTTAACGAAGTCATAAAAGAAAGAATACACTGTTCGTTTAGATAGCTCTAGAATCGTGAACCCGACCGCGATTGGTCTGTTCAGTTCAACCAGTGGCCTGTGCAACTGGACGGCCGTTAAATTGTCCTCTAGCACGCGAAGGCAGTCGAACGACGGTTTTGAAACTAGCTTTACGAGACTGCTCTCGCTGTTGCAGATCTGAACTTTCCTGTAGTTTCTGGGGTTTTCATAGCTCTTTCCTGGAAAAGAAAATAACGAAAGACGTTTACTTCTTATTTCAAATGTATCCGACTAGACGAATAAGAGATAGAATGAGATGTGAATGATTTTCACAACATTATTCAGCAACGCTCGTAATGAAATAAATTTGCCTCTTCATGCATGCGAGCTGGCTACACACTTATTTCAGTACATGATGTACTTCATATTATCGACACTGAATTAAACAAGGTTCTCTTTTTTCTTCTGACCAATGAAGACCATGGTCAGACTACATGTAGACGGACTATAGTCTACATGTAGTCTGACTATGGTCTGCACTTTCTTCTGTTCGCTCAATAGCCCTACTGTGCAGCCCCACGAGCTTCAAAATGTGACATTTAAATTTTAAGACAGACGAATTCATTTCCGTTGAAGTTTTGCAGTAGTTGAAAATCAGCAGAACAATTTCGCAGCAACTTACCACACACCAGATTGCTTATGTTTTTCCACAAGGTCTTGTATAGTGGAGACACGGCTTCTCTTCTCTTTTCTCCACAGAACCGCATGAAACCCTCCAGAAATGGACTCTGACAAAATTTCAGTACCCTGTGTACTTTGGTGACTTGAAGTCCGTGTTTCGTATAAAACTGGAGATTGAGATAATGCACTGTGTATGATTTCTTATCTTTAAGTGTCAAGCACAGGCGCTGCTCAGAGGAGAGATGGTCCAGATTAATTCCTGCTGAGGCAGCCGTATCAACTGTGTATTGTGACAGGTCTTCTTTTCGCACTTTCACTTTCTCGGGTGCAAGAGGAAAGTCTGAAATAATGACGATAAACATATATGTATTACGGATGTGTTGTAAAATCTGTCTGTCTGTCTGTCTGTCTGTCTGTCTGCCTGCCTGCCTGCCTGCCTTATTTCCGACCTGCGCTAGAAGGTAAAGACAATTTCGTAAATGCTACTCATAGAATAGGGTAGATATTTTGTAAACTTTATCTATATATGCTACTCATAAAATAGTGTAGATATTTTGTGAACTGAACTGACTTGATCTTTGAAAAAAAATAGTGTACGGCGTACCGTCATGATCATCATGAAGTTCCGCGGGATAGGACAGGTCAACCTCCAGTATGTATCCGTGATCGCTGTCTTCCGGTATATCTTCAAAGTCAAACCTCTCCAATTCATCGTCCGTGAGAAACCGGAATCCGTGTGTTGGCAGACGTGCAGATGCCATAACCGAATTGTACAAGCCGTTGAAGTCCAGGAAGTCTATGTAGCTCGTTTCTTCATTCTCGTCGTACAATTCTTCGGGCATATCTCGGTTATTGGCCTTTGCGTACCTTGGACTGCCAATGACCGCAATTCCACCTGGAGAAGAAAAGGTCAAAACTTTAGTGTGCGTGTTAAAGCACGTGCTTTTGTTATGGTTATTTGTAACAAACTAAAGTTAATGCAAAATTGAGTGATTACTAAGTAAATTACTAGTATAAAAGTATTTATCGCAGTATAAGCTTGCATAATTATGTAAATAAAACTTGATTGTTGTATCAGTCTTGTAAGAGTATCTTATAAAATACAGACTTATACTGACAACGATTTGATCTTTTCTGATTATGTAAATAAAACATGTTCTTTGCGGTATTCATATTTTTTATCATTGCATATAAAACCCTTGTGAAACCCTATTAAGTGAACGCTTTCTGGCGTCACACTTTGTATACATTGTCTAAATGTCAATTATCGGCTTAGTTATTTCTGTCCACTGTTATACCGCAAGATATCGATCAGTAGGTCAAACACGTGAAACAGGAAATTTACAAGGTATAATTGCAATGGTACGTAAAATATATTCGTGATACTAAGTACATCATAATAATACTTTAGTTTGTTGAAGCTACAAATGTTCGCGGATATGTTACATGTGACTTTTTCGCGGCTATAAAAATTTGCGATGATATACCTACCGCGAAAAGCGCTAACCTTAAAAGCGCAAAATAATTTCTAGGAATACAGTACCTGAAATGGGAAAACAATGTCTCATTAATTTTCCTTGCCCTTGTGCTCCTTCTACTTCCTGTTATATATCGTTCTGAAACGGACTTACCTCTTATGGCATTTTCGATCATCAGATGGGCCTCTATGGAAGACTGAAGTCCCAGGGTGGCTCCGGAATAGCGCAGTGCACTGTCCCAGGCGAAACTAGCCAGCGTGAAATATCTCAAAGGATCGAGCTTCAGATCTTTTCGGACCGTTTGTCTGACACTTTGAATGACATCAGCCATGAAGAGGCAATCTGTAAGCATGGCTATCCTGAGTAGCTCGTGGACAGTCTTGTTTGACAGGCTTTCCCAAGCACGGACGACGGTGTCGTATTCGTCGTCGGACAAGCAGGTACCGTCTAAGACGTCACCGAATTTCTCTTTAGGAGGGAGAACTGTGTCGGCGAGTTTGTCCGGGCCTTGTATGAAATCCCTGCAAAGAGGTATGCGTCGTTGTCGTGTAGGGTCGAGTCCAGTCGGCCAGTGTCTTTTCGTGTGTAAGAAACATTCACTGCCTTTTTCTGCGCGAAGGTCCTCTATCAGCTTGTCTAACGGTTCTTTAAGGAAACTTTTCAGATCAACGAAACGACATCTGTCGATGATTATTCCGGCATACGTGTCGATCGTTTTCGGCAAGACCGAGATATTTTGCACGCCGTGAATGGCGGCCGCGCTCATAACAATTCTCCCATCGTAAGCCGACAGGTCGTTCAGTACCACGACGATGTGCCTGGGCACACGAAAATTCAAGTTGCAACCCACACAGGCCCGTCCCCTTATCTTTCCACTGACGTGGTCATGGTCGAGTGCCACTGTCTGATTCGGTAAGAAGGGATCGTCGCATATGTGACAACATTCGTTCGACGCCTCTATGTTTCTTATCCCCTCTTCACAGTACTCCATAGGTTTGACTTCTCTCATTATCTCCATCGCCGCCGCCTGCTCTCGTTGCATGCAGCGCAGAAACTCTGTCATCACCAGTTCAGGACTTTCGTCAGAATAGAACACCGGGTCCGTAGGGTGACTGTCGTCCACGCTCAACCTGTAGTAAGAGAACGCGCACGGCTCGTGCACTCTCTCCCTGACCGAGACACCTTCAGTTGGCTCAGAGTTGTCTAGTATCGGGCGTCGGTAACACTCGAACCTGGCGATAATAACGAACGGCATCTCCAGCTGTTTGCCGTAATTCCTGAACTTCACGAACCCGCTCTCCGGCATTTTCACGTGCAGCGGATCCAGCAGAGAGCACAGTTCAAGGTGTTTTTGCAAGTCGGCCTCTGGATACTTAGTAGCCAGGCATCTCGGGCAAATATACTTCTTGTGACCGGGCGCTAGCTGTCTGTTCACGAGCCGCCCGAGGTCCGCTATAGCGCAGTAGTGCCTCTGAAAACCGCATTCCGCCTCGGGGTCCAGAACGTGAAGTAGCAGCAGGTTGGCGTGACCACTGCTGGTGCCCTTGAACGAGGAAACGAACAGCGGAAAGACGTCCTGTTCGTAAGCAAACACATTGACCGAGATATTGTTAAGCTGTTCAAACTCTGGGATTTTTGCAACGGTCACTGTCTCGTCCGCCTTTATGCTCTCGGGCATTCTGTACAGTTTTCGTTGTTCGCTGAAGCAGGTCCAGTGAACTGAGCCGTCGTGTTGTTCCGGGTCGTGGTGCAGGGCTGCGGTGACTGCCCAGATGAAACAATCTTTGCTGTCTTTCGGCCTACCTGTCACGGATATCAAGGCTCTGCTGTTGGACAGGTGCAGTGGAAGGTGTAAGTCCCCACAGTTACCACCGAGCGGCTCGTATCTAAACACGTAGTGATCCATGAACAAAATCTCGTCCAACATCCACCCACTCGCCGATGAACAGAACGTCTCCAGCGAAGAGTTTACCTTGAAAAAGGCCTGATCGATCTGCAGCTCGATTGCGTCAACGGTCAGGAGAACCTGTGCAGACGACCGAAAAGTCGGACGCTCTTCGTCCCTGTTAAAAATTTAAAAAATGCGTTGTATTAATTCTCAACAAACGCGCAAGACTGTGAAGTACGGGACATTTCTTTATATAATAGAGATTACGACGATGCTACGTCAGCCTTTTGGCATTTACTTATTTATCGGTTATCGAGACTGCGTTTAGTTGTACTGAAAGTCATGGGCATCACGAGCATCACGGGCACAATTTCACGTACCGAGCAGACGACACATGTTAAATAAGCAGGACGCACATTTAGCGTTTAAGAATCGATGTTACGTGACCGTGTCAATACATCGCGGATTGAAACGTAACGAAAATAGCAATCATTTCATCAAAGTCCTAACTACACGTACATTAATAAGTAAATGATTTAAGCCAGTACGGGACATTTTTTTATACGATAGAGATTACGACGATGTACCCAGCAGAAGACACACTGTTGAGTAAACAGAACACACATTCAGCCTTAAAGAGATTATGTCACGTGACAGGGTCAATACATCGCGAAGTGCACGTTGAATAAAAACGGATTGAAACACTATGAAAAGAGCAATCATTTCATTAAAGTCCTAACTACAACTTGCTTGCAAACAAATTGGTTTTTAACTACATGCATCTTTTCAGTTTATGAACAGTTATAATAATAATAATTATAATAATAATAATAATAAAGAAATAGTTCCTGTACCTGATATTCCCTTCAGTGTCAAACCTCAGCATGCGTGCTCTCACTGCGATGTACCATTTCACGTTGTTCCATCTGAAATTCAATACAGCAGATTCTCTGTTAAACACACGACAACCTGCCCAGAGCAGCATACATGCGGTAAAATGTAATATAAGAGCAGCGATATGTCTGCTGACAGAAGATTTCCCATTCCTTTAATTAATTTATTAATCATTAGTGCGAAATAATTACTTTTATTATTCGTGGAGCATGAATTTAAATACATTTCGTAAGTAAAAGTTTACAGAAGTGCAGATACACTTCAATGCAAACGCACAGGTCGAAAGAAAGAAACAAATCAGTTTTAAAGAGTTAACAGCAGCCGCTGTCTTTAAAGATTACTGATAAAATCTCACCTTTCTAACTGTGTCCTGAGATTCCAAGTCAGATTCTCTCTTCTGTCCGAGAACAAGTCCAGCAGAGAGTGTTTTGCTAATCCTGCGGGGACGATCTTGTAAACTATCCCCGCGTTCCCGTTTATCGGCCGTGAATTTTGATCGAACTGAGGGGGCGTAGCTCGCTGCATTCCAGAAGGACCAGGCTGGGGCGATTTATGACCTGTGGAAGACACTGGTTCTGATATGACAGAAGATCGCCGACGAGCAATTATCGATCTTCCGGTGATTTTTCTCAGTTTCCGAACCTGCGCGACTGTCAAAAATTGCGCCGACAGGTGGTCTCGCGCGTGCGTTTGGAGGTCATTCTTAGAATCGAATGTTTGTGTACACACCGGACAGCTGAGAGCGTGCCTCAGTTTCGTGTGTCTAGTCAGGTTTCTGTCAGAACTGAACATCTTGTCACACAATTCACACTTGAAAGATCGAAGACCTTTGCACGTTTTAACATGCCTTTTCAAGTTAAAAGACCTAAGCATTTCCTTTCCGCATTTATGGCAGGCCGGGTTCGACCCCGGCGAACCGTGCACTTTTACCGAGTGTCTTATCAAATTGCTTTTACTTGAAAATGTCTTGTCGCACTGCAGGCACTTATTATTTTTAGAGAGACTGGCCTCCAGCCTCAGCCTTTCCCGGTGTAACTCCTCGGGATTCGGAACAAAGGCTATTGACTCGTTCGGAAACAGGAACGAAGTTATGAAGTTATCGTCTGACATTTTGTCATAAATTATATTTAACAATCAATAACGTGTCCGACGCAATTTAGCTTCCGTAACCGGAAACGCAGTTATAATATTTCCATTTTTATTGCTCACCACAACTCTGCACGACGACAATTGTCTATTTCCCTCAAAGCCAACTGGCCACTGTAAACGGTACTGGTATACCGTCCTCTCTCCGTTCACTGTTCTGGCTCCTTTAGCTAAAGTTTGACGGATAGCCAGCTCTGCGGTGTCGCGGTCAAAAAATGTTGATTTGTTAATTTTGATAATAATATGATTACAGTAAATGTGGTCATTCACAAACATTCTGCATCATTAAAAGTGTACGTTGCGTTAAGTAAGAAAAGTATAATCAATCTAATAGCTCGTACAGTTCGTTGAATTTTAAGTACAGCTGAGAAGGGGATGGGGGTTGCACATTGCAGCATTTGGCCCTGTCCAGTGTTCGAACACTTGAGTGGAGGAAAACTATTTTCAAGTAGACTTTTGATAATCCGTTGGCTTCCTTCGTGCAATTAGACTTAATTTACGGACCGTGGAGTAATGCATGGAATGATGCCTATGCCCATTGTTCCGTAAAAAGGTAAGTGTTTGTAAAGGGTCTTAATCAAATGGCATACATTAGAGCGACTGCCTTAAGACTGTTTGAGTTGAAGTGAGTTGAGTAATAAGTTGGCTTCTCTCGTGCAATTAGAGTTAATTTACGGACCGTGGAGTAACGCGCGGAATGCTTATGCCCATTGTTCCGTGATAAGGTAGGTGTTTGTAAAGGGCCTTTATCTAATGGCGTACATTAGAGCGACTGCCTTAAGCCCGTTTCAGTTGAGTCAAACTCGTTCGTACAATAAGTGTCACAAGTTCCAAGTGTAAGCGAAGGGATTTGAGATTATCTCAAGAGCAGAACGGTCATTATTATAAAATTCAGTGTAGTGGTTGCGTACTCTATTAGGCTCACATCTCTGCAAAAGATACAGACTTGTCTTACGTGATTTCGATTACGGAACTAGTGAGAAAAAGGGAATATGGACGCTGTTAAAAAACTGGATGAAAACAACACGCTGAGGTTTGTCCACTTTTAATTGTTTTATCGCTTTCATTTTATGCTGGCGTCACGTGGCCACGTGATTGCTGCCCTTACTTAGTCGAGTTATTTGTATTTTCAGCAATACGTTTATTTACCCTTCTAACGACTTTTCAATCTACTTGTTGAAACTTTTCCACGAATACCACGCTGAATGTAATCTGCTGTCTTGTCTGTCAATTCGAATATTTCCGCATTTTGTATTAAAATTTTATTTAAAGCGACTGACAGAATTTTGCTGATTTTCTTTTCTTTAGAGAATTTAATATACTATGGAAAAAAACACAGCTTCTATACACCATGATACCTGAAAAAAAAGTTTTGACTTAACCAGGATTCGAACCCACGACCTTTCGGTCAGTAAAATATGGCGCGACGATCTAGACCACTGAGCCACAGCGTCTGCTTGTAAGGATGTGTCAAAATTAATGTTATAACTAAAGTATCTACCCCGTGACTAACGGGGTAAATTTTTTACCGATAAAAGTGTGTAAAACTTTATATTTTGATGCTTTTCTGTATCAAAAATGAATCAGTAACTTAGTTTAAATATGTTCTTCACAACTGCAGCAAAAAGTTCAAGATGTAAGAACATTTTTTTTTCATCGTCCGCCCATCTGTGAGTCAGTCGCTATTTTATCATACTCTAAACGTCAGAGCATAGCGTTTATTTTCGACAATTCATGGAAGGACTAGCAATTAGTCGGTACTAGCTGTGTGTGTGTTCGAAGTCAGCAAAATATATCTGTTCTTGACAGCATTTAACTTGCTGCGCTTGTTTCCAGGCGTATATTAGTTTTAATGATTTGAAATTAATGCATTGTCACCAGCAGCAGCAGCAGCAGCAGCAGCAGCAACAACAACAACAAAAAGAACTACTACAACAAACATTTTTTATAATCATCTTCGTTATTTTTCAGAATAGACACAGTGGATGGAACCGTCGTAGGAAGACTAGTCAGCGAGACAGGCACCGAGATAGTCTTAACCAAAGACGCACTGTGTGCACTAATGGGCTCGTTTGGTCTACTATTGACAATATGCGAAGAGGCGGCGGCATGTAAGACCACCGCCGGACGAAAAAGGTCGAACAGTGACGACGAGGACTTGAGCCCCGTCGTGCCAGGATTTAAACGCGTGACACAAGAAGACGAACCAGAAGGTGATGGTGGTGACGACAACGACGATGATGATGATGATAGTGATGAGGGAGTGTTCATAACGCAAAGATTTCAAGATTCGGAATCTGATGATGATCTCTCTTATGAAGAAGAGTTTTCAGACAACGAAAATGAATCAGTCATTGACCTAACTGCTGACAGCAGTGAAAGTGAAGACAATGAGGTGTACCTCGTTAGTGATGAAAGTGATGGAAATGATGAAATTGATGGAAATGATGAAAATGATGAAAGTGATGAAAATGATCAAAGTGATGAAAATGATCAAAGTGATGAAAATGATGAAAGTGACGAAAGTTATGAAAGTGATGAAATGGATGAAAGTGATTCCCATATGGAATGACTCTGTGACGAGGTTCTCTTAAAAGTTGCCAGTTACTTGAGAAACAGAGATCTGGCAAGTTTTAAGAGAACCTGCAAAAGAGTTAATACTCTCACGGAGAATGGTTGCTTCTGGCTGGACAGAATCAAATGTCACCTTATTCGGGATTTTAGCATAGACAATGTGAACAAAAGCAAACAAGTTTATAAAATACTGATGGAATGTCTAATTGAAGGAGAATTTAATTTATAACACAACTATAAATTAAATTCTTCTTCAATTAGACATTCCATCAGTATTTTATAAACTTGTTTGCTTTTGTGTGCGTGGTAGGACGATGTATATTTTTAAATATGTTTTTTTTATACTTTCTGTTCCGTTCGTGCGCACGTTTCTATGAAATAAATGTAAAACTAACTCTTTTGTTCTGTTGTTTACAGGTCCGAAATTGCCTTGTTCTAGAAATTGCCCGTATTAACACCTGTCAGCTTTCGTATGACAAAGCAATACCACTCGAAACTTAATTAAGGTTCCCATTCTATCATAATTATATCTTCCATGTTCATTCACGTTAAGTTCATGCGACAAGAGTTTTGCAGTTATACTCATACTGATATTTAAAACAAAAACAACAACGCCAAGACTTCAACAACAACTACTGTTTTAATGAAATTAGCAATAAGAAGAGCACTTCTAAAGAAAAAATCAACTGTTGAACAACCTAAGTATGTACACAGAGACAGACAGAGAAACCCGTTGAGTAACTATCGTTCAAAGTCTTTTTTTTTTAATTTGAATATAAAACTATATATTCCTTGTTATGTTTTTGTACCAGTTATTCCTGCCCGCTGAAAATAGTTCTTCTTTCTATTTGTCCATATTTCTGTAGGTATATACTCGAAAAAGTATCGTGACTTTCCGTCACCACTGAATCTGAAGACGGACAACAGGCCGTCGCTGCCGTTGACCCCGGCGAAGTTCTGCACCGCCCTGGTTTCCGGCCCACTGTCTCCGTGCTCGTCTGCGTCGGTGTTCAGGTTGTCTTCTAATACTCAAGCCAACAAATATGGCAATACCCACTAAGCAAACGCAAATCCCTGTAAAATACATAATCGTCATAAACAGTCTTACATTTGAAGAGTTGGGTATGGGTATATTCTTATAGACTCCAGTGAAGTGGCAGGGCTTGTCCGGTGCTTGATACAGCAGTAGGCTCGTTTCCGTTTGTTTTGAATACACAGCCAAACTACTACTAGCAGCAGAAGTAATACGGCCACGCCCAGTGTTGCTGTGAGTTGATATGTCCAGGCCGGTACTGAATAGGCATCTGCAAACAATGACGAGCCAATATATCAAACTGTTTAAGAAAAAGTAATGACATACGCGAATACCGATGGCCTTTCTCATTCCTTCGCAGAAATTCAGAATTCGTGGAAACAGTGGGTTTAATTCACAAAAAGTTTATGCTACATGCAGCTTTTATCCACCTGTTTATAATTATTAACGTCAAGCGATTAAAGTGATTAAACTTTGCGGTGAAACAAGACTGAAAAGTTATTGTATCATTTCCTTGGTTCTGCTGAACTAATATAACTTACCTAGAATGGCAGTTGTAGTCGTCACAGCTGTTGCCTTGACCTTACTCGTCGCCTGCACGTTCGTGACCGTGGAATCACGTTGCTGTGCTTGGGTGGTCGCGTCCCTGCCTGTGGACTCATGCTGCTGTGACTGGCTGGTAGACTGCAACCAAAAATAAAAACATAGGTGTTTTTGGAAATACTAATCTCTTTCAATTAATCTTATCATCATTGCCTGCACCGTTCGCTTTGCGGAAAGAATAGCGTAAAATCTTATAATGTAAAACAGCCATGACACAACTTTGCGGCTCTTTAAATTAAATACAAAAATTATTTATGTTTCATTCGACTCAAAAAGAAACACTGCCATTGCGTTTTTTATGAAATGAACGGCGGTAATGATACTTTAATAATGACAAAATGGCATGTTAGGAGTGTATGAAAATCACCCACACACACGCACGCGCGCGAGAGAGAGAGAGAGAGAAAGATGTATATATAGAGTACGAGTACTGTAAGAGAGAGAGAGAGAGAGAGATTTAAAAAAGATTACTATGACACTAGCACAATGTTTATAATCTGAAGTAATGTACAGATTTACCAACATCGGTATACACTATACCATTATTAAGAATTATCGTAATCTAAAAAGAGATGTGTTACTATAGACAGGTAAAATAGAGATACCCGTCTAGAAAATATGTTATCCTAGACGTTAACGTATGCCTATTATTTGGTAACACGTACCGTTAAATACTTCAATACTATTGACTTGATAATTAAACGGGTCGGCCAAACAGACAATCAAACAGACAGAAATAAAACACAAAAATAAAAAAGAACAACATCAATATTTCATAGATATCTTTTATAACTCTTACACGATAACAAAACCCTATCGAGTAGTTTTCGGAAAATATAGACAACAAGAAAAGATGAAGTAAGGGCCCGTCGTCGTAGAGGCGCTTTTTTTATTTCAAGAGCGAGATTTGGGCGCGGCGTTTCGCGCTATCTCGCTTAGTGTCGAATCTGTGGTAATTCAGGTCGTGTCAGGAATATATATTAGGCTGTGATTTTTTCCGTGGTCACGTGTTATTTGCTGAACGGTTATTTAAAAAAAAATAAGGAACCTGATTTCATGTAATCACTTACCGAGTCTCTGCATGTGTGGCCGTTCACTGTCACCATGCCGTCGATGAAAAGGCACTTCCGGCAGTCAACGTCGGTCCCGAAAAGTTGCAGTACAGCCCCAGGCGGGAACATACAAACGCCGTCCCAACTGTATACAGTCAGCTCACTAATTTCGACACCGATACCATTCCACCTCCTTTCACATGAAGCTCTATTTCCCACCACGACGCAAGAATCAACGGCCGGCAAAACAACCAAAAACAGTAAAATCACTAACGACATTTTCTTTTTTCGTTGCCTTTGTTTTAAGAGTAATTAAAATGGTCAGTTCGATTCAATAAGTACCAATAAGCAAGACGTCACGTGACTCACGTGACCTTGGGATGCTCCCTTTGAAGTGCAGTCGGAGATCATCAGACGGCAGCAGCGGTTACATTCGGAAGTCCTTTAATCATGTGCGGCAATTCTTTTGCCTGCGGGAATGGACGCCTAAGTTTTAACCAGTCTGGAATGAGGGGGAGCGGGGGTTTCAGGCAAAACTGCTTTAAGTGGGCATACAATAAAAAGCAGACAGGGGGTTGTCGAATTGTAAGACCAGTCTTTGCGTTAATAAAGTGTGTCATTTAGTGTTCAGTATGGAGATTTTTCCGTCTTTCACTTTTCTCCGTAAAACAGTAAAACAAAAAATACAGTTGGAGATTATGTTTTGGATAACGGCCAGTCATTGACTTTATGCATTTAAGTCTGATTCGGTGATTCTTACATCATCGTTCTCTTAATAACTGAAACAGATGTAATTTTACTTTGTCTATTAAAGGGACTGGCCTTCAGATGACACGAAAAGAAAGTTTTTTTTTTATTATAAATTTCTTGTAATATTTATGACAAATGCTTAAAAACTAACTTACTGACAAAAAATATGTCAGATAATCACATTATATTTTCTTAGCGCGACGGTATAACGATATTGTATAAGATTTAAAGTAAGTTACCGATATTTCACATTCCGCGATAGTGGTGACAGTAACAGCGCTGGAAACAATTTGTTAACATGAGGGTCCAGAGTTCAAAGCTGAAGCGAATATTTTTTTTTGCTCTATATTGACTTTTATTATCAGTTCTGAAGTAAAATATCATGTTATTATAATCTCACGGCATCTAGACATTAAATTTATGTAAAAAATATTTGTTATAACAAATTTTGAGTGCAGCTCATTTAAGTGAGATTTTATTTCAAAGGGACTGACTCACAGATGGGCAGACGATGAAAAAAAAAAAAAGAGAAAATGTTTATACATCTTGAAATTCTTGTTGTAATTTGTAAAGAACAGGTTACGCCTGTGTTCAGAAAAGGCGCTCATTTGGATGTAGGTATTTTATCACACCTGTATTGTTTCTTTATCCGGTAATGAAATAAAGGAATAAACGAATTGATTAGGTGTTGATAATCTGCCGTGTCCACGTTTAGCCGGGGGCTGAAATTTCATCAATTGAGCAGGGAAAAACGGCTTGGTTATAAAATAAACAAATGAATGGCAGATAAATGTACCTTTATTTGTACGAATCTTTACATGTACGAAAAACAAACAAACAACCAAAAAAAATGCGTGACACCGAGGAAATATGAAAAAAAACAGGTGTTCCGAAGGAAATAAGAATATCTGCACGAGTAAATTCAGTATCATAGTACAAGCAATACTTTATACAACATCAGACGAGAAAATCTTTACGCATGCGCGAAAATCTATGTTAACATGCTGTGTAGTTCCTCTATGCATAAAATGTCATATATGAAAAAGCAAGTATTTGTACATAAGCCACCGTGTCGCAGTGGTATAGTTTCACTGACCGGAGGGCCACGGGTTCGAATCCTTCTGAGATCATTTTGTTTTTTTTTTAGTTTTTGAGTTGTATAGAAGTACCAAGTCACGTTTTCGCTGAGTATAGTAACTCCTCTATAATTTTAAAGAAAAAACGTTATAACGCATGTAGCTTTAAATGATTTTTTTTTGCATTTTTTATACTATCTTGACAACACGGGACTCGTCTATTTCCATCAATGCATCGTACTCCGCATAGAAAATACACGCTACATTCTGAGCGAGAGAACTACCAAATTTCACGTGCAGGGAAAGTGTTCCGCTACTCAGCAGTTCAAAGTGAAATCCCTGGTCTATCACCGGCGACAGATCAAACACGTACATGGCACGACCTCTCTTAAGGTCTGACTTGCCTATCCCCGCTACATCTCGGTCTTTACCACTTATTCCACCCATGGCAGTGTAGACAGGCCTGGCCTTTTTGAAACCGCGTATCCGATCCAGCACTTCTGCGGTAAGATCTTCACTGTAGTTCACGTTGACCGGGTTACCGGAACAAGCTACACCGTTAATGTACAGACAGATTTGTCTCAAATCGAAGTGTTCCATGTTAAAAGGGTTCAGTTTTAGAGAGCCAAGCACAGCCGTGCTATCCACGAATGTCACAATAACGAACTTTGGCAGGTAAGTAGCGTTTATGTGATCCCAGGAAAAGACACTCTGGCCACTGGCGATGTTGGCACACTTTGTTTCGGAGCGGATGTAGGGATACTTCGCCGTGACGGTCTTCAGCAACTTTGAATGGGCCAACAAAATGGCGGGGTTGACTTTGACTTTCACAAGTCTCAAAAAGGCGTCTTCAATTTTAACTTGGTAACCAGTCTGGTCGTTGTCCTGTCCACTAATTAGGCAGAAGTCACTGCTATTCCTGTGCAATACTAATCTCAGGTGAATTCCGTTAATGAGGTACCGGTCGAGTTCCAGCAAGTCGTTCAACGGTAATCCTACCATGTCGAATGGCTTCGATCCACGGCTCGCGCTGTATCTCTGCAATAGTCCATAGTTCCCTGCAACAGACAATAAATGACACATGAACTTACTGCATTTCAATCTGAAAACAAGTCATTAATGTTCCAATAGTAGAGCATCTAATTATTTCATCAAATAATAATAATAATAATAATAATAATATAATAATAATGATAATAATAATAATAATCATAACAATAATACGTTTATCTTGTGAAGCTGACACATTCAGACAAGTATTTAGTGTGATCTTCGAAACCTCAATGAACAATTTGTTTCAACATTAACGAACGTTATGCAAAGGTGAAGAGTAGAATTGCTTTCTGAATAAACTAATAAACTGTCTCAATCTCTTACACTCAAGAGCACGCGCACGCGCTCTTTATTTTTTGTGTCACGTAAAGGCAAAATACACAGGCGCACTATGTTAGCTGTCGGTTTTGACATACAAGTAGATTCCACAATATTTTAAACGAAACTTAAATAATCGCTGCGGGAAAACGGAATTTACTTACCGGTGTTCGGGTTTGTTTCAGCAGGAAACCCACCATCATGTCCCATAAAGAGCTGGCATTCTGATATATTGCCGTTTCCACCTTTAAGATCGTGCCGAAACAGTGTATTGAAGAAGCTCTTGTAAGGGTACAGATCACCAGAGGAACTAACCAGATTTCTGTTCAAATACACATCCACTTTCTTAAACATTGAATGGAAAAAAGAATCACACGGGGTTATTTTAACGTCGTCACCGCAACGGGTGCCGTCTGCATTAAGAATCCTACATCTAATGAAAAGTCTACAGGACGGCAGTTCGCAGTATGAGTCCCCCTGAAGCGACGTTTCAAACTCTAGAGGTGCGTCCACACCGCTGAACTGACTGACCGGCCTGATGTCTTCTAGATAAAAGTTCTGGATCGCCACTTGGTTTGGATAGAGTTTAAAGATGTCCAAGGCCTCCGGTGCGCTCTCGTTGCCACTCAAAGGAGAAAGAACGGACATTGTTCTATCTTGACGCACTGAATATATCGTTCAAGGTCCTGTAACTGAATTTCTTTGAGTCCTTTGTCCCGGGCTTGCTTTTTTTAGGCTGCCGTTTATTCCCTCCCTTCTGTAATTGTTCGGCAGATGCTTTGACTATGTCCCGCACTTTTGGTTGTCGCGGTACCGATAATTTGTCACTGAATTTTGTTCTTTTTGCAACTGACTCCGCATCCGACCTGATTTCGCTTTCAGCTTGATCTACTGCCTCTTCCACCGGTGACACGAACTGCAACTTTACCTCTGCCTGTCTCTTCCTGTTGAATGGTTCACGGCTTTCTGCACTCGTCTTCCGTGACGGAACTCTGCTCTCGTAAAATCTCTCCCAAGCTTTAAAGTCCGGTATGTATAATCTATCGGTAATGTTTGAAGTGTTTGCCATTCTGACTGAACGTGCGCGGTCGCGTATGTATTAAATGACTGAATTTTGACCTACGAAATAACCAGATGCCACCGTTTGATTGGCGCGTAGTAATTCTGTGCCGCCTGCTTAGTTCTTTACTTTGAAGTGAAGAGCCACACCTACTGTGCACTTTTCGAGTTCTTTGAGTTTCTCCCCTCGTCTGTCAGTGATAAACGTTCGAATGTATTTGATCTCCTGAGTCTGAACTCTTTTATAGAAGCAACTGCTATCTACCGTGTCTACGGCAAACATGCAACCTCCCCACGGCGTCTTAATGCCAGTTCCCAAACACAGTTTTCTTAGCAGCTGAACTTTTTTATCTCCAACCAGCGAATAGTCGACTATGTTTGAACACAGGTACAGTTCTTTTCCGCGGAGTTCGGTGCCGTCGTGTGTACTTACGACCGTGAGACCTACCAGAGCTACGTGCCACTGTCTGCCTTTCAGAAGCAGCGTTTCACCTAGTCCGACTCGAAAATCTGAGCCGTTGTTCAGAGGATAGAATTCGACACAGTCTGAGCTGCATACGTCCACATGAACCTGATCCATACACTAGAAGTTAGATGGGTTTACTGAAACGAGGATTCGGTGCCACTACTTCTCGACTCACGTTTGTCCATCAGTTACTGTTGTTTAGATTTCAGTGAGGATTTCGCTATCCACCTGTCGAACTTAGGTCCAAGACCACGGTAACGGACGAGCACTTCCTGTTTACCTGCCACCTTTCTCGTCTTAAGAATTCTCTCGATTTCCCACTGTCTCATGTCGGCCAGTTGCTTTCGTACTCGCTGAAGTTCCGGCTCGTAGAAAGCTACTTTGATTGGCTCTTCCTCTAGGTCCATCAGAAAGTAGACCGGCACATCTTCTCTGTAGACACGCCCACGAACCCTGTAAACGTTATCTGTGAATTTTTGGCTGAACGACCGCTCGAACACTTTCTTGGCCAGACTGACTCTCACTAGATCTCCCACGTTGAACTTAAACAATCTGACACGCTTTGTAGCCCCGTTCCTTTTAGACCCGACATACATGAGGTTCCACAGTTTTGCCTCGTTCGATTTGTTCACCTCGCTAGGGCTTAGTCCAAATAGTGCCGAATGCACCCGGTGGTTGTAACCGTCAACTATTTCGTCAAGAACGGTAACGTAGGCAAATGATCTGTTCTGGTAACACCATTTGTATATCGCGCTCTTCAGGGTTTGGTTCAATCTTTCCACGGGCTGACATTTCAGATCCGAGGTGGTGAAGTAGTGCTTGACTCCGAGACGGCGAAGCAGATCTTGCACGGCTCCGGATTTAAACTCAGCTCCCCGGTCCGATCTGCAGCGTGCGGGCCTTGGTCCCTCCTCTAGGATATCTCTGAGCGCCTCGGCCACCGACTGTCCGCTTTTGTTCTTAAGTGGCCGAACGTAGGCGAACCTGCTGAACACGTCTATTGCTACAAGAAGGTAACGCGTTCCCTGGTTGCCACGGTAACGCCTCAGTTTCGTCATGTCGCATAGATCTACGTCGTACTGCTGGTGCAGGCCACTGACGACTATTCGGTTCCGCTTGAAGCGCCTGTGAACCGGTCTGCTTGTACCGTACGTATCCTGAGACTCCAGAAATGATCTTGCTTCGCTCCTGCTAATCTGGAACTTGCCCTCTCTGTCCGCTTCTCTCTTAAGTCTCTCGGGTCCGCTGAAACTAGCAGGGTGAGACGGATCCGTGTAAATTCGATGCAGGTATTCCGATTTAGTTTCTGTCTCATTGTTACCGATCCCCATCTCTAGCTGCAGAGCCCGGCTCGGACCTGTGCCTGAGTTTTCTGTACTTTAGCCCGGGGTTTGGAAGCACGTACCCGACGGCTGAGCTCAAGAGAGCAATCCACAGTTCTTGGTTAGAGCCCTGACTGACGGACAGGTTAATTGCTGAGACGATAATTATGATGTAAATGGCAACTATCTGCGCTAAAAACGTCACTCGGTTCTTTGGCAGTCTCTCGGCACAGGCCGTGAAACCGTCCTGTGACCCGTTTATGCTTAGTCTCTCCTCCGACTGCGAGGGGTCTACTGCAAACTGCGAGTGCCCCGATCTAGCCCCGTTCTCTGACGAATCCATTTCTACGTGAAACACTGAATCACTGATCATTCTTGCACTGTTCGTTCAACGTACAGATCCAGGTAAGTAGGGTTGCGCTTTAAACTTAATAAAATTGACTCTTCACTAATGTCTTCGTAAGAGCTCCTGAGTGAAAGTGAAAATCTTTAAAATCTTTACATTGAATGTCTGATTGCTCAGTAACGTCTTGAACATGTACACAATCTGTGTATTCAATCTTGGCACTGTATTGTGTGTACTTTAAAAGCTTTAAATTGATTCATTGTTCAGTAGTAACCTCTTGAAAATGAAATCTCTCTATTCAGTCTCGGCAGTGCATTGTGTATTGCTTTAAATTGATTGATTGTTCAGTAATGTCTTGAAAAAACAATTCAGTACATACTGTGTAATCCCTCTATTCAATCTCGGCCCAACTGTTTGATAAGTAATCACTCCGCCATCTTTGATTGCATTTAAGACCTACTTCAAAACTACTTAAGGGACAACCAGCGTCTCAAGTGGAATTAAGACAGATAATCTGCTTGTCAAGTGGATTAAGTTGCGCAATTGATGACGTGATAATCCCTAAGTTGCGTAATTGATGATGTCATAATCCCCTGATCCAAATTTGCTCATGCTCAAAATCACCTTAAACAGCAATAACATACTACTTGCATAAACGAATACTTCAGTCATACTGCTACCGCTTGCAAAACTGATTAGACTTTACACGGTTAGGTAAAGAACGAGACTCGTCGGTACACCTGTCAAAAATGAATTAAAGCGCCGCCCAATGCGTTTCTTTCAAACTCCGCCTTTTACCTGTCAATAGTGTCATTCTAATGTCATTCTGCGTACGAAATGTAAAGGCGGGTAGGAAAATACTGAGTGAAGATTTCCGGTAGCAACGCAGCAACAGTTTACGACACAGCAACTTTGGCGCCGCCCGGTCATATTTTTCTGGCTGCAGGTAGATTTCAAGACGCAGTTTTATTGACAAGTATACCTGAGAAAACTGCCTCACTGTGATTGGATGATCAGTAAAGTGCACTTAAAGCTACTGAAATAAGCATCGTAACGTCACTTTTTACCGCGTTCCGAATACGTGAAACTCTATCAGTTTTGCAAGCGGTAATATTAATCACCTTATCATATTAATCCAAAATATTTTTTTAAATAATAAAATCATTTGTCTACATTACATCAATCAAATAGTTTTTGTTTGTCGCATTATAATTCATTTGTATGGCTTAATAGAGGTGATAATAACTTACAAAAGGTCTGTATCTCTATATGGGGCGAGTTGACCAAAATTATGACGAGTTTTACCTTGGGTGACTTAATTAGTTTGCCGCGGGTTGACTTCTCACATAAAACCCCAGTGCGACCGAAAAGTTAACGTTATCGCCAGTTAATGCAAATGTTCACACTAGTGCACAAAACCTTCAATGCTAAGAAGAAAATATGCAGTTTAACTTCATTTATACCACAACTGGGTTCGCGAATGTCAACGGTTATAAAAATGCCGACTTACTTTTTCTGTTGCTTCACTGCCATCGCACAGACTGGTCCAAAATCACTAGAAAATGCTAATTTGCATATGTAAGATCTATTTTTATAATTCAAAGTACTTGGTCAATTCAGTGCCAAATAGTTTTTTTCGACTTGTCGTACGTTTTTTTCCTCCGTAAAATTTCGGTGCTTTCTTTCCGAATCCGTGAAAGTTGGACGAACACGTTTTCGAGTACGTTCTTGTTGTTTTGCAATTTTATACCAAAGGTCAAAAATAATATGGTATTTTAGGCCTTTGTTGATATTACATATTCAAATTCGTGACTCGTTTTACGAATATCGGCGGAAAATGTTCGGCATTTCTTACGGGTATTTAAACCAGACGGGTGATATTTTTTACCCTTTCTCAAAAGCATATTTTGTCATTCAAGAAAAAAAAATGCAAAGAGAGTTTTGCAAACACCGTGGTATTTTAAGTCTTGGAGTTTTGATAATGTTTTTAAGATTTCCTATTTCGATTTATTTATTATAACGGACAGTTTAATAACTTTCGTAAAACGGCAATGTACCTGATATAATACTACTTTCTTTATCTTTCACGTCATTATTAATGCATATATTCATATTTTGAATAATAAACATAAACAGCGCAAAAATTATTCTCAAAAGTTACGAGTTTAATAATAATACTTACATTTATACTGTAGAAACGCAATCATTTATGCTGCGTAATACTGTTGGCAGAAACCGTTCACGACAGTGTAGTTATCAACAGTAAATTTGTCACGTGATATTAGCGGGGATGTGTAAACTTCGACGGTACATGTGTTTATAACTCTGTGAAATTCCTCATTTTAGGTAAAATCAAATGAAAATTGCATGTAATTGATGTAATAATGAATATTCTTTCAAGGCATGATAAAAACTTTACTCAGATGTTTATTTTAATATGATTTAGACGAGTTAAAGTCAGCGACCAAAATTTGGTCGGAACTTTCACCACAGAAAAGGTACTTTCTATGTTGTACGCGGAAGAGATATTGACCCATACAAAAAATTACACAATATCTCGACTTAGTTGGACTAGTGTATATGCCAGCGACCAGAATCTCGTCGCTAAGTTTGACGGCTTCAAATATATATTTAAACTCAATATTTTTTGAAAAAAATACATACCTATAAAGCTTATTCCAAACTGAATCAATATAAGAGAAAAAAGATAAGAAAATTTTATGTTTTTTTATGCATTACACTTATAAACTCTACACATGTCAACATGTTTTTGTTGGACACAGCTAAAACTCTACCTGACGGCAGTTTATCGATCGGTTATATTTTTAAACCTCGATTTCCGACACAATTTTGAATCTAACTGGTTGAGATATAAAGGCCGACATCTATGTAATATATCAGTTTGTAAATCGGTCGGTCTTGCAGTCGAAATATTGAGACTAATATTCTGGTAGATCTATATCTGTACTCATGAAAAAAGCAAGAAAAGTGGGGATTGTGTTTCAAACAAGAAAGATATTTCTGCTTATGTGAACCTACCCATAAAATTAACAAAAAATTTGAGCTAATTTTCAGATTGGGTTATGTGAAACAATTTCACATTGTGAAGTCTATTCTGAATGTATATGAGCATAAAATTGCTACCACACTATCAGAAATAGCCAAACAAAATGATTCCAGCAAAAAATTACACAGATTAGGGCAAAATGTTAAAAATAGCCAAGAAAACTGAGAACTATTTCTAGCCGCAATTATGCGGGTACCATTTTTTGAGCTCAAGTAGACTGAATTGGTGGTTTCATACCTTTACAACGGTATATGCTGGTCACATATTCGGCGAACCTTGCATTACGCCGGTCTAAAGTTACAATCGAGTGAGACCGGCTGATCGAAGTGGTTCACTTAAAATGGATTTCCGCTAGTGGTGGCTGATGATTTTACAAAATAAGGCTTTCCATTGAAGATTGAGCACACATGTTTTTGTCTTTTAATCTGCACATCACGCCTTAGCCTAATCAATTTGGCGTTGACGGTTTGACCCATTCTATAGACATTTCTTTTTATTACTGTCAAACCATGGTTAACCTTAACCCTACTGTCAAATCATTAAGCCTAATTTTAACTGTTCTTTTTGTGCACGGAAAATTTTGCAGCAACACTGCCGGTAGTTTGGGTCGATTTTTAAGGTGAGTCTATTCTGTTGACCAAACACCACTGACCAGTTGACCATTGACCAATTGACCAAACTGTCTACTCTATTGACCACTGACTAATTGATCATTATGTCGTATCAGGGCTTTAATTTACAGGGAATGGAGACTCGAAAATTGCGAGAATATGGTGTCGCGCGCATGCGGATCTTAATAAAAACACCTCAATGGCGGATGGTACATGTTGATGCTTTCACGATTATATACTCAAATGTTAAAAAGAACTTACATTAAGAAATTTCAGAACGGATTGTAGCGGAATATTGTGAAGTAAGTATTTCCACATTGTTTTGACTATCTTATTTGTTATTTTTCAAAGCAGCTTTTGCTTGAATAACAATGAAATCAATACTAAAATGTAATCGTTGTTTTTCCAAAATGGCGGAAAGTATGTACAAATTCGTGTTTTCTTGTCAACTTTCGGGGGGTCTAAGACAAAAATAGAGTTATGAAATGAGTTGACATAGGATTGAGCATTACTGTTACTTACGCCTCTTTACAAGGGATCTTTCTATCCTGTCCAAAGAGAAAACAACCAAGCGGAGTGGGTTCTTCAATCTATATTATTAAGCAATGCGTGTACATAGAAAGCACTAGTAATGTTCATGATTCACATGTACACTAATCTCCGAAAACCGGACAACCTTAAATATAAAATAAAAGGAACAATCCATAAGTACAAAAATAAAGAGTTAATACGGTTTTAACAATTACTTATGTGTGTTACAAATGGGCTTAGCCCCAAGTGTCTAGTGGCCTCATTACCTTTGTCAATAAGCAAACATATTAGAACTGAATTGTACACTTCTAATCCTAAGGAAACAACAAATATAGGTACATGTACTTAACACCTACCAATACACACAAAACACTTTAGTAAACTTACCAGTATATGGTACTGACTGTCAACACCACCTTGCATTTCTCTCGTACTGTGCTGTCAGTGTGTCTGCAAATTAAGAGTGAAAAGATAGAAACAAATGTGATATTATATGGGTTGAGTTTACGTTTAGAAAGACCCTATGCCGCCATTTCAATTCAAACATAAACGGACAATTCGAGTTAACAAAACATGTACTAAATTCTCATTTCAACAACCGGAAAGTTAAGAAATCACACAGGACCTCAAGAACAGAGTAAAACAGCAAGGCATCTGGAGATACATACCATTTCATAGTAACTGGGAACACTTAAAAAGTTTAACTGTCAACTCCCATCTGAACTCGTCAGATTTCCCTCTACTACTGAACACAGATTACTGCGCACCAATTACACGCGCTTAAGAGTGAACTGATCCTGATTAGCCAATCAGGAAACTCCAAGTCACAAATGAATATAACAATAAACCCCAAGGTGATCCGAGTACATAACTCACACAGTATAGATAAATTCCGTCCAAGAAATACGTCCAGTTACACACTCCCCTGCTTTGTGAAATGACGTCTCGTCATTAATCATGTCACTTATAACATAAAATTAATAGCTCCCCTATTATGGAAAAATGCTACACAAAAACACTTACTACATATACATGTATAACACAAAAAATGCCTCTCAGAAGTACTTACTACGTATATAACTTCACTAAACTGTGAACACAGCTAACTATATACCAAAATATCAACTATCTAACAAAAATTTATTTATGTCCTACAGACAAACAACATTATCTGTAAGGTTACTCACTTCTAACTGTGGATTTACAATGTGTAAATCAGTCAATTTACATCACATTTGCATAGTACTGATATGTCAATAAATAATTATACACAATAGCATAAGAAAAAGAAATGCAAAAATTTAAGATCCTGACTCATTCATATATCTATTCTCAGAATCAAGACAAATCAGTACAATACAATATCATAGATACAAATTAAAAACATGGCTATCAGTTTACTCGTACTATAGCTATTATCTACCTCACTTTTGTTAAACTGCGTCTCTCTCTCTCCCTCAAGTCAAACTGCAACAAGCAGTTTCAAACTAAACTAGCAGTGAAACAAATAGTACATTATTCAATATGACAAAAAAAAGAAGTGAAACGTATTCCACTTAATAAACTGACAAAAACAAATTAATTAATAAAAATACTAAAAGACTGCATATGCACATACTAGGTGTTGTTCTTGATGACCTAAAGTCAGCCCGAGTAGTTCCCCTTTATAAAAAGAAGGATAAAACAGAAGTTGGCAACTATCGCCCAGTGTCTATCCTTAGCATTATCTCTAAGATTTATGAAAAAGTAGTGTATGATCAGGTTGAAGGGTATCTTTGTAACAATGATTTTTATATAAGTTTCAGTCTGGTTTTAGACGAGGTTTCTCAACTGATACATGTCTTGTTCATTTGTCAGATTTTATTAGATTTCAAATGGATCAAGGCAATCTTGTCGGTATGATGCTTTTGGACCTTCAAAAAGCATTTGATACTGTAGACCACAGTATACTTCTAATGAAAATTGAAGCATTAGGTCTTGGTACCAACGTCATAAGGTGGTTCAAGTCGTATCTTACGGAACGACAGTAACTGGTTGATGTTTTAGGAACTTTTTCCTCTTACTCCAGTATTTCTTGTGGTGTTCCCCAAGGCTCGATCTTAGGACCCCTTTTGTTTTTAATCTATGTAAATGATATGTCAGCTGTTGTTAAAAATAAACTGTTTCTCTATGCAGATGACTCGGGTATTATGGTTACTGGTAAAAACAGGTCCGAAATTGAACATGCTTTAAATGAGGACATGGAGATTGTTAGCAAATGGCTCATTGATAATAAGTTGTCATTACATTTAGGTAAAACTGAGTCTATTCTTTTCGGCTCCAAGCCCAAACTTAGGTTAAATCCAAATTTAAATGTATCCTGTAATGGTCAGGTCATTGAGCCAACCTCATCAGTTAATTATCTTGGTGCCACACTGGATCAAAATTTATCTTGCGATGCAATAGCTTCCTCAGTTATTAAAAAGGCCAACTCAAGGATAAAATTTCTATATAGGAAACGTGAATATCTCACGCAACATACTAAAAAGCTGTTGGTTATGTCTCTTATTCAGTGTCATTTTGACTATGCCTGTTCCTTTTGGTATTATAGTTTAAATAAGATGTGGATGAATAAGTTACAGGTAACCCAAAATAAGTTGATAAGGTTTGTCTTGAACCTGGACCCAAGATCTCATATTGGTCATGAAGAATTTAATTCTTTAAACTGGTTACCCGTGTCAAAACGAGTCGATCAAATTATTCTGACTCATGTATTTAAAATTGTAGCAGGCACAGCCCCTGATTATATGGGTGAACATTTTATTCCAACCAAGGATATCCACAGTCACAATACTAGGTTTCGTGAAAAAGGGTCTTTTGCAATCCCAAAATTCAATGGTTTCGGTAAAAAATCTTTCGCTTATGTTGGCTGTAAACTATGGAACGGGTTACCATCTTCAATAACTAGTATTTCACAGTCCCATACGTTTAAGGTTGCTGTCAAAAACCATTTTTTAAGTCAAGTTTTATAATCTTTTTATTTAAGTAATCGGTATCATGTGTGTATCTTTTTAAATTTTTAAATGCATTCCACTTAACGGTATCTTCACCGGTTTTTTTATCGTAAAACGCTAGTAAGAAATGGTGCTTTTTCATATAATTTTTTATTATGAACTTGTGATAATTTTTTACTGGATAAATTTTGTTACTCAAATGTCATTAATTATTAATATGTGCTAAATACTTGTGATATTCAAATATTATTTCTAAGCCAGGTCATTTTAATGTCTTGAGATTCCATGATTAGTTCTCCACCAAGACATAGTATGTGATTGCTTAAATCTGTGATATTCTGTAATTCATGTCTCTCTATGTCATGCCGCCAGTAACAAGGACCACAATGGAAATAAGGGATCACTTTCTGTTTTGAGCTATCCTTGGTACTGTGTTGCATGACATGGTTCATACTCATGCTTGTATCTTATTTAATCAGTTAATATTTTATTGATACAACATGTTTGTACATAACCATTGTATGCACTGTGATACCGAAATAAATATATCTATAATCTATCTATCTATCTACTAATTACTACTCTTACACATGACAGCTTCTATCATTCTATGAGCTATGTTACTGTCCATTTCATTCAAAATACCTGATCTTAATAAAGAGTCTAATGCTTGCAATCTGCTATCTACAGGTCTTGTCATTGGATGTGCAGGATAAAAGTAATCACCATATCTGTCTGGTGGCTTTCTAACCCTACCTGTTCTTCTAGGTTGTGGAACAACTGGTTTATTTCCTTCACAAGCATCTGTGGATGGTCTCTCTTTATCGTCTACTTCAAGATTTATTACATCTGTTTCTGCCGTAGGTTGTTTGGCTGACGGTTGGTTTCTCTCTTTCACTGCTTCGCCCAAAGAAGTCTTTACATCTGTTCCTTTCTCTTTGTTGCCTTGATCTGTTTCACCTGCCGCTTCCCCATAAGTCTCTTCTTCATGAGGAGTATCTGTATCTTCAACAAGCATATCACTGTTCTCATTCTGACCTGTGAATGGAAGATGGGCGTCCCCATTTCGGTTTGTTCTAACAACAAAACCGATATCACAATCACTTTCAGAATCTTCTCCGCCTGTGACGTCACTTTGGATGTCTTTACTGTCCCCAGTTACACCTGATTCTCTATCTTTGATAGATTCAGTGTCTGTTTCTCCAAGCTTCTCAATTTCTCCATCAGCTATGTCCTCTGATTTTTCTAAAAGCAACAAATGGTTTCTATGCATAGTCCTTTCTCTTCCACTATCCTCTGATAAAAGTGTATAAACAGGAAGGTCAGACTTTGGCTTTCCAATGACTTTGTCGTTTCTTTTTCAAATTTGTCTTCTATTTTGTGTTTTCCTGTAAATGCTAATTTTCTCACTAATACTCTGTCACCAACTTCAATCTCTACTGCTTTCGCCTTCTTGTCATAATAACTTTTCTGTTTGTCCTTTGCTTTCTTGATATGTTTCTCTACTATTTCCTGAGTCTTTCTAATCCTTTCTCTAAGGCTTCTGATATATTCATTGGTATTCCTATTTCCTGTGTCATGCTCTCTGGCCTTGTCAAATGTAAGATCTATGGGCAGTTTTGGCTTTCTCCCAAACATTAACTCATAAGGTGATACCCTTGTGGTTTCATGTGGGATACAACTGTAGGCGTATACTAATGAATTAATGTACTTCTTCCAATCATGTTTTTGCTCATTTTGTAAAGTTCCTAACATGTCAAGTAAAGTCCTGTTGAATCTCTCAGGAACAGAAGGGTCCCTAGGGGTGGTATGGAGTTGTGTGGCTCTTTTTCATGTTCATTAAAATGCAGAGCTCTCCGCTTTCAAAGTTGGCTCCTTGATCTGAGTGCAATCGTGTAGGAATTCCATAATTTGTGTTAAAATTGTTGTATAAGGCCTCTGCTGTCGTATGAGCTGTTTGGTTTCTTGTTGGAATAGCCATTGCATATTTAATGTAATGGTCAGTGACTATGAGAACATTGCCAAAGTTTCCTTTTGATGGTTCTAGAGTCAAAAAATCAATATAAACTAGCTCAAGTGTATATGTTGTATTGATATTTATTAAAGGAGCTCTTTGATTTTCTGAAGATTTACGTCTTATACAGCGCTGACACTTGTCTACCCATTGGTCCACATAAGAGGACATTCCTGGCCAGTAAAACCTTTCTCTTAATAACCTCAGTGTCCTCTCCTTCCCAGGATGGCCAACATCATTATGGAGTCCCTTCAAAACTTCACTTCTATAACACTTGGGTAGAACAAGTTGCTCAATCTCTGTGTTTGTATGTAATATATGTATGTAATATTACATGTATGTAATATCAAAGGAATAATTCCCCAGAGCAAATGCCCATCTCTGTCCAGTGGCGTCCAATTTTGCTTATATCAGGATATATGTTAATGGATTGTTGTCAGTTACTACCAAAAAATGATTTAGTGCCAAATAGTCCGAAAAATTTTCTGTCACTGCCCATTTTAAAGCCAAGAATTCCAATTTGAAAGCGCTGTAATTTTGTTCCGATTTACTTAGTGTTCTACTTGCATAAGATATGACCCGCTTCTGATCCCCCTGCTTCTGATGAAGTATGGCGCCAAGTCCTTTAGAGCTTGCGTCTGTATGTAACTCAAATGGTAAGTCAAAATTTGGATAGGCCAATATAGGAGAAGATGACAATATTTCCTTCAGTTGGTCAAATACTTGTTGTTCTTCATCAGTCCATCCCCATTCCACTTTAACCTTTTTTGATCCTTTTTTATTGAAGTTGGTGGAAGAAGGTTGGAAAGAGGCTTTACTAAAGTACTAAAGTTTTTAACATATTTCCTATAGTATCCTGCAAATGCTAAAAAGGAACGCAGATCATCAGGATTTGTTAGTACTGGCCATTTTTGAATATTTTCTATCTTTGCCGGGTCAGTTTCGATGCCATTGGCACTTACCACATGTCCAAGAAAATTTACTTGTTGCCTAAAGAAGTGACATTTCTCAGGTGCTAATTTTAAGTTGCATTCCTTCAATTTGCTTAAAACCGTAATTTATCTTTCTAGATGTTCTTCAAAAATTTCTGAAAAAATTATTAAGTCATCCAGGTATATAACACAGATCTTGTAATTTAGGTCACCTAAACATTCCTTCATTAGTCTTTGGTATGTGGCTGGCGAATTGGTGAGTCCAAATGGCATGCGATTGTATTCGAAAAATCCTATTGACCCAACGGTAAACCCAGTTCTTTCCTTGTGTGCTTCATCCACTTCCACTTGATGGTATCCAGATTTCATATCTAATGTAGTGAAATATTTTGCATCATGCATACAGTCAAATATCTCTTCCATCCTTGGTAATGCATAAGAGTTCTTTACTGTGCGCTCATTTAACATTCTGTAATCTACACATAATCTAAGTTTTCCTGTTTTCTTCCTTACTAGGACTACATTAGATGTCCAAGGAGACTTAGACGGCTTTATAATTCCACATGAAAGTAACTGTTCTATATGTTGTCGCACTTCTTCTAGCATAGAAGGGGGTATACGACGGTGACGTTGTTTGAAAGGGGTATTATCCAGGAGGTCAATCCTATGTTTTATAAGATTACAAAGCCCGATATCGGTATCTCCGGTTGAAAATATATCCTTATGTTGCCTCAATAATTTTTTCAATTGCTGCAAGTGTTGAGAATCTAAAACATGGTTTTCATCAATATTCAATCCTTCCAAAATATCATCTATCTTACTATCTTCCTAAACTTTTTCAAACACTTCATCTGCTACTGTAACAGGTTGTATTTCGCAAATTATTGCATTTGGTGGTATGGTTATGGTGTTGGTTGTTATGTTAGATAGGCTGACCTTGACCTGTGTCCTTTTGCCTTTGTAGTAGACTGTTGCTGGTGTAATATCTATGGAAAGTGATATTACACCGTCTTCTGTTTCATGTATGATGGCAGTAGTATTGGGGTATTTTAAATCTTTGTCCGTATAACCAATTATCTCCTTCGATTCATTCGGTCGCAAGATGACCTTTTCTAATGATGCATTTTTAACCAAAGCTATCCTGTTCTTGTTTCTTGTCAGCTCCTTTTCTCGAACAACTATGGACCTGAAACTAAGATACCACCTGTATGTAGTTTGGCCTTTTGAAGAAACTGTTCTCCAAAATTGTCTTGGCATTCTCTTAGTAGTTCTTGGAGGATATTAGTACCAATAATAACAGGAGTGTTGGTTGAAAACTCGGTATCCGGAGTAATTAAGAATAAGCAATCCAGTGGCTGTGCTTTAGGTAACCCATCTGTTATTTTCAATGTGAGCTCAATGTAGCCTTGATAAGGCAAGTCTTGACCATCTGTACACTCTATGTTTAGAATTTGTCCTGCAGGTTGCAATTCAATTTCTGAAAAATGATCCTTGTAGCAAGATTCTGACAGTGTGCTTACACAGCTTCCCGTATCAAGAAGGGCAGATGTTCCAATGTTATTTAGTATAATATTTACTATGTTAGCACCACCAACTAATTGTTTGAGATCTTGATATTCAGTGCTAATGTTCGACCCCGTAACAGGAGCACCTATCATTTTGGGCAATCTTTGAACTTATGTCCCTTTTCATTGCAATTGTGACAAGTAATGTTGCTTAAAAGTGAAGGGCAATCCCTCTGCAAATGTCCCTGTTGGTTGCAGGAATAACATATGACTGCTTGACTGCGCAAACGACAAGCACGTTGTAGATGTCCTTTCTTCCCACAGAAATGGCATGTGGGTTGAAATGTATTTCCTGCTAGAGGTCGTTGAGGTCTGAAGCTACCTCTACCTTGACCTCTTGCAAAGCCTCGGCTTTCGCCTCTGCCCCTCCCTCTTCCAAATCTTGGCCCTTCCACCTTATGAGTAAAGCTTTCCCTATTCTTTTCCTGTTGATTTTCTAAGGAGGTTATCCTATCATTGATACTTTTTAGAAACTCTTTAACTTCAGCGAGCTCGCTAGACTCCTTTTCGGTATGTACAGCAGCCTTGCAAGTAGCTATATCTTTCGAAACACTAGAGGTTTCTTTTTATTCTGATTCCATTTTCCTAACTTCCCGCTTAAACTCGTCATACTCCTTGATTTTATCTTTCTGATAAGTGCTCAAGTGTCTAAGCTCCCTATTGAGTCCTGTATGCAGCACTTCTTTTAAAACAGTTGTATCTGTCCGCTTGATTGCTTTTAACCTTACAGCCTGGTCGAACAACTCTTCTAGACGAGTAGCAAACTTCTCGACAGACTCCTCTGATTTTTGCTGACAAGAGTAAAACTGTCTCATGACACTCTCCTTTGACTCCACAGTACCATAATCACTATCTAACTTTTCTAAAATTTGCTCTACTGTTACTCCTGCTCCCATTCTCCTAACTTTATCACTTGCACTTCCTTTAAGTGCTCTCCTAATTCCCAATAAGATTTGTTCCTTTGAGAAAACTTTATCTGCCAATACAGATTCAACCTCATATTTAAAGGTTACCCTTCCCTTCATCACCATAAAAGGCGGAAAACTTTGGGAAGTGATATGTCCCGGACTTGGGTTGAGGATCCGAAATGACTGGTTGATTATCTGGATCATTCTCATGTTTCACTTTATCGAAGGCTTTTACAAGGTTTAAAACCTCTGCTGGTGAGCCAAGTTCAGGCTTAATCCCCAACAGGTGGAGAGCCTGTAAGAATTTCCTTTCCTCTTTTGTAATGTTAACATCAACTCCTTCTGCCTGGCCATGACCTTCCGCTCCTTCCATCATTGAATTTTCCTTTATTGCTTATACAGATTCAAATTCAACTAACTGTTATTCAACCGAAGTAAAGTTCGCGAAACAAAGTGCACTTTAAAAAAAAAACAAAAAAGAAAACGCCAAGTTTTTTATTATTTTTTTTTAGATTTATAAAATATTTCAAGGTTGTACTATTTACAACAAAGAAATTTATAGATTTCCAAATAGAAATATCTGAAATACTTTATCTAGTTTTTCAGATGGTTTTTCTTTATTGTATTTATTTTGAAAATAATCTTGGATATTTTCAAAATATTTTCTTTCCAGTACTTAACTAAAGTGTTTATAGTCAAGTCGCAAATAAATTTTCAAAAGTCAAAAAAAAATTATTTTTTTAATTCAAGTGTCAACTTAAGTTTTCACTTAACTAAGTATTCACTTAAGTTAAGTGATAGGACAGGATACCTCTCAACTCAATCAAGTACCCTCTACTCGATTAGATATTTAGAGTGAACACACTACTAAGTTAAGTACACACTCAATAAAGTTAAGTGTCAATCTCAAATGAGTAAGTGTACACTTAAGGCAAACTGTTCACTCAACACGGCTAAGTATTAAATACTTGAATATAAAAAAAGTCTATCTTTCTCAAGTTCCTTTTTTTATTTTGGAAGAATTAAATATTGACAAGCTCATAAATGCTAAAGTTTTTTAACGAAAATCTAAAACCAAATTTCAATGTGAAATTATTAAAGTATTTTCCATACAAGCTGAAACAATAATCTCTGTCAAATTATCTAAGTATTTCTATCCAAGCTGAAAATCTATCTAATTCCAGTAAGATTTGAATATTTCAATATGTCTGCAACAATAACAAATAAAAAAAACGTTTTAGTAATTTCTACTAATGTTCAAATAAAACTACAACTCTCTATAAACAACCTACTTCTATTACACCTTTCATGTTTACTACATTACACACTAGAAAAGTACAAAGGAATTTTCTGTTTACAATTCCAAGTAGAGGCTACACTACGAAGTTTCACTACTTCCGTTTCTATTCTAAGGTCAGGGAATTCCAAACGTCATCGAAGGTCAAGTAGGGTCAACCAATCAACACGAAGAGAAGAATTTACTGCCGACCAATTATGCAAATTACCCACGTGCTTTGCCAACACAGCTTACACAAAATAGTCCCGATCAACACAAGTAAAAAAAAGAAAGAAATGAGTCAAAAACACTATTGAGACCCGCGACAAACTGTGATATGCGAACCAAGATAAATAACCACAGTAAACTATATCTGAAAACCTTCAGAGCTCAAGTGACACGAATTTAATGGCTAGTGTGCAATATCACACGTGATTTTTTTTTACTTAAGTACTCAAATGTTTACATGAATGAAAGGGCGACATATCCACCAAATATTAAATTTATCTATAAGAAATAAGAAAAAAAATCACTGTGATTGCACAAATTTCCATTGTAGATGAGTGAATGTTCAATGTCAATGATGTCGGTCAGCTCCTAGTTATTGTATGGTTCCTCAATGTCTCCCGGTTAAATGGCACTTATCGTATTGTCTTGAGTAGTAGATATCCTTGAGATTCTTCCGGTACAAAAAGGGTAATATAATTAATCCAAAGAAACTGCTGCTTTATTGTGTAACTGTTCAATAGCTTATTCTTCTCATAAAGTCCTTGACTTCACCAAGTTAATGTGATAATATAACCATTTATCCAAGCAATCTAAGCAGTCCGTATGTTAAAAACACTAAAATTCCAAGTCACTATGTCCACACTAAATTCACATTATTCTACCAAGTTGACACACTGAATTACGACAGCACCAAAACTCATCACAGTAAATGACTGGAGTTTTTTTTAGATTTCATGTAGATATGAATTTTTTTTCAACATGTCCCACGTTGGGCACCAATGTTACTTGGGCCTCTTTACAAGGAAAGGGATCTTTCTATCCTGTCCAAAGAGAAAACAACCAAGCGGAGTGGGTTCTTCAATCTATTTTATTAAGCAATGCGTATACATAGAAAGCACTAGTAATGTTCATGATTCACATGTACACTAATCTCCGAAAACCGGACAACCTGAAATATACAATAAAAGGAACAACCCATAAGTACAAAAATAAAGAGTTAATACGGTTTTAACAATTACTTATGTGTGCTACAAATGGGCTTAGCCCCAAGTGTCCCGTGGCTTCATTACCTTTGTCAATAAGCAAACATATTAGAACTGAATTGTACACTTCTAATCCTAAGGAAACAACAAATATAGGTACATGTACTTAACACCTACCAATACACACAAAACACTTTAGTAAACTTACAAGTATATGGTACTGACTGTCAATACCACCTTGCAATTCTCTCGTACTGTGCTGTCAGTGTGTCTGCAAATTAACAGTGAAAAGATAGAAACAAATGTGATATTATATGGGTTGAGTTTACGTTTAGAAAGACCCTATGCCGCCATTTCAATTCAAACATAAACGGACAATTCGAGTTAACAAAACATGTACTAAATTCTCATTTCAACAACCGGAAAGTTAAGAAATCACACAGGACCTCAAGAACAGAGTAAAACAGCAAGGCATCTGGAGATACATACCATTTCATAGTAACTGGGAACACTTAAAAAGTTTAACTGTCAACTCCCATCTGAACTCGTCAGATTTCCCTCTACTACTGAACACAGATTACTGCGCACCAATTACACGCGCTAAAGAGTAAACTGATCCTGATTAGCCAATCAGGAGACTCCAAGTCACAAATGAATATAACAATAAACCCCAAGGTGATCCGAGTATATAACACATACAGTCCAAGAAATACGTCCGGTTACATTACTGTGCATTTTATTGCTATATCTGTGTTTGTTAATGAAATAAAGCAACGTAAATTATAGCAATTTTGTCGAAAAAAGAGTTATTCAGTGAACAAAACCTTAACGAATTTTGGGTGGTATCAGTGCAAACAGACTCATTTAAAACACTTAACATGAATTGCATCGTACTCTACTTGGATGAGATTGACATTTGAATCTATGGTTTCCGACCTCCTCTAAATACTAACTTCAAAATGGGCGGTTAAATATTATGCTTTTTTAAACACATGGTTGATCAGTGTTCTTTAAAAATACTTGCACTGAAATTGCACTGAAAGCTGGTGTTGTTTGTTGCATTCCTCAATTTTTTATTTTTTTTTTTAAATTGAGTGCTGGTTAATTAAATTTGTGGACAATGGGTGGCATTGTGATTGTGCTTTTGGCTCAGTTGGCAGAGCTTTTATCAATTAAATGCTTTGTCATAATTTTGGGTGTCAGGATTTTGTGACATGACTATCATGCCAAAGTTTACATTTATACATGTTACAACTGTCAATCAAAGTCTCAACCTTTGAAACAAGAAAAGATACGAAATAATGTCATTTCAGTGTGAATGTAATCTCAATGTTTCTTTTCGATCCGTTAGTTTATACTGGCATCAAAGTAGTACCCGTACAAGAAAAGTTTCCATATTTTATCCTTTTTTAGAATTCATGTTATAAAACTAAAAAACAACAACAAAAACAAAAATTGCCATAAATTTTATAAGTTTATGACAAGTTTTTACTCAGTTTTGTAACTCCAAAAGAGTATAACAGTGCTAAATGCCATTTATAATGCATATGATTTTCTAAGTTGTGAATGTTTCGTAGAAACAACCGTTCCTTTAAATTTCATACCTTACGTGCATTATATTTATGTTAACAGTGCTTTAATATGACACAGCGAAAACAAAATTTGTTTTATTAGTGCCCTCAAAATAGTTGTGAACACTGGCACATCATAAAATTTTGTTTTCCATGATCCATCCAATCTAGCTTATGACTTTTAATTTTTATACAGGCCATGTCCAGTTTTACTTGTATTTAAGGCATAGATCTGATCCCGACAGGTTGACAAATTTTAAAGCTGCCCAAGTTTAAGTGAGTAAACAAAATTGTCTTAAGGGAATGTTTAAGTCCATCTTACTGTTTTTACCTCTGACAAACTACAGATCAAAAATAGCTGCAGTGCAAATGTAATAGGAAGATGACATTACACTCTTCATGGTTATTAACTTGTTCTAAAACTAGTTGTAAAATCTAAAAAGTATGTTATGTCACCAAAGATAATATGCTTGTTTAACACAGCATGTGGTCTAAAGTTGGAACTTTATGATCCCTTGCTTGTTGATTGGATCATTATTGATCAGTAGTGTGAATCAAGTGATATATGTTTTATGGCAGATAATGTGATTTATTGATACCCTGAAATTTGATTGGTTGTTCCTTGCTGAATTGGGCTGTCAAGCCTGTCCTGGTCAAAACTTAATTGAAATATTTATTTGGAAGATGATATATCACACTCCATGATAATTAACTTTTGGTAAAATCTAAGTATATTCAAGATAACATTTTTTTCAACACATCATTTGATTGGATCATTATTGATTAGGACTGTCAATCAAGTAATATAAAATTTATGGCAGATACTGTGATTTTTTGATATCCTGAAATTCTATTTTGTACATTAGTGTTTTAAGTGATATTTTAATCTTAATGACATGTGCATCCAATGCACCCCAATTAACTAGGATGCTACCATATCCAAAATCACGCCATACATTTTTAACTGAAATTTTTAACCAAAACAACAACTGAGAATAGTCAAGTTTCCAGCACTAAATGTATACTGTTAAAAAGAACACAAACAGAGTATACTAGTATGATAATAACTGCATTTTTTTGAAGCTGG
>JAAONU010000012.1:7210239-7212739 GCA_012932295.1 Cyclina sinensis | reverse complement strand
GTAATGTCGCGTGATTTTGCAGCTTAAATGCCTCTTATTCGAACCCTTATGTACTGTCTTTGCAAGTGGAACTATTCAATTCTATTCGTGTCTATATGAACATAAAGGCTGCCATTTTGAAAGCCATTGCGTATGTTTCTAAAAATAAAGTAGTCGTTATAAAAGGCGGGAATATAGCGCGCCAATTAAAGTTTGCGGTTAGGGTTAGGGTTAGGGTTAGGGTTAGGGTTAGGGTTAGGGTTAGGGTTAGAGTTGGTTAGGGTTAGGGTTAGGGTTAGGGTTAGGGTTAGGGCTAAGGTTATTTTCCTCCCGTGGCCCTGAGATAGTCTCCGGTGGCCCTGAGGAAAAAATCATTATGCTCCCGTGGCCCTACACTGATCTCCCGTGGCCCTGGTCTGGTCTCCCATGGCCCTGAGCAGTCTCCTGTGGCCCTATGTTCATTTATTACATAAGATGTGGTAATATTACATATATGACATAATTATTATGAAGGGGGAGGTAATCGATGATGTTTGGGTGAGTTATGGAACTTTAGTTATAATAATAAAAATTTGACCACGGGGTAAGTAATTGTTGGTTTAGTCCCGTGTCAAATTGTTATTTATCTCCCCTTGATGCTCTAATTAAGAATTATGACTCATTAATGACCCCTTTATGTAACCCTATCCATATATGGGCGTAAATCAAATAGGATCCATGTTGGGTTAAAGTTTCAAAAGGGCCATGGGAGTTCAGTTTTCCTTATTTGGTAGGAAAGTCCTTATATGGTAATATTTACTCAACATAATTACAGATCCTGATAGTACTCACCAAGACGAACAAAATGATATATTACATGACCAGATCGGAGATAAAAAATATTTTGGTCAAAAAAAACACAAAGGGTAACCCCTTTAAGTTTTTTTTGAAAAAAAAAATTTATGTCTCCGATTTACTTCAAACTTACATATATTATGCCTTTAAGTGTGTTATTCACGAATCCGAAGTAAAAACTGAAATAACTTGAACGGTTGATTTTTTAGAATTTTTTTTTTAATTTTAGGGTTCAGGGTTAACCCTTTTTGGAAAAAATTTTTTTTATCTCCGATTTATTCCATATTTGGTATAATGATAGACTATAATAACCTATTTAAGAATATGTATTTACTTTTTAAATTTGAAGTCATTTGTTAATTTTATTGCATGTCAAATAGGTCAAAAATAGCCTATTTTCATTGTCAAAGACCTTTTATGGTTGTCTCCCCTTGGGACCATGTGACCTCTGACCTCTGAAGAAACGTCATTTTCTTAAAGTAATGTCTCATATCTATGATAATAAACATTAACCTTGATGCTATCTGTTTTAGATATGAAGTAATAACTCTTGGAAAATGATACAAAACACTGCTTTTTCTCTTTACAGACAGTTGTATAAGTGCAAGCATTTCTGATGGGAACAGACGGACGAACACCAACATATACTTCCTGTTTCAGCTTTATGGGACATCCGTCTTACAAGAAAGAGCAAGAATTCATCTGAAACAATTGTATTTTTTAATCTGCAGGCAATAAAATGATTAAAAACTATTATTTTTACACCTTAAAATACCCCTATGACAGACGGACGTACAGACGAACATGTGCGTACAGACACATACATGCATACAAGTATTTTAATAGAAAGGCAGTAGATAGTAACAAAGAAAAAATAATTACAAAATTCGAATTATTTGAAGAGAAAAACGGGTTGAAAATAAGGCAATACTTTAGCATTTTTAAGAGTAAAATATTGTCAATGGGTTGAAATTACTTATTTCTATTATTTTCAAGCCCTTATTCTGACCTTATCTTTTTATTATATAACTATATATGATACATCATATTGTAGATAAAAGCCTTAGCAAATCAACAAAATATTTAACATAAAAGTATGTCCGTCTGTCTGTTCAGAATAGCTAGACAAGGTAGTTGAACTATAAGAAAAATAAGCCGCGCTGAATAGAATAGCGGGTTTCAAGTATTTATTTTGACCTCATTTAATAAGATATAATGATATTTTTTATATCATGTTGTAGCAAAAACAATTGCCTAAACATAAAAAAGAACTGTATTAAGATATGTCTGTCCGTCTGTTCAAGTGAGGTAGTGAAAGTACCTCTATACTTAATGAAAATCGGCCTCTTCGAATAAAGAAATCGCGTATATGCATTACGTTCAAATACTTATTATGACTTCATTTTTAAGATATAATTATGTATCATACACCATTACATAGTGCAATACCTTGCCTTATAAAGGAAAGAAAACTGTATTAAAATATGTTCGTCCGTCTGTTCAGGGTACTTAGGAAAGTAAGCCGCGGGATACAAAAATAAGGCAGTTTTTCGTTAGTTTTAAGTAATTATTTTGACATCATTTTAAGATATAATTAAATATTATACATGAAATTGTAGAAAATTTAATTGACCGAAAAACAAAAAAAGGTATAGTAAAATATGTCCGTCCGTCCGTTCAGGACAGC
>JAAONU010000012.1:6933765-7210139 GCA_012932295.1 Cyclina sinensis | reverse complement strand
CGTCATCTATCTATTTATCGTCGGTACCGGTTGTCCATGTGACCAACGGTGAAAGATACAGAAAGCAACGTATTTCTAAGACAGCCCTGGTTCTTTTCCATGGAACTTCGATTTAACGTCTCATCCGAAAGACAATAAATAATGTCAGTGGATGATCGGGGACCCTGGATCACCAGTCAAGCTCGTTATCGCTTGACCACTGATCTGCTTTGTTTAGATTGTTATAATGTGCCACACTGAAGTCTTACCTTTTTTATCCTGATATTTCTGATCTTGTAAACATGTGTGCAGTCAGAACTGTTATCTCTCTTCAGGGAGCAGTTGAACTGGAAGTCTTCGCCTTTCTTTTTGACCAAATCATCTTTCGGGAATGTCTCAAAACCTGAAACAAAAGATAAAAGCAAACAGAATTAAATTGTTGTCCAAAAAGTGTTAAGAAATTAAAGAACATTTAGATTCAGCACCTTGAGTTCTAAGCCAGTGAATTAGCCTGTAACAACAATACATTAAGACATGACCATTTCGTCAACTAAATTATTAACTGCAGCACATATTTACACTAAGTTACCGGAATCTTGATGGGCAAAGTGTAGTGGTTTCTTATTTACAGGTACAGTGGGATGAGAAGCACTGCTCAATAGTCGAACGGTCAAAGTGCTTGGTCAAAAATTGAAAAGATCGTCTGTTCGAGCCATAATCACATCGACACCTTTTAACCATTTTCTAAAAAATAGATTTCCAATTGTTAATTATGGACAAAATATGTTTTCTTTTTTATTCTATATTTGCACTAGGTTGCATTATTAATTCTGGCAAAATGATCTGACGTCTGCACAGTCACAAACAAAAAATGATAAACCGCAACCAAAGAAACTTTGCCTTGGAAACCATTTAACTGCATTGTACACTGTGGGATATGTGTCACCATGTGCAAACCATAATGCAGTTACTTATATGTCAGTGTATGACGTATTGGCAATGTCTGTATGTCATATTATTTTTTAGATGAGTTAAACAGAACGTACTTCGATACTGATCGCACTTTGTTTGCACTTTGATGTTTGAACTTTGATGTGGGTACTTTCATTTCAGCTGCACATACCCACATCAAATGCACACCTACATACTTTATACTTTAAATGTTTGGTACCTATGTTTGATGACTGTTAATTTAATGATATAAATGTTGACAGTAATAAAAAGTAGTCTACTTACACAATGACAATACATGTCTTCCGCCGATACAGATAGCCAATGAAATAATCGAAAGTAATTCCATGTCATGAAGGAAAAATAAAAATCACATCACTCCTTGCTTCTGACAGGACCTCATCATGTCGTTAATTGTCATCTAGATTTAAAACTATTTTAGACATTAGCGGCAAACGCATCGCATTGACACAGACACCACTTAAAAAACATAATCGTGTAACCGTGCAACTCAGTACACAGCACATATTTCTCAAAACAGAGAGATTGATATATGTAATATAGGTATGTTGTTACAATTTATTACATGAAATCCCGATATCTAGCTGGTATTTGCTGAAACAGGATCTCGAAACTGAAACGGAAACCTTTCATTTTAACGCATACAAGTTATATCATTAGAAATGGAAAATACTTGTAAATAGCGCGCTGTCTACTTATTCACTGTGCCCCACTTCGCCTGTATTGTTCTGTAAATGCAGTATCTGCGTATTTTTCCTGCCCTTATTGCAGTATCGTCAGATTTAACTGTGCTGTTTCACACATAAATTTTGCCTTTAATGTTGCACCAGCACATATGATAGACTCTAACAGAACGTAGTAGTATCGACACACTCAACAGCTGTGCCCATAGTGCGACATTAGCAAATATTTCAATATCAGCACTTGTGCTGAACTGCATTATAATAATGAATGCGTTACCAGCTATTTAACTTAGCTCTACTTTCAGTTTCATACTTAAATTTCTCTTAATTCGCGCCAGTACAGTTTATGGTGATCGAATGCGCCATCTGCGGACTTTATGTTCTAAATGCGTCATCAGCGGATTTTATGTTCTAAATGCGTCATCAGCGGACTTTGTGTTCTAAATGCGTCATTAGCGGACTTTATGTTCTAAATGCGTCATCAGCGGACTTTTTGTGCTCCATATGTGATATCCACACAATAATTTTGCTCTAAATTACCAAACAAAAGCACTTTTTTGTTTTCCAAATGCGGTATCGGCACATTTCATCGCGCTCTTAATGCCGCACCAAGACATTTTTCTGAGTTTTTGATGCTTTATCAGTACGTTTAACTGTGCTTTAAATACCACAATACCACTCTTTCCTGTGTTTTAATGCCGCATACTCACACATTTCTGTGTCTCTAAAGATACACCAGCAAACTTATTTGTTCTAAATGCCAGATCAGCATACTTATATGTGCTCTGAGAGCCACACAAGCACACTTTTCTGTGCGTTTGAAAGCCGCACCAGCACATTTTCTGTGCTTTAAATGGCAAACCGGCACAATTCTCTGTGTTATTCATGTAAAACTAGAACATTTTTCTTTGCCTTTAATGCCATACCAGCACTCTTTACAGTTTTGTTAATGCCGCACACTTTTCTGTACTCTCACTGTCGCACCAGCATACTTAACATTGCATTTAATGCCACACAAGCACACATTTTTTGTGTTCTAAATGCCGCACCACACACTTTTCTGTGCATTTAATGCCGTAGTAACACATTTCTCTGTGCTCTTAACGCCGCACCGGCACACTTTCTCTGTGCACTGAATGTCACACTAGCACACTTTCTGTGCTCTGAATACCACACTAGCACACTTTACTATGCTCTGAATGCGGTATTTGGTCACTTTACTGTCATTTCATTGCTAACTATTATGGTCATTAACTATCAGATTTAACTATCTATGGGCAAATTATAGGGATGAATTACTTCAAATATTTGCAGTTTCAACCAGTATCATTTTCAGTGTCACGTGATAAACCAGTTAACGTATAAATGCTAATGAATGACATTTGAAAAAAAAAAGAAAAAAAAAAGCCTGTACATGCTAAAGTGTTACGTTTCAGAATAAAACTTGGGCGACAAATTTGACGTCTCTATGAAACTAAATATAACTTTAATATATGGATAAGGAAGTTGTATTACTAACAAGGACTAAGTCAAACGCAGTTGTCCTCTCATCTTTATTCAGTGATACGTCTGCTGAAGTGATGACCGGTTATTGCAAGCGGTCTGTGTGAAAATGCTTTAGAAAACTCCGTAAATAACCAGGATTACTCTACCCTTTGCCTTGGAATCTGACTCCCCTTCCTGGGGGCACTCGTATCCCCTTGACAGAGTCTAGTTTAGGGAAGGATAAATTACCTAGAATATTGTTTATTTATTGCATACATGTATTGCATACTTCATGTTTTGTCTACTGCTACTGCTGTTACTGCTACTGCCAATTTCACGTTTTGTTTACTGCTACTGCTGTTACTGCTACTGCCAACTTCCCGTTTGTTTTCTTTACTGCTACTGCTGTTACTGCTACTGCCAACTTCCGTTTGATTTAATTTCTACTGCCAACTGCTACTGCGTACTGCTACTGCCAACTTCCTATTAGTTGTAAAGTCTTGCTATAGTTAACACACGTGTCAAGTCAAACCCCACCCCCCTCCCCCACCTAATCCATAACTATAGACTTGACCATGACCAAAATGTATTATTCACAAACAGGTTGTAATTTGCGTCAAATTTGAATATAGGGTTAACGCACGTTTTTTTTGTGTTATAACATCTCCAGAATCCCGAGGGATGGTTGGTGCCCGAGCCCGTAGGGCGAGGGCACCAACATATCCCGAGGGATTCTGCAGATGTTATAACACAAAAAAAACGTGCTTTAACGCTATTCTAGCATAAAAATGATCTAGAAAAGACATATTTACGAAAAAAAGATAAATAAATAAGTAATAGTACAGTCGCCTTTAGGTTGTTATGGATACATGTTTTAAATATGCGTTTCAGGGCGACACCTGTTTTCAACTTGTCGAGCGGCCATCTTGGAACTTAAAAAGTGTCGATTAAAAAATATTTGGAAGGATTTCATGTGGATTTACAATTGAACAGGGCCAGCCATTGATTTTATCAATAATCATGAATTTTTCGTCTACGTTTCGACCTGCAAAGTTACATAAACTGCCGATTTGGGGCAAAAAAGACGGATCAGCGTCCATTATTTACAAATGCCCTTTAACGCGCATAACTGAAAACGGGTTATAACAGCGTGTGAGCGCGAGAACTTCCTTGTTTACACACCTTTTTGCTCTCGTTAAAACAGGCAAAATGGGCAAAAACAAGCGATTTTATGCTAGAATACCCTTACCCACAATGAATTGGACTGTCTACATCTATCTATATTTTGTTGAACAAACCGCGCAAATTCCAGCTATTCTGTTTTATGCCGCTGAAGTACTCATGATCGACTCGGTATGTACGAGTAGGGAAAAGTGTATAAACCATATTGGAATACACCTGTCTAAAAAAATCTAATGGATTAAACTTTCCACTTGATTTTCGAAGTTATATTCTTCAGAGTAAAGTTTAAAGTAAAGTTTAATCGAACGATCGCACACCTAGTAAAAAATTGTGGCGCCATCTGAACCCTCGTATCTGCCCCCTCTCCCACTCAGGTATCCCAACAATACTGTAAACCTATTGAAAACTATGAAAACTGTTATAATCGTAAATATTGTGAGGTACAATCATGTACGAAACTTCCTTTAAGTCTTGTTGACACTTGGAACGACCCTGTCCAAGAGATTAATGCTGTGTGTTGCAATACTATATACCAGCAGGGCTTTAATTTGTAAATTAAAGCCCTGATACCAGGCATGTCCTATTAGCAGTCTCGGGTTTTTCATCTATCTCTTTATTTGTTCACACCTGTGGAACAGTTCTGAAACCAGTTAAATTAACAGAACATTATTCTGTAGAGTATTGTTATATTTCATGCGATAACACCTTGCTATGTGTAACAACTCTCATATTACTTTCAGCCTTCGCTTGGGCGGGCCCCTTTCTACATGCATATCAATTTATGAATATGACAATTATGACCAGGAAGAATAACAGGAAAAATGTTACACCTTTACCGGCCACCAAGCTATTAACATTTTAGCAATTAACCAGAAAGTTCCTACCCATTTGTACCAAACATGCAAAACAAGTCAACCTGAATAGTATATACCACTGCCTTAATTTGGTTGAAATTGCACTGCAAACCCATAATGGTATCCGAGTTTTCACTCATGACTGGCTTTTCAGTGTCGTCTAAACTTTTTACAATACCTTATCAGAAGTCTCCGGTGCATGGAAAAACCGGAAAGCACCGGATAGCACCGAAACACCGGAGAGCACTCAATTTTCCATTAAAAACACATGAAAATAATGTTTTATTGCATTTTAAGTAATACAAATAGATTTATTTTTGATATTTCAATAAAATGAAATGAATTATTTACCAAAATCATCATTAAGTTGACGAAAGCTGAGGTATATTTGTATAATGAGTGTTTTCCGGTCCCGTTAAAATGAAACGCACATCACCGAAAAGCACTCAATTTTTTATTTAAAACACATGAAAATAATGTTTTATTGCATTTTAAGTATTACAAATAGATTTATTAATGATTTATTTGATCATCAATTAGTTGACGAAAGATGAGGTATATTTGCATAATAAGTGCTTTAAATTGAAACGCACATCACCGAAAAGCACTCAATTTTCAATTTAAAACACATGAAAATAATGTTTTAAGTATTAAAAAAGAGTTATTACTAATATTTCAATATAATGAAATGAATAATTTACCAAAATCATCAATTAGTTGACGAAAGATGAGGTATAGTTGCATAATGAGTGCTTTCCGGTCCCGTTAAATTGAAACGCACTCAATTTTCTATTTAGCTTAATTTAGCAATTTTTACTTAATTTTACTTATTGTTTAAATAAAAAAAAGATACATTAATTAGTCCCAAATACAGATAAAAAGAGGTTTTATAGACATGAAAGATGGAAGATATTGCCATATATAGTTGTCCCGAGTGCTTTCCGGTCCCGATAAAAAAAAAATTAACATCACCGAAAAGCAATTTTTTAGCATAAACCGTATGTTATATATATGCTATTCATATATAAATTTTATGTCTTTAGATTTTTGGGTTGTATAAAACTTCAGACAATTTCAGGGAAGGTCAGAATGATTGGCAGTCATCATTAGGACCTTCCTACCATTTCCTTCCATTCAGTATTATATTATATCTTCAAACACTTTCAGTTTCCAATTGATTGACATATACTCATTAGCACCTTATGGTAACTTCCTGTGATACAATGTGTTTGATTCTTTTATATGTCTTAGAACATCCTGTGTTTAGAACTTTGAATTGTATATGTACTTGTACTTCTGTATTTCTTTCGCAGTTAGAAACAATCTTTAGGAAGAGCAACATCTAAAATTCTATATTCAAATATTATTTACGATTTAATAAACATCAAAAACTTTACATTGGACTTTTGCTATTCCCCAACTGTTTGAATTCAGGAAACCAACTAATCGTTTACATGGTGGAGAATCTAAACTGGGACTTATTGTGATATTTTTGGATATTAATTATAAAGTATTGGATATTTAATTTGAACTGTCCAGATTCATCATGAACACTGTTTCAATCAAATAAATAAAAATGGACAACCAAAAATTTGCAGTCAAAAAATTCAGTGGACTTTCACAAGACGACGGGAAAAGTTTTATTTCGGACTTTGAAGCATATTGCTCACTAATAAAGTTATCAAATGACAAATTAAAACTTGCAGCTTTCCAGTTACATTTGTGCGGACCGGCGAAAATCTGGTATGACAATTTAATAGTTCACGACTGGAACACGTTACGGGATTTGTTTACAGCCAAGTATGTGGAAATATCACAAAGTGACATAATCTATCAAGCAGAGAGGTTTCAAAACTTCAGGCTCATGCCAAATTCATCTTTGGACGAATATGTCGCCAATATACACCAATGCGGTGTAAAGTTGGGAAAAACTGACACAGACATGATGCTCACATTCATAAATGGCTTACCACAGCGACTGGCATTCTTTACACGAGCCGGATCGCCACAGACCCTCGACAGAGCCCTCGAAGCTGCCAAATTAGGGGAAGCATACGGTTACAGGGATTCTGAGTCACATACCGTAGCAGCTGCCCGACCAGCTACCAACGCTGAACTAGAACAGAAAGTGGACGATTTATCACAAAAACTTGATAGACTTCTAAGTATGTCCAACATTGAGAAACCTAGAACTGATATACAAATATGCCACATGTGCAAGGGTGAAGGACACTTTAAACGTCAATGTAATTTAGCACGTGGTCCACCAATTCAAGACGCAAACTGCCAGCTATGTGAACAAAATGGGCACGAGGCAAGACAATGCCGTACCCGCTTTCCTGCACAGGACCAGGGAAACTTCGGATGGCCGAGGGGCGACAACCGCGGTCCCTCACGAGGTCCAAACAACAATCGCGGCAGAGGAAGGATGATTCCCCAGTGAACCGGAAGATGTCTAGGCAATTAAAAAATTATTGCAACAATTGTGACGCAATCTTAAATAATAAAGATGAAAGCTGTGACAAGTGTTCTTTAAGAGTGGAATATAATGACATGGATTTTACCTCTGATACAAGTGGTGGTAACTTTTTATATTTGCCTGTAAATTTTAATCAAAGGGAAGTTTCAGCTTTACTTGACACCGGAAGTTCTATTAACTTGATGTCCAGAAAGTTATTTGTTTCATTACCTTATCACAATAAAAGTAACTTACTCGCTGTAAATAATTCTAGTATAACACTTGCAAATAATCAAACTGTGACAATTGATGGCATTTCTACTATTTCTTGCTATGTAAAAGGACATCTTTCAGAATTTGATGTTTATGTTTTAAAAGACACTTCACATCCATTGATTCTTGGCACAGGTTTTATTCGTGCCAACAAACTTATTTTAGATTTCAGCAGTAACACAAATTTTTCAGAATCTAAAATTTATACACAGAAACGCATGTTCATTCCCGCCAATTCTGAATGTATTGTTTTTGGTAAAATACCTAAACGTTATACTGAGGGTTTAAATGGTATCTGTTCACATGTTAAGTATGTAAATAACAAAAACTTATTAGTTGCTAGGTCGGTTGTAACTGTTCCTAAAAACAGAATGATACCTGTCAAAATTTTGAATCCAACAGATAAGACCATTACTATCCATAGAAATAAGCCTCTAGGGACTTTCCAGGTCTTAGATGATAGCTTTACAATACAATGTGGTCAGTCAGAACATTCTTTTCATTCTAGTATCAATGAATGTAATCATGCTAAAGTCAGTTCAAGCCAGAACAGAGAGTCTGAAAGATCCAAGTTTATGTCGTATTTTAACTTTGATATAAGTAATCTTTCTCAGAGTGAAATATCTGAAATTGGAAATGTTTTATTTAAAAACAAAGATATATTTGTGACTGATGAAAATCCAAACTTAGGATTAACCTCTCTTGTAGAGCACCATATCCATTTGAAACCTGGTGCTATATCCAAACATCAAAGACCCTATAAATTGACACCTGACAAAAGGGAAGTGTTACTTCATCAACTAGATGAATTACTAAAACAGGGAGTGATTACGCCAGTGTCAGAAAAGGAGGAAGTTCCAATAACCAGTCCAATAGTGTTAGTTTCAAAACGGAACAAAAAACATTCAGGCTCAACTCCCACAACAAAACAGGATAGTTTATCAATGTATAGATTTTGTGTAGATTTTAGATTTTTGAACACACAAACTCAAGATTTTCGCTATTCTATTCCCAATGTACAGGAACTGACGGAATCATTTACAAATATGTCGGCAAAATATATGTCCTCTATTGACCTAAGTTCTGGATTTTTTCAAATGAAGCTAGCCGATGAGTCAGCGAAATATACTGCATTCAACACGTGTTACGGAACATTTAAATTTCTAAGAACCCCTCAAGGAATGAAAACAAGTCCACACAGTTTCCAACTTCTTATGGATAAAGTACTAAAAGGGTTATCATTTAAAACCACTCTTTGTTACATGGACGATATTGTCATATTATCATCTACTTTTGAACAACATATGAAAGACCTACAAGAAGTATTTGACCGTTTACAAACTGCTGGATTAAAATTGTCTCCCATAAAATGTAAATTCGCGCAAAACAAATGTGTATTTTTAGGACATGAAATTTCTAGTGAAGGCATCAGACCCCCAACTGATCGTATAAAAGCAATTGAACAGTACCCAGTACCAAAGACTGTAAAACAACTACAACGGTTTCTTGGCTTAATGAACTGGTTTAAAAAATTTATTCCAGGATACAGCATGATTTCAGGTGTTTTGTATCTATTACTTAAACGTGACGTGAAATTTCAATGGCGAAATGAACACCAAACAGCTTTTGAAAAATTAAAACAATTACTTGTAAATTCTGAGGCATTATCATTTCCAGATTATAATTTACCATTCTATCTCGCGGTTGACTCATCTGCATTGGGAGTTGGATATATGTTATATCAAAAGCACAAGATAACAGAAAATCATGAAACTATTAGGGTTGTCAGATTTGGTTCAAAATCATTAAACAAGTATCAAAGATCATATGGACCTACCAAACTTGAACTGCTAGGAATGGTTTCCAGTATTTTAGACTGTGCATCGTATTTGAGAGGAAGGAAATTTTTCGTTGAATGTGACCATCAAAGTTTGAAACCTCTCTTCCAGAAACAAATGAAAGGCGCAATTTATGAAAGATGGTTAGCAATTTTACAGGAATTCGAATTTGACATATTATACAAGAAAGGAAGTGAAATGACAGTTCCAGATGCATTATCAAGGGCATTCCCAAATGAAAATGGTGACAAAATGGACTTTAGCCCAGATGAAAATGACCCCTCTTTTCCCTATACTGTTGAAAGAACCACACCTGTGACATTACCTAATGGGAAAACTTTACAAGAACTGTTAGGCAAGGCATGCAGTGATAATGAATCACCAGTCATAAATCATGCCAAACTGACCAGCCATTCAAAGTTAAGTGGGACTAATAGAACTGATAATGAATATGATGCAGACAGCGAGGACTGCATACAACAGACAGGTTATCTAAGGTTAAACAACTACAGTAAAAACACTTCACTACCCACTGGAAACAGAAACATTACAAAAGTAACAGCAAACTTGGAAACTGAAGAATCATCATCATCGTCATCATCATCATCAATGTCAACACTATCAGATACAAGTACAGAAATAAGTGATGAACATTCCGATAGTCCCACTTCAACGTCATGTACAGAACACAGTGATCTGAATAATAGAGTACAACAACATGAACTGTTTAAAAAGTTTGATTTTAGTGTTGGAAAGATAAAAGAGTTACAACGAAATGATTCAGAGTTATCTTCCCTTATTAATTATTTAGAAAAGGATCAATTACCAAAAGGACAGAAGAAATCACGTCGAATATTTCTTGAATCAAATGACTATGTCATGATAGATGGTATTCTCATGCATTCCAGACAAGCGAAATCCAAAAGATCAAAGTTATTTGACAATTATCAATTAGTGGTTCCAAGTATTATGATCAAACAAATTATTCAGCTTTACCATGATTCACCAATGAGCGGGCATTCTGGCATCCATGACACCTTGGACAGAATACGTGAAAGATATTTCTTTAAACAAATGGGCTCACTAGTAACTGATTTTGTCAAATCATGTGACAGCTGCCAGAAACGTAAAGTCACAAAACATAAAACAAAGGCTCGCGTTACTGGATATCCAACACCAACGGAATGCTTCCAAGTCTGGCAAGTAGATTTATATGGGCCTCTTCCAGTTACAAAACAAGGGTTTTCATACGTTCTAACAGCAGTGGACATGTTCAGCAAATATTTAGTAACAATTCCCATTGCAAATAAGGATACTCTGTCAGTGTCATCTGCACTGATGCAAATTTTTACCAAATATGGAATATGTGACACAATCATTAGCGACTTAGGGACTGAATTCACCTCAAAATGTTTGGCTGATATATGTAGACGTCTTCAGATTGCACAGGAATTTACTCCAAGTTTTAGTCACCATTGTCTGGGTGCTTGTGAAAGGACTCACAGGACAATTGCTGAAAGACTGACACCGTATTTGGAAAACAGAGGACATGAATGGCATGAAATACTCAGTTCAGTAACATTTTCAATAAATCAATCTGTCCACTCTGGAATGGGTTACTCACCACATGAAATTGTATACGGACAACGCCCAAAGTTTCCACTTTCTACACAAACCCTATCCGATAACAATACAATTCCTCAAGATATGACATCTTATATAAAAAAGCAGAGTGAAAAATTGAATATTATAAGAACAGAAATGAAAAGAAATGTTACAGCTTACCAACAAAAAATGATAGACAGAGAAAACAAGAACATCAACACTCTAAATTTGAAATCTGGAGATTACGTTTATTTAATGACAGAAACAAAAGGACCGGGTCAGAAACTTCAAAACAGATATACTGGTCCATATGTTGTGGATAAAGTACAAAGTGATCATTTAGTTATATTACGTGATCAACAGAACAAGGTATTGAAAAACCCAGTCCACATGAATAGACTAAAAATGGCTTATGTCAGAAAGCCAAACCCTTCATCATATTTCCTGCCAAAGGTGACTACCAATGAGCATGAAGGAAGGCAAGAAGGGAGTGTGCATGACCATTTGTCTGAAAAGCAACATACCATGACAGAACCAACTATTACTGTGCCGAACATGCCTTCAACAGTAACTCCGCCCCCCAGACGATCATCTCGGCAGAGAAAACCACCTGAAAGGCTCGGTCTTACTGTAAACATTGATGATGTAATGAGCAGTGATGGACAAATAGACAAAGGGTACCATAAAATAAAACGTGTCCTTGGTCAGCGATTCAATAATCAAAAACAGGAATATCTTGTTCAGATAAAAGGCGAACCCTCTGAAAATTCCATATGGGTTCCTGTATCATCATTGAGTCCAATCGCATTACAAAGAGTTAGGCAATTCCCTCCTCCAGTCATTGTTGATATGCAAAATAGCGAATAATTAATTGTTAATTAACAAAAGATAATGACCGAAAAATCATAGATAATTTTTGTACATATTGTATACATATTTTGTGCTAGGATATTGCAATTTTGGTTTATAATTTTGCATCTGAATATTCAATTTGTTTTAATTATAAGAAAATGTCTGAATCCTCTACATACAAATTTGTATATAGACACCTTCTAATAGGTTGATCCCTTGTGGAATCATGGTTATTGCTGCCACATGTGTTGATTAAGCAGTTAATTTACCGGACATTAGAAGTATGATGGTAGATCACACTGATTTCTAGCCTGGAAAGTCCTAATTAGATATAATTCAGCTGTATTCATTCCATTACATAAGGGTACTTGACTCCCGCAGGTTGTAAATTGAGTGTAGTTATATGCTACATTATTCAATAATTTACATTTCTTCAACTGATATGGATTGTGTATTAATTAAGTTGTAGGATTGTATATAGCTTATTTCTCTTGAGTTGTGTAAACATTTATCTTATTTCTAGTTGAGTAATTTAAGTATCTTTTGAGCATACTTAAATTTAACTGTTATTATATATATATGTCACTTTAATTTGTTGAAAAAAAAAAAAAAAAGAGAGAAAGAAAATATAAATAATATAAAAATTGATAATTAAAAATTATTTTCTTTTTCGGCGGGGATGTTATATATATGCTATTCATATATAAATTTTATGTCTTTAGATTTTTGGGTTGTATAAAACTTCAGACAATTTCAGGGAAGGTCAGAATGATTGGCAGTCATCATTAGGACCTTCCTACCATTTCCTTCCATTCAGTATTATATTATATCTTCAAACACTTTCAGTTTCCAATTGATTGACATATACTCATTAGCACCTTATGGTAACTTCCTGTGATACAATGTGTTTGATTCTTTTATATGTCTTAGAACATCCTGTGTTTAGAACTTTGAATTGTATATGTACTTGTACTTCTGTATTTCTTTCGCAGTTAGAAACAATCTTTAGGAAGAGCAACATCTAAAATTCTATATTCAAATATTATTTACGATTTAATAAACATCAAAAACTTTACATTGGACTTTTGCTATTCCCCAACTGTTTGAATTCAGGAAACCAACTAATCGTTTACACGTATCAGTATTCTTTCATATTGGTTACATTTATTTCTGACAGAAATTAGTTGACAAAAGATGAGGTATAGTTGCATAATGAGTGCTTTCCGGTCCCGTTAAATTGAAACGCACTCAATTTTCTATTTAGCTTAATTTAGCAATTTTTACTTAATTTTACTTATTGTTTAAATAAAAAAAATACATTAATTAGTCCCAAATACAGATAAAAAGAGGTTTTATAGACATGAAAGATGGAAGATATTGCCATATATATTGCCATATATAGTTGTCCCGAGTGCTTTCCGGTCCCGATAAAAAAAATTAACATCACCGAAAAGCAATTTTTTAGCATAAACCTTATCAGTATTCTTTTATATTGGTTACATTTATTTCTGACAGGCTTTATTGAGCAAAAAGCAATGAAATAACTTATAGATAATGATATTATTTTAGAGACTACTTAGCATATGCGAGTGCTTTTCGGTGATGTGCATTTCATTTTAACGGGACCGGAAAGCACAAATATACCTCAGCTTTCGTCAACTTAATGATGAATTTGGTAAATTATTCATTTCATTTTATTGAAATATCAGTAATAACTCTTTTTTCTTAATACTTAAAACATTATTTTCATGTGTATTAAATAGAAAATTGAGTGCTTTTCGGTGATGTGCGTTTCAATTTAACGGGACCGGAAAGCACTCAATATACAAATATACCTCAGCTTTCGTCAACTTAATGACGATTTTGGTAAATTATTCATTTCATTTTATTGAAATATCATTAATAAATCTATTTGTAATACTTAAAATGCAATAAAACATTATTTTCATGTGTTTTAAATAGAAAATTGAGTGCTTTTCGGTGATGTGCGTTTCATTTTAACGGGACCGGAAAGCACTCATTATACAAATATACCTCAGCTTTCGTCAACTTAATGATGATTTTGGTAAATAATTCATTTCATTTTATTGAAATATCAAAAATAAATCTATTTGTATTACTTAAAATGCAATAAAACATTATTTTCATGTGTTTTAAATAGAAATCGAGTGTTTTCCGGTGTTTCGGTGCTATCCGGTTTTTCCATGCACCCGGAAGTCTCGATTTATTTCTGCAGGGTTATTCTGGGTTCTCAATCATACCCGTAACCTTCCTCGGACAGATTCAAGTTACTCGTCAGACAAAAATAGGACTCGACCTTAAACTTCTGAATCAACCATTTTTCAGGAAATTTCCGTATCAGTTGGCTGGATGGAGTAGAATGAATGGATCCAATAACCTATCTGGGCCATGGATTTTCGGAGGAAAATCAATAACGTTCAGCTTGGTGTTACTGTGACAGACTGTGAATGTAATCAATATTTCCTAGATCTGAAGTAAACAATGCTAAAACTTATTAAAATGAAATGAAAATAAAATTGGTTTTATTCTTTTATTGAGGTTTAATGCCAGTTTAAACAGCTAAGGTCATATCCTGGCCACCTAACCAGTGTTCCTGGGTATCCAACCAGTTTTACTAACCAAATTTCTCCACAAATGACTGACTACTTCCCCACTTGCTTCAGAGGTGAGGGACCAACGACCTATAGACGCATTGTCTGAGTTCAATTATCACAGAGAAATTTTGCCAGCCCTTATGGGAATCGAACCAGGATCGTCAAGATTGACAATCCGATCTCTACTGATCAAGAAAGCTGGCCGGCTGAAATCAAAATAAAAAAATAAAAACAGCAGTTTCTTTGACTGTTTTAATATATACATCATGTACATTGGCATTGTTTTCTATTTCTTTGAGAATTGTTCAATGTGTGATGACTTAATCTTTCAATTTTTAATGCTTCTTTGTTTCAGTCCTCTTCTCCAAGTATATTGACTAATGTTATGTAAGGATTTATTGTATTTTTATTTCAGTTTCCTTTCAACTTGTGCGTTTGAAAGAAATCAACTAAAACTCTGGGCTAACAACTGTTCTTACAATCAGGACAACTTTATTGACAAGTTTCTCATCAAACCAGGAATACCCTCGGAAAGAACTCGCTAAAACATCAGTGCATGAAAGAACAACAGAAAGGAGAAGACAATAACGCAAGCTGTAAACCTAGTATTTGAAGTTTGTAACCTTTTCATGAAAAAACCTTTTGATGTTAAACAAAAAACATCTTTTTCAGAATACGAAAAATTATACTACTTCTCTGCCCAGAATGCCATGGAGTTTACTTGCTTAAATTGTAAGGCCATTCTTTTTTTTCTTTTAAACCACAAGATTATATGCAAAAGACATATGTACAGTGTAGTTATAACTCAGACCTCATTCTCCTCAAAAACTTTTCTTCTATGTAAAGTTTCTTTCCTGAATGAAAATAAGGAGAGTAAGATAGATTCCAGGTTATCTTCTGTTGGTAAGAGAAGTGGGTCAACTACGCACAGTATCTATAAACTGTAATGTCTTCAAACATTTTCACAGCGAATATTAGGCAAAAGAAACTGATGACAATACCTTTAAACACCAAACAAATTCATAAAAAAATTAAAGAACAGACAAAACTTTTCTTTTATAAAGCAGAAAACAATAAAAGTGCAGAAACTAGTACTCGAGAACCCACCATTAAAATGAGTTTTAATGAATGTGTCGGGAATGATTTTCATGTTTTTTATAGATATAAGTAAAAATCAACTAATTCTTGTAATTATGTTGTACTGTTTTCTTTCTAACCAAATAATTTGGATATGTTTGTTTTGCTTTCTGCTGTTTTCTCTTCCTCACAATAGCCTCACATTCCCTTGTATCACAAGTATTTCTCTGGCTAAGCAATGACTTCATAATCTGAGATTGCCATACCAACAAAGGTAACCAAGAAACCATTTTAAACTCTCCTTAATAATAAATATGTCAATACATCTATCACAGTTTTCATTCGCCTTGGTCATCTTCTGGCTCACTATTTTCACTCTTTTCATCATCATCTTCATCATCATCATCATCACCACTAACTTCTCTATTCTCATCCTCAAGCTGCTGGAGTTTGTTGGCTAATTCCTGCTCGTCTATATCAGAGACAACCTTTGGCTACAATACACAATGGTAATGGTTATCAGGAAGGAAGGACACAGGTACAAACATGCTAATGATAATTCAATACATTTCAACAAGTTACTGTCTAAATACGACTTCCTTATGTCAGTCCACTATGACTAGGACAGTTTGACTACAAAATCAACAAGAGCGATCAGTGATCACGTGTCGCCTGATGACAGCCAATTAAGCAGTTGTACTGAGGGGTGATTGGACAGTTTGTTGGAAATGTGAATTGAGGGACAGATCAATCTTATAACATTTCATTCAGATTGCATTAGTAGAATAAGAAAAGTAGTCTGGACAAACTTTAAAAATAAAAGTAATTCAAGGGCCATAACTCCGACAAAAATCACTGAACTGGAAAATGCCAATGATATGCACATCTAGACTTGGTACTGATCATTTCTGTAAAGTTTGGTTGGAATTGAACCAGTAGTTCTTGAGAAGTCCGGACAAGTTTTATGACGGATGGACAGACAGATGACAGAGTAGCAGGCTACACAAAAATCATTAACAGGCCAAAATGTCTTTTCTTTTCATGGGCTATAACTCAGCCAAAAATCATTCAACCGAAAAACCCGTTATATATACGAAGTACTTGAGGTATCGATCAATCCTGTAACATTTCATTCAAATTGCATTAACAGTATAAGCGCAGTAGTCCAGACAAACTTTAAAAATCAAATTCATTAAAGGGCCATAAATCTGACAAAAATCATTGAACTAGAAAATGCTGAGAATATGCACAACTAGACGTGGTACTGATCATTCCTGTAAAGTTTGGATGAAATTGCAACAGTAGTTTTTGAGGAGTAGTCCAGACAAGTTTTGTGATGGACAGACAGACAAAAGAGAAGTGATCCCTGTATGTTGCGGCTACTTTGTAGCAGGTGACACAAATATCATGGCTAGTCAAAATACCTGGTCTGCGAGCTCAGCCCCACTTCCAATACCTATGACATGTAGAGTTTTTCAAGGAAAAACAAAAAAACAAAATTGCATCATTTTTGTAAAGATTCCAAAATAACTTTAACTTACACACAGAAATATTAACTCAATCAAACTTTAAAAATGTTTAATTTTTAATTTAATGTTTAAAATTGTTACTGCACATATTCAAAATGACTTTGTCTTCACAACCCTGCAATTGTTACTACTGTTAAAGTGCCTAGCCCTACCTGTAACTGGATATTGAACATTCCTCCTGCCTCCTCTATGCTGGCTTTAATTGCTTGTAATGCTGAATTCAACATGTTTAGACCATCGGTACGTTCTAATGTCTGAGTAGTAACTACATACTGTGGAGGTGCTATTAGATTTATCTGGAAAAAAAACACATTATTACACTGCTTTGAAAATTAGGGAGAAGCAATGAAACCTGACAATTGTCAGTCTTAACTGATTTTTCAAACATAAAGTCATTTAAGACGAAAAAGGGTGTTGTCTACAGCAAGTGTTTGGCTTGAAGCTGTGGTTTTGTTTTTAAATGAAACAAGTCTGTGCAAAGTATGGGAATGCCTTTTGGGTAGGAATTAAAGCAACTCTTCCAAAATATCCATCTTAATAACTGAATAAAGTTCCAAACCACAGACAAAATCATACTGATGGGTATAACAATTACAAGAGTTCTGCTCACTGCATAGTTATATACACCTGAATGAAGCTACTGACACTGAATGACCTTTGTCTGAAACATGTATTATCCAATATATTACAAGTTCCAAGTACTATGGAAGCTGGTTCTACTCATCATCTCAACAAGATAAACATCTGACCAAAGTTTCATAATTATCCAGAATATGGTTAAGGAAATATGAAGCAGACAGGAATTCTATAGCTCTAATCTTTGACCTTAAACTTTAAGTTCTGAGTCTAAAATGTGAGTTCTGCACGTTCTCTAAAGGAGATAAACATTTCGCCCTAGTTTCATGTATAACCTTAACGTGTCTAAGAGATTTAGAGTGGACATAAAATTGCTGATAGATGGACAACCAGGGGCATAAAAATGTATAAAGCGTATAAAGTGTATATTCAAGTGTATAAAAATTGATCCAAGACAGTGGATGCATACAATGCTGGTAGGCAGGATTCTTTATTATTTAGCAAGTGAAGAGACAGACAGACAGATGGTTTGAATAACATTGCCTCAATATAGAGAACACTTGTGCAAGGTTACTTTGAAATCCTATAAGGAGTTATAGAGCCTACAAGGACATACAGTTAATCAGTTTCCCCATATTAAATTGTAGTAGTCAGTGGGAAGTTCTAACTGAGACATTAATCAATAAACTAAGAGGTAAACTTTGTTGTATTTATCCTTTGTTTTCCATTTATTTTCAATCTTTACACATATACATTTATAGTGGTATTTATCTGGCTGTCACTTCTAAAGGTCAAAAGTCAACACCCCATTTCTAGGAATCATCAAGCAGCAAGCATTTCTTCAAAAACTAATCAACACTTTGGAGTAAGGAAGCTAACTATATCTTGGAAAAACATGGGACATTTTCAAAAAGACATCGGAGCTTTGATATACCATGAAAGATTACTTATGGTAAGATGTTTAAACAGAATTATTTCAATAACATACTCTATGAACACTTTTACTTACTTTAATTGGCATTGCTTCTGTTGACAGTTCAAGACCTTTTTTGAGTGCCCGTTTTACAGCATCAACACCCTCATAATTGGTACAGGCTACTTCAATATCTAGAAATATTTCAATGATAAATCTTTCAAACATTTTGCACAAAAACAAGCATAAAACTCAAGTACATTATTACGTATGTTCAGTACCACTACTATTCATGATACTGTAATGAGAAAGAAATTTGTACAGTGAAAAACTTGTAAAGGAATAGTGGCACCATTAGGTAACATTGTTGGCTAGTGCTTCAAGACGAGACCTGCCCAAGTGAGTTTAGGTTCAGTGCAACAACACAGTGTAACAACAATACATTCAGTTTGTAAAAGGATGTATATTTGACAGATTCAATGAACAGAATGCAAACGAATCCAGACAGCAATGATGGTCCTGAACTGGTCAGCTGTCAATCAAAACAGCAGGTGCAATGTCAACAAAATTCAATTGAAAACAGAAGTAACCTTGCGATCAGAAGAGCTTATCAATTAAACCATGTTTATAACAAAACTTTTCTTACATGACCACATTTCTAAAATGTCTGGCAATATTCCTGGCAACAGATTTAAGAACACAAGCTAAATACTAACTCAAAAGCTTCTACAGACTGTTGCTATAGGTTCAAATGTCCTTGATTTCAAAGAATTTTTCAAAAATTGAATATCTCACAGTAGCTGATGTCATAGCAACAGTCAATCAGAAAATAAATAATTTCAAGCTATTATCTCTTAAAGTTTCTGCTGTTCAATACAATACCAAAGTGAAATACCTGCTCTAATTTTTACAGACTGCGGGGTTAGTCTTCGTTTAATGTTTTCTAGCAATACTTCCTTGGTTTTCTCATCAATTTCACACTCATCTAGAGTTTCTGGATTCCTGCAGTAGAAAACATTTCATTTGCTTGAGACTGGAATACTCTCAAAAGAAATAGTTAACAATTCTATGCATGACAGATTTCTTTAGTGTGTTTTGCCCTTGGCATACTGGGCTAGGAAGTAAGACTGAATGTTTCTGAAATGTAAACACAAATAATTACTTCCTCTTTCAACACAAACAAGTTTGACTTTTTGGTTAACAGATTTAATAAATGTCTAGACATCTGTACAGATATATATTGCTGTTAGGAAAATCTAGTTAGAATGTAACATTTACCTGGTATGGCAACACTTACATGTAAGCAAAAAGAATAAAATCTTACGTGACTGCATGTTTAAAAAGATCATAACAAGCAGTTGGCTTCTTGAATTTCTCATCAAATAGCCATGCTGTTTTCTTATATAGGTCTTCAAGCTGTGTGTCATTCTTGTAACCTAACAGCTCTCCAACATGACGCAGTATACTGTTCACCTATAATGCAGTAAATGTATGTACCTTCCTTAAATTATATCTCTCACCAACATAATGTTTAATAAAAAGCTAACATGTCCCACCAAAAAACTAAGATTCGGATACACTTCTTACTGTGTTCATGAAGATTTTTATCTTCCTTTTCAACATAGTTAATCCATTTCTTAACACTTATTCATCTATCTTGAAATGCTTTGATTTCTACAGCACGACTTAGTATACAATGGGAAACTTTGCCCAGCTTTCCATCTCATAAAGAAAGTAAAGACTTAAACATTGTAATTTTTTCTTTTGTTATCCAGTTATCCTCTCTCAACAAAGCTAGCAAAAATGTACATGTACGCAGAAACACTGTGATAATCATGATGATAGTAAAGTTTCTTGGACGAAATTTTGTTCATTTGATTTGTTCTTTTAACAGATTTACAACAGCATAGACTACAGACAAGAGATTTTCTGACATTTAAGCTTAAATTCTTATCTGAATCCATTGCACATTATTAAGGAAGACATACACATGTAATCATATATTAACTTACTGCTTTGGCTTTAGCAAAACGTTCTTCACACTTGACAACTTCCTCTGGTGACACCCTACGCTTTGATAAATCAATGTATCCTGGAATATATGTTGATCAGGGTTGGCAAGTTTTTGCCGAGGGTGGAAAAAACCATGGAAAAAACCGGAAAAAACCGGCAAGGAAAAAACTAAGTGGCAAAAACTGGCAAAAACTAAAAAAAAAATAAATGTTTAAACACTTGAACAACACATTTGAAAAGGTGTGAATATACATGGTCAGAGCCTTAAAGGTGCTAATCTCTTTCACTGGTCCACACTTAAGGCATGGCAGTGGACATTGGCTGTATATTGTAGACCTGTCAATTAGTGTCAATTAAGTCTTTAATGGTCCCAAAATAGTGACTAGGTGTTGTGTACTGTAAACTTGTCAATTAGTGTCAATTAAGACCTTGTTTTATATATACTCCAAAATCTATTGATATCATTCAGTTGAAAAACATATTCCAAACAACTTAATTTCCAATAGTAAAGCAAAGATATTGCAACAGAAAAAAAATGTCATCCAGGGGTGGTAGAAACAAGGATCCAGTCTGGGATTTTTTCAACAAGGTTGAAAAAGATGGAAAAATTATTGCCCGCTGCAAAAAATGTGGTCATGAACAAAGCAACAAAGCAGAGCGCATGAGAAACCATCAGAAATCGTGTTCGGTTGAAGTATCTGTAGGTTTAAAGAGACCTGCTGAAGAAAATCTCAAAGAAACAAGTGAGGCATCCAGTGTTCCATCTCCTAAGAGGGCATGTCTTCAAACAGACCTAGACGATAAAGTTTTCATCACTTCAGAGGGAACCAAACGAAAACTGGACTTACTGGTCGCAAAGTTCTTTTTTGCCTGCAACATACCTTTCTCTGTGACCGAGCATGACTCATTTAAGACCCTGTTATCTACCCTACGACCAGGATACAAACCACCATCAAGAAAGAATTTGTCTGGTCCACTACTTGATTCTGTTACAGAAGAGATTCAGTTACAAGTAAAGTCAGAGATCAATGGCAAAGAGTGCACATTGATAGAAGATGGCTGGAGCAACTGCCACAATGACCCTGTTACAGCTACATGTGTCAATGTTGACCAGAAAACATATTTCATTGATGCTAAATCTACAGGCTCAACCAGCAAAACAGGAGAAAATCTACGTGACTTGTGCAAAGAAAGCATCAAGAAGGCATCAACTCTATATGGATGTACTGTAAAAAATGTAGTGACAGACAATGCAAAAAACATGGAGAAAATGCGAAGGCTTCTACATGAGGAAGATAGTGATTTACTTGTGTATGGGTGTAACGCACATTTGTTAAACCTACTAGGCCAGGATATTACGCCATCATCTGTCATGAAGCATGTTGTTGACGTGCAGAAGTACTTCCGAAATCACCATCAACCTAGTGCATGGCTCAGTGAATGTGAAGGGAGCATAAAGCCACAGCTGCCTGATGTAATGATATAACTGTGATGATAATACACATACTTGAACTTGTATGAAGGCTGAAGCCAACTTCTCAAAACTGCTTGCTACCCCCTCCCATCACTCCAACTTTAGTCTTTTGAGTCTAAATTTTCATAACTGTACAAAAAGCTTTGATGATGCAAATCCATCTAAAAACTGAACATCAGAAAATTACACCATTTCAGTGAAGTTATTTAATATCAGTTGGAGAATTAAAGACCTGATTATTTTTCTGAACAAACTGATTGGTTCACAAGTATACTACCTTTATCTTTGTCCACTCGAATGACAACCACACACTCATTTCTTCCAACTCGTATAAGTTTGTTAATAGATCTAATACGTCTTCTTGACAGTTCACTCAGCAGAATCATGCCTTCAATATTGTTGTATTCCAGCAGGTGCACATAGGCTCCCATTTCTGCTATGGATCGCACATTTACCATGACCACATCTTCCACCTCGGGAAACCGGTTTGCATAAAATCGACACGATAACACCATTTTCTCTGTTTTATTCTGAAGAAAATAAAAAATTAGAAATGTAATTCATAACATTTTGACCAAACTTTACCAGGAAAATGGTTTCAATGTACACACAAAACAGAGCCAAACAAAATATTTCACAGGAAAGTTTTTTTCTAATTTGACTTCAGATTTTTTCATTAGTATTTCCTGTTCACATTTCATAGTCCTCTGAAAACAACTTATTTCAATAAAAAATATTGTATATCAATTTGTATAAAATAAAGGTTGAACGATGTAATACATTATGCAACTTCAAAGATCAGCTTGCTAACCTAATTGCTAAACCTGGTTTGTTTGTTGTGCAGAAATTAAAGGCATGCTGTGAATGATTGTCTTCATGCTAGACCTACCGTGCCTTTTAATGCAGCCTTAAGTTTTGCTGAATGAAAATTAAACAAATCTGAAAATGATTCCCTCATTTTAAATTCTATTTACACTGGTGGTGAATGCAATACTTTTCTTTTTCTTTTCTAAAGAATGTGTACCTGTTATTCATTTAATAAAAATAAATATGTTTATTCAATGACTGGGCATATTGTCGGTGGGATAAAACAGAAATAATTTTATGTATTCAATTAAAATACTGTAGTAACCTGGCCTATGAGGTCAATTTGGGACACCCATCCAAGCACTAACCATGGATAACATTGCTTAACTTGGCAAACGTTCCAGACACTCCAACCATGTCGCTACAGAGCTAGCCCAACAGCAAGGCTGTTGGAAATGTTATATATACCCGGTGTCCACTACAATACTAATTCAGTCATGCCAGGACCGTTCTCCATTATAAGAATTAAGATGTTATGCTGTTGTTGTTTTTGTTTTTTCATATGAAAATACATTAAACTCAAGGCTAAAACCTGATGTTGTTGTTTCCCAATGTTTAATATGTTTACAAGGAGAGTATGCAACAAGATTTCAACTTCATCTGTACATAAAAGCGAAGAGTAAAATCTGTGGTATTAACTTTAGAAAGGGCAGCCCTGGTCCCAATCACAGGAGGCAATTCTAGTGATGCCATGCCTACAAACAGCTTTCCCATTTCCATTGTTACTGATATATTTCGTGGACCCAGCTCCAGCATGATATAACATTTTTTCTTTTTAATTACTGGTCACAAACTTCATCAACCTAAATTTCAACTAAGACCTAATTTTAGCCTTCACCACTCAAAACGAACAAATACAACCTTTCCCTTTCTACTAAGTTACATACATCGTCTGTTTTCCACTGTGTTTATGATAAGGCAGTTAATAAATGTGTCACTGTTTCGTGTTTTGCCTGGTTCGAACACCATCTGGTACGAAAATACTTAAAGTGCCGGTATGGCAGCTGTTTTATATCAACAGTTAAAGTAAGAGGAAAAATCGTTACAAACTATTGGTAAAATGGAAATTACCTCACACAAAATTTACTAAGCGCTTACTTATTTGATCTTGGATTCCAGAAGAAATTTTACTGAATTGACGCACTATCAATTACAGTGCATGTGTATTAATAAGACGTGTGCAAAACGGAGTTCCGTGTGTTTAGTATTTCCCCAGTCTATTTTAAGAAATTTACTGGTTGAATTCGTTTTATAACATCTGAAATGTTTTGGTAAGTTTCTATGCATAATATCAGGTTAAAAATGTAAATTTGATATTTGTTCATGTAGGAAAATAACGATAATTGCTAAAACATTTCACTGGTGTTTATGTTTACATATTGTTCCTCATATCTCACATGGATTTGCATCAACAATATACAGTAAATCTATCTCGAGTTGCTATTTAAACAAAGCCATTTTGCACACTGCACTAAAAAATCTGATGCAATACTCTCTCACGAGTTAACTCCCTTTACTTAGTCCTGCATACATTCGACTCTTGCAGCTTCGGATCTTTTTAATTTTGCTAGAACTTGTTTCACGTATATTTGTAAAAGTTTGTAAATTTAAATACGATTAGCCTACTATTTGAAATAAAGCATTTGTGCTCTGGATTATCAGCGCTTCAGTCAGGGTAAACATCGCGAGCCCGGTGCTTAGACCCGCGCCGACACCTTGAAATATGGGCGTTGATCGCAATTTATTGTAAAAGTGGCAGGTTCGGAAGTCAATGAAGCATTAGTGAAAACCCTTTACTTTATTAATTGGCCGTTTGTTATTTAGGACAACGATCATAAAATGACTGACAATGACTTTATTTATCAATATGTTATGTTAAGTCCTTTTTAAGTTCAAGACTAAGTCTTGACGATACTGACCTAGCGGTCAGCACCCAACTGCAGAACATTTAATAAATTCATCTGTCCTGTTACGTCATGAACACCCTGCGGGCACTTGCATACGGCCACTGTAGTACTGCAGTCGTAATCTATTACAATGTTTGGATGCTTTTAAACATTCCTTTATTTTCTGTATTGAAAGTTCAGAGATTTCTAGAGATTAGGATAATAATTTAGAAATTATCAATACACCTACAAGTATTCTGCCAACATATGAGTTCTGGAAACTGGGCACTTTTTCATAGACTTAAAAATAAACTTCCTATGGCACTTTTAGTACTACAAACTTCTAGTTTGTGTCAATGGGATACGTAGCCTATTGCAGGCCTCCGCGACTGGCAAGCGACCGGTTTCTAACGGTTTGCGTTCGATCTTTTGAAGCACATCGGTTGGATTTTGGAAGTCACATTGTTGCGTTTCGGAACCGGCGGCGTCGGGCTTGAAGAACGATAAATCGACCCTAGGCTTGATTCGTTGAACAGTCTCTATCTCCGGCGTGCAGATGCAAACATTTTATAGTCATTTAAAATCAATTCCACATCATTGAGACCACTCTCTAGGATACCCTAAGGACATGTGTAAACCTGCCTTTGTGACAGCCCAGCTTCTATCATTCCAATGCCCCTGTTAATCTCATCTTCACTTAGATGACGTATAACTTTCCGATTTGCTATAGTTTTTTTGTGAATTTCAACTAACAAGAAGAATCTTGCTGCATGTAATCATTTACATGAAGGCATGTGGTCATAAATCACCATATTTCCATGTGTAAGACTTCCCTCGTGCTTCTCGTGCAAGGTACACAGAACATATTGATAACTGTTCTACACGCTAATTATGATGCCCGTATACGAGTATGCATATCATCAGTAAGAATCTGATATGATATGGTGATAATATGAACGAAATATTTAATGTCAAAAAGTGATCCCTTTCAAAATTTGTGTAGTATTTTCTATTTTGTAACAGTAAGCAAAATTGAAAGAGATTTACTGTGTAGATTGTGAGGAATTAATGACGGAAATCACTGTAATTGATTTTCTTTTTTTTAAACCGCGATTAAAGGCTCTAGGCATGACAACTGCCATACATTCAAATCAAAGTAATGTTTTAAAACCAAAATAAAAAGAGACAGCCAATAGCGTACGAAAAAAAAAAAACAATTTGGATTTGAACCCGTGTCCTCCAGTAAACAGGTCTCAAACCAATGAAATTGGGGTACTCTTCCAGCTGGAGATGTTTTCTGGAACCATTGCATTCGTTATGAGGGCTCTGTCAAATTCATATTTAAAGCAGTGTTAGTCCCCGTGAGGACGTTCATAAATTGCGCTCGCCGCCCATATTTCAGGGCGTCGGCGCGGGGTATTGGGTATAGTTTTCAACTAGCAATAACCACGCCTCGGATAAACCTCATTGGCTATGGTACCGCCACTGCGCAAAGCTACTGACAATGGGATGTATCGGCTATATATACATCACCACTTATTACTTTTGAATTGTTTGTCTAATTGCAAGTTGCTTTAATTTGCGCATTTCTTTAACAAAGGCGTGAATGCTTTGCATAAAGATGTTAGTATTTCCATTAAAAGAAATGTTTTATTTCAACTTTCAGAAATACATGTAATTCCAAAAATTATGCATTTAATTACTTCCCTTTAATATGTCATGGCTTGTCGATGTTTAACTCAATAGTAAGCCCCACTGTTAAGCAGTTGGGGACAGGTTATCTAGGCTATGGCATGCTCAGCATTTTAGAGGGCTGGACCGAATTGTAGGAGTGGGAGAAACCAAGATATATGTTATTATTACTACTATTATGAATCCTCTGCCTAGTAGCGGAGAGGGGGTTTTAGGAATGGCCTCATTCTGCAAGTCTGTCCTTCCGTAACATTTTAGTGTCCGCTCCGTTTCTATTAAACTGCTTGAAAGTTTTTGAAATAACTTGGCGCAAATGATCACCATTTTGAGACGACGTGCAGAGCGCAACAACCAGGTCGCTACCCCTAAGGTCAATGTCACACTTAAAGGTCATATATAAAAAGTCCACATTTTGTGTCCGCTCCGTTTCTATTAAACTGTTTGAAAGTTTTTATAAAATAACTTGGCACAAATGATCACCAGTATGAGGCGATGTTCATAGTGCAACAAACAGGTCGCTTCACCTAAGGTCAATGTCACACTTAAAGGTGATATATAAAAAGTCCACATTTCGTGTCCGCTCCATAACTGTTAAACTGCTACAAACATGAGGTCCAAATGTAGCTGCCCATTTTCAGTAGAAATCATCATCCTTTGTCATGTTGGGAGGTGTAACCTCTCTTCACAATTGTTATCCATTCCAATATTCTACTTCGGCTGGGAATATAGCTGTCCTTCAGACTGCCTTGTTATTATTATCATTTTCGTTGTTGTTGTTATTTTGAAATCATGTTTAATCTCCGAGACTTGGGCTTTTAGACGCAAGTTACTAGATGTGACAGTCCTCTTTTTCTTTTTGTGTTTGACATTACTAGATTATAAATTCCTTCAAAATCAATAATAATTGAAAAAATAAGCAACATTTCTCTTAAAATATGTTTAACATCTAAGATGAACAAGCACCTCCAGTGCCACTACCACCTCCGCCTCACCCAGTAATTCTACGGATAGTTCTATCTCGTACATATTTAAAAACGTGCTATGCTTACTGACAGCATTATTAACATATCTTCTCTATCTTTTAAACAAATGAGGTTTTAGAAAGGAAACATTGACGAAAAGTTTTGAACAAGTTGCATCCAACGATAATCCTACGGATAGTTTTATCACATACAAATTTAAAAACGTCTTATGACTTCTGACAGCATTATTAACATATCTTCTCCATCTTTTAAACAATTGAGATTTTAGAAAGGAAACATTGGCGAAAAGTTTTGAACAAGTCGCATCAAATGATATGAAATAATTTTACAAATAAATAATTCTTTCAACTTTCATGTCATTTTGTTCAGTACGACAAAGATAAGAGATTTATCAGAAAAATAATCATTGTGAAAGTTTAAATTAAATGTTTTCGGTCAAACAAAGCTAAATGTTTCCGATTTCCAGGAAGATCTATGTCTACATAACAGAACGAACGCAGCTGAAGAGAGATGAGTGAGAGGGAAATAGCATCCAGATTTTGCCTTAACTTCGATTCCAGTATCACTATAAGAAGAGTTCATTGAGGTTTTAGTTGCATTCATTAATTGTTTGTCAGTCCCCGTGAGGACGTTCATAAATTGCGCTCGCCGCCCATATTTCAGGGCGTCGGCGCGGGGTATTGGGTATAGTTTTCAACTAGCAATAACCACGCCTCGGATAAACCTCATTGGCTATGGTACCGCCACTGCGCAAAGCTACTGACAATGGGATATATCGGCTATATATACATCACCACTTATTACTTTTGAATTGTTTGTCTAATTGCAAGTTGCTTTAATTTGCGCATTTCTTTAACAGAGGCGTGAATGCTTTGCATAAAGATGTAAGTATTTCCATTAAAAGAAATGTTTTATTTCAACTTTCAGAAATAATTTCAAAAATTATGCATTTAATTACTTCCCTTTAATATGTCATGGCTTGTCGGTGTTTAACTCAATAGTAAGCCCCACTGTTAAGCAGTTGGGGACAGGTTATCTAGGCTATGGCATGCTCAGCATTTTAGAGGGCTGGACCGAATTGTAGGAGTGGGAGAAACCAAGATATATGTTATTATTACTACTATTATTAATCCTCTGCCTCGTAGCGGAGAGGGGGTTTTAGGAATGGCCTCATTCTGCAAGTCTGTCCTTCCGTAACATTTTAGTGTCCGCTCCGTTTCTATTAAACTGCTTGAAAGTTTTTGAAATAACTTGGCGCAAATGATTACCATTTTGAGACGACGTGCAGAGCGCAACAACCAGGTCGCTACCCCTAAGGTCAATGTCACACTTAAAGGTCATATATAAAAAGTCCACATTTTGTGTCCGCTCCGTTTCTATTAAACTGTTTGAAAGTTTTTATAAAATAACTTGGCACAAATGATCACCAGTATGAGGCGATGTTCATAGTGCAACAAACAGGTCGCTTCACCTAAGGTCAATGTCACACTTAAAGGTGATATATAAAAAGTCCACATTTCGTGTCCGCTCCATAACTGTTAAACTGCTACAAACATGAGGTCCAAATGTAGCTGCCCATTTTCAGTAGAAATCATCATCCTTTGTCATATTGGGAGGTGTAACCTCTCTTCACAATTGTTATCCATTCCAATATTCTACTTCGGCTGGGAATATAGCTGTCCTTCAGACTGCCTTGTTATTATTATCATTTTCGTTGTTGTTGTTATTTTGAAATCATGTTTAATCTCCGAGACTTGGGCTTTTAGACGCACGTTACTAGATGTGACAGTCCTCTTTTTCTTTTTGTGTTTGACATTACTAGATTATAAATTCCTTCAAAATCAATAATAATTGAAAAGAAAAATAAGCAACATTTCTCTTAAAATATGTTTAACATCTAAGATGAACAAGCACCTCCAGTGCCACTACCACCTCCGCCTCACCCAATAATCCTACGGATAGTTCTATCTCGTACATATTTAAAAACGTGTTATGCTTACTGACAGCATTATTAACATATCTTCTTTATCTTTTAAACAAATGAGGTTTTAGAAAGGAAACATTGACGAAAAGTTTTGAACAAGTTGCATCCAACGATAATCCTACGGATAGTTTTATCACATACATATTTAAAAACGTCTTATGCCTTCTGACAGCATTATTAACATATCTTCTCCATCTTTTAAACAATTGAGATTTTAGAAAGGAAACATTGGCGAAAAGTTTTGAACAAGTCGCATCAAATGATATGAAATAATTTTACAAATAAATAATTCTTTCAACTTTTATGTCATTTTGTTCAGTACGACAAAGATAAGAGATTTATCAGAAAAATAATCATTGTGAAAGTTTAAATTAAATGTTTTCGGTCAAACAAAGCTAAATGTTTCCGATTTCCAGGAAGATCTATGTCTACATAACAGAACGAACGCAGCTGAAGAGAGATGAGTGAGAGGGAAATAGCATCCAGATTTTGCCTTAACTTCGATTCCAGTATCACTATAAGAAGAGTTCATTGAGGTTTTAGTTGCATTCATTAATTGTTTGTCAGTCCCCGTGAGGACGTTCATAAATTGCGCTCGCCGCCCATATTTCAGGGCGTCGGCGCGGGGTATTGGGTATAGTTTTCAACTAGCAATAACCACGCCTCGGATAAACCTCATTGGCTATGGTACCGCCACTGCGCAAAGCTACTGACAATGGGATATATCGGCTATATATACATCACCACTTATTACTTTTGAATTGTTTGTCTAATTGCAAGTTGCTTTAATTTGCGCATTTCTTTAACAGAGGCGTGAATGCTTTGCATAAAGATGTAAGTATTTCCATTAAAAGAAATGTTTTATTTCAACTTTCAGAAATAATTTCAAAAATTATGCATTTAATTACTTCCCTTTAATATGTCATGGCTTGTCGGTGTTTAACTCAATAGTAAGCCCCACTGTTAAGCAGTTGGGGACAGGTTATCTAGGCTATGGCATGCTCAGCATTTTAGAGGGCTGGACCGAATTGTAGGAGTGGGAGAAACCAAGATATATGTTATTATTACTACTATTATTAATCCTCTGCCTCGTAGCGGAGAGGGGGTTTTAGGAATGGCCTCATTCTGCAAGTCTGTCCTTCCGTAACATTTTAGTGTCCGCTCCGTTTCTATTAAACTGCTTGAAAGTTTTTGAAATAACATGGCGCAAATGATTACCATTTTGAGACGACGTGCAGAGCGCAACAACCATGTCGCTACCCCTAAGGTCAATGTCACACTTAAAGGTCATATATAAAAAGTCCACATTTTGTGTCCGCTCCGTTTCTATTAAACTGTTTGAAAGTTTTTATAAAATAACTTGGCACAAATGATCACCAGTATGAGGCGATGTTCATAGTGCAACAAACAGGTCGCTTCACCTAAGGTCAATGTCACACTTAAAGGTGATATATAAAAAGTCCACATTTCGTGTCCGCTCCATAACTGTTAAACTGCTACAAACATGAGGTCCAAATGTAGCTGCCCATTTTCAGTAGAAATCATCATCCTTTGTCATATTGGGAGGTGTAACCTCTCTTCACAATTGTTATCCATTCCAATATTCTACTTCGGCTGGGAATATAGCTGTCCTTCAGACTGCCTTGTTATTATTATCATTTTCGTTGTTGTTGTTATTTTGAAATCATGTTTAATCTCCGAGACTTGGGCTTTTAGACGCACGTTACTAGATGTGACAGTCCTCTTTTTCTTTTTGTGTTTGACATTACTAGATTATAAATTCCTTCAAAATCAATAATAATTGAAAAGAAAAATAAGCAACATTTCTCTTAAAATATGTTTAACATCTAAGATGAACAAGCACCTCCAGTGCCACTACCACCTCCGCCTCACCCAATAATCCTACGGATAGTTCTATCTCGTACATATTTAAAAACGTGTTATGCTTACTGACAGCATTATTAACATATCTTCTTTATCTTTTAAACAAATGAGGTTTTAGAAAGGAAACATTGACGAAAAGTTTTGAACAAGTTGCATCCAACGATAATCCTACGGATAGTTTTATCACATACATATTTAAAAACGTCTTATGCCTTCTGACAGCATTATTAACATATCTTCTCCATCTTTTAAACAATTGAGATTTTAGAAAGGAAACATTGGCGAAAAGTTTTGAACAAGTCGCATCAAATGATATGAAATAATTTTACAAATAAATAATTCTTTCAACTTTTATGTCATTTTGTTCAGTACGACAAAGATAAGAGATTTATCAGAAAAATAATCATTGTGAAAGTTTAAATTAAATGTTTTCGGTCAAACAAAGCTAAATGTTTCCGATTTCCAGGAAGATCTATGTCTACATAACAGAACGAACGCAGCTGAAGAGAGATGAGTGAGAGGGAAATAGCATCCAGATTTTGCCTTAACTTCGATTCCAGTATCACTATAAGAAGAGTTCATTGAGGTTTTAGTTGCATTCATTAATTGTTTGTCAGTCCCCGTGAGGACGTTCATAAATTGCGCTCGCCGCCCATATTTCAGGGCGTCGGCGCGGGGTATTGGGTATAGTTTTCAACTAGCAATAACCACGCCTCGGATAAACCTCATTGGCTATGGTACCGCCACTGCGCAAAGCTACTGACAATGGGATGTATCGGCTATATATACATCACCACTTATTACTTTTGAATTGTTTGTCTAATTGCAAGTTGCTTTAATTTGCGCATTTCTTTAACAGAGGCGTGAATGCTTTGCATAAAGATGTTAGTATTTTGATTAAAAGAAATGTTTTATTTCAACTTTCAGAAATAATTTAAAAAATTATGCATTTAATTACTTCCCTTTAATATGCCGTGGCTTGTCGGTGTTTAACTCAATAGTAAGCCCCACTGTTAAGCAGTTGGGGACAGGTTATCTAGGCTATGGCATGCTCAGCATTTTAGAGGGCTGGACCGAATTGTAGGAGTGGGAGAAACCAAGATATATGTTATTATTACTACTATTATTAATCCTCTGCCTCGTAGCGGAGAGGGGGTTTTAGGAATGGCCTCATTCTGCAAGTCTGTCCTTCCGTAACATTTTAGTGTCCGCTCCGTTTCTATTAAACTGCTTGAAAGTTTTTGAAATAACTTGGCGCAAATGATAACCATTTTGAGACGACGTGCAGAGCGCAACAACCAGGTCGCTACCCCTAAGGTCAATGTCACACTTAAAGGTCATATATAAAAAGTCCACATTTTGTGTCCGCTCCGTTTCTATTAAACTGTTTGAAAGATTTTATAAAATAACTTGGCACAAATGATCACCAGTATGAGGCGATGTTCATAGTGCAACAAACAGGTCGCTTCACCTAAGGTCAATGTCACACTTAAAGGTGATATATAAAAAGTCCACATTTCGTGTCCGCTCCATAACTGTTAAACTGCTACAAACATGAGGTCCAAATGTAGCTGCCCATTTTCAGTAGAAATCATTATCCTTTGTCATATTGGGAGGTGTAACCTCTCTTCACAATTGTTATCCATTCCAATATTCTACTTCGGCTGGGAATATAGCTGTCCTTCAGACTGCCTTGTTATTATTATCATTTTCGTTGTTGTTGTTATTTTGAAATCATGTTTAATCTCCGAGACTTGGGCTTTTAGACGCACGTTACTAGATGTGACAGTCCTCTTTTTCTTTTTGTGTTTGACATTACTAGATTATAAATTCCTTCAAAATCAATAATAATAGAAAAGAAAAATAAGCAACATTTCTCTTAAAATATGTTTAACATCTAAGATGAACAAGCACCTCCAGTGCCACTACCACCTCCGCCTCACCCAATAATCCTACGGATAGTTCTATCTCGTACATATTTAAAAACGTGCTATGCTTACCGACAGCATTATCAACATATCTTCTCTATCTTTTAAACAAATGAGGTTTTAGAAAAGAAACATTGACGAAAAGTTTTGAACAAGTTGCATCCAACGATAATCCTACGGATAGTTATATCACATACATATTTAAAAACGTCTTATGCCTTCTGACAGCATTATTAACATATCTTCTCCATCTTTTAAACAATTGAGGTTTTAGAAAGGAAATATTGTTGAAAAGTTTTGAACAAGTCGCATCCAACGATATGAAATAGTTTTTCCAAATAAATAATTCTTTCAACATTATTGTCATTTTGTTCAGCACGACAAAGATAAAAGATTTATCAGAAAAATGTAATTTTTGTCGTTTAAGTTTACGAATTAGACAAAAATTGATTTCCCTTGGTTCATAAAGCTCCGATAGGTGTCGTTATGGTAGAAATTTCGAAAATTTCGTGCTTCAAAGTAAGTTAGCTGTGAAAGTTCAATTCAGCCTAGGGTACAGACGGGTTAAGACGTTTATGAAAACGTTGTCATGAATAATATGATCTTATAATAAACAGTTTTATGTAATGGTTAAAATGCTTGATAAGGAACATGATATTTTGCGCATATTTCTTTGTATGCAGTTTTGAATATTTTGATATTTTATGTTTTGATACAAATATGCCTATGTTTATTTAAAAATGGAAATCTGAAATGAATAAACTTCAGCCGGTCTGTTGCTACCCAGAAGGCTTATACCAAAAAATAATGTATTGTTTTTGTCGTTTTTTCTGAAGTTGGGGACGTGTGTGCGTTGGTGGTGAATGCTATAATAACATCGGGTTGTAGTTTGATGTTATTGTAGCATTCGCTGGCATTGTTGCACATGTCTTTAAGCTATCGGAGGTGTTGGTCCTAAGGGAAATAATCATTGTGAAGGTTTAAATTAAATGCTTTCGCTCAAACAAAGCTAAATGTTTCCGATTTCCAGGAAGATCTATGTCTACATAACAGAACGAACGCAGCTGAAGAGAGATGAGTGAGAGGGAAATAGCATCCAGATTTTGCCTTAACTTCGATTCCAGTATCACTATAAGAAGAGTTCATTGAGGTTTTAGTTGCATTCATTAATTGTTTGTCAGTCCCCGTGAGGACGTTCATAAATTGCGCTCGCCGCCCATATTTCAGGGCGTCGGCGCGGGGTATTGGGTATAGTTTTCAACTAGCAATAACCACGCCTCGGATAAACCTCATTGGCTATGGTACCGCCACTGCGCAAAGCTACTGACAATGGGATGTATCGGCTATATATACATCACCAATTATTACTTTTGAATGGTTTGTCTAATTGCAAGTTGCTTTACTTTGCGCATTTCTTTAACAAAACCTTGAATGCTTCTTGTAATGATAATGTATGATTCTATCAAATGAATTAACATTTAATTTCTCATTTTGAGTTATCAAAAAATAAGCATTAAATTACTTCCCTTTAATTTGTTATAGATTGCTTAGCATTTACAGGAGGCCAAGAGGTATCATTCGCCGTGGTCTTATATACATTTTGTATTCGACTTCTTTCGAATAAAGATTCCTTTTAAAACATGAAGAATTGAAAAAAGCAAGCCATGCTTCTCATAAAGTATGTAGTATACACATTTTTAATTCTTGGTGGACTTCAAATTTTATTAAGCACGAGATCAGATATTGAATTTATATATAATATTGTCCACAAGTGTGTGTGTGTGTGTGTGTGTGTGTGCGTGCGTGCGTGCGTGCGCGCGTGTGTGTGTGTGTGTGTGTGTGTGTGTGTGTTTGTTTTAAGTTCAGGACAACTATTGGTTTAAATATATTCAGTTGACAAGTTTAATCTGTAGATTAAATGGCCATTTTATTGGACGGAAATTAGAGTTGATCTTTTATTTGATATTGTGTTGGACTAGAGTTTTTATGGTCTATCGTGCACGGCTTTCTCAATACGTTAAATAAGGAATTCAGAATCCATAGACAAAACGGTGTGACTTCCAAACCTATAACAATATGAAAAAACGTGTCAGTCTATAACGATTGAAGCAGAACCCACTTTAAAGGGGCTGTGCTCCAGATGACAAAAAAAGAATGTTTTCTTGTATTATAAATTTCTTGTAATATTTATGACTAATGCTTAAAAAATAACTTACCGACAAAAAATAAGTCAAATAATTACATTATAAATTGATTTTTCCCTTTCAAAGTGCTATACCGTAACGCGATGGTATAACTATATCGTATAAGATTTAAAGTAAATACCTGTAATATCACATGCGGCGATGGTGGTGACAGTAAAAGCAGTAGAAATATTTTGTTAACATGAGGGGTCCAGAGTTCAAATCAGGCTGGAGCGAAAATATTTTTTTTTATTCTATTTTGACTTTTATAATCAGTTTTGAAGTAAAATATTATGTTGTTATAATCTCACGGCATCTAAATATATAATTTATGAAAAAAAATTTTTTATGTCAAATCTGGAGTACAGCCTCTTTAAATAGAATCCACTTTATACTGACTCACACATCTTTGCAACATCAAATTTATTTTTGATAAACATGTTTCAATGTTGATGACAGATATGTTGATAGCAAATCTTTTTTTAAGAAGAGCAAATATTCAGTCAAACTTTTTATTTATATATTTTTTAAAAATGAACCCAATCAATTTAGCGGATTTTTTTCCATATAATAAAAAATATCATATCTGTCTAATGAAATATTTATTATTTTCCAGACAATATCAATCGTTGTAATGTATGGTGCAATTTTCATTCAGGGATTGAATATGCCCCTGAGAGTGATTAAAGTGTCATAATTAAGATTGAGTATAAGTAAGATTGAAATAATAATCATTATGAAGAATTTATGAAATATTCGTTTCCAGACGTTATCAGAAATTAACAAAATATAAGGACTCTTTTTTTTCTAAGTTAAGATTTCAAAGTAAAATAAACTCATCTCTAAGACAACGAGGTATTGGATAATTCTTATAATAGTTCTTGTGTAAGGGAAACAGAGAAAAAGATAATTACATCGGGCAATCCCGGGCGTATTAAATGCAAAACAATTAATGCTAATGTGATTGATGTCTCTCTTTGTTAGCTGCAAATCACTTGATCATACTGATTTCTCATATTTTAAAATATATAACTATGAAACAAGGCTGGTGTCCCTAGTAATCATTTCGGTCTTGGGTAATGTGTGATAATGTCTTCAGATTCTAGACACAATATCACTAACGAGACATTAGCTACAGTGGCACCTTCCCATTCACCAGCACTACTGCCCGGATGGCCGAACTGTTCATCAACACCAGCGCTACTAAAACCTGGTTCTTATTCTATAGCGAAGGACTGGATTGCGACTGGAGTACAACCTCTGGTTATTGTCGTTGGAGTATTTGGAAATCTTCTGACAATTCTCGTGCTAATCCGTTCAAGCAGGAAACTTTCGTCAACCACATTTTACCTAATGACTTTGGCGGTGTCAGATACGCTGTTCTTACTAAACGGACCTCTTAGACAATGGATCAGACACACATGGGAGTATGACATCCGAGCTTCGCACGAAATCGTGTGCAAGTTTACTGTTTGGTTAACCTATGGCACATACCAGTTTTCCTCCTGGATATTGGTCGCTCTCACGATCGAGCGTGTTGTAAGTGTTTTATGGCCACATAAAGTACGGACCAACTGTACCTCATCAGTGGCTAAACTAGTCATATTTGTGCTTTTCATTTGTATTTTTGGCCTCAACTCTCACTGGTTCTATGGCTTAGGGGACTCTCAGTTGGGCTATTACGCCATAAAAACATGCATGCCTTTGTACGAGGACTATTCTTACTTTTTTCATCACATCTGGCACTGGATCAATTTCGTCATCGCGTTTGGTATACCTTTCGTTGTCCTTGCTGTTGGCAATTACATTATTATCTGCAAAATCAAGAAGTCACATGTCAAAAGAAAGCGAATGAGCATTGTGAAGCCGAAAGACAGGTCGCAGAAAAATAAGGAGACGAGGACGATAACGATTGTGCTTATCTTACTGAGTGCTGTATTCTTCCTAAGCCAGACACCAATGTCTATTTATTACATTTACATACCTTATGGCATCGCAAAGGCCAACCAGTTTGCGTGTAGCAATTACCAGGAGTACACTCAGCAGGCGGAGATCATTTGGTTATGTTACACGCTCGTTAACGTGTTCAGTTATTTGAATGCCACACTTAATTTCTTTCTATACACTGTCAGTGGCTCGAGATTTCGTGCAGAAATAATAGCGTTGTTAAAATGTCAGGGTGCACGAGATATAGGTGTTTTCGAAACCACAGACAGTCTACGAGCTAGCGGTAGGCGCACGTCGGAACATGAAGGAAACCAACAGACGATTGTCACAATATCGAGAGATTAAACCTATTAGTTTGCTTACATATTTTGTTTATCTAGCATTACAGATTTTTGTCTGACAGTACATGGTAAGTTTACGATTCCTTGGACAAAGAAGTAGCTTTATAGTTTCAAGTAAGTTATATTTACAGCGACCTGTTTGAGTATATGATATTTGTGCGCTTGCAGGCGAGGGCTGCAGACTCGAAAAATCGGTATTGTCGTTTACAACACAGTGACCGGAAATTTTCTGTTAGCCGACTATGTATATATGAATGTACAGAAATCAGTCACGAATTTAATTTTTCATTTCAATGGTCTGAATAAAATTGACATTTCTACACCTCCGTCGTTTCAATATTTTTGCTTTACATGTAAACTTTTATAGTAAAATTGTAATCTTTCTGCTAATTCGTAAATGGTGACTAACTATACAGGCTAAATGAAGTAAAAACACATTACTGGAATAAAATGTTGAACAGTTTAACGTTGTCTCATCACAAAACTACTTACTCCTGTGAATATTGCTTTTATCGTCTGCAGTACAAACATAACACGACGACTTTAGTGTTTCTTGAAATCTATTTCTTTTGCATGCTATTTTCTATTTTAAAAATACTACTTTAGTTGTACAATATCTAGTAAGTCATTAGTAAAATTCTTTCAGATTTTGATGTTTTTACATGATTATTATACTTTATGATTACAACCATTCACCCTGTACTAAACTAAGGCTAGTACAGTTGTCATGTGTATGGAATTTCTCACAGAGTTACAGTAAAAATGCAAACGATAAACGCAGATTTTTAGGTATTCAAACAAGTATGTTTCTACTCTATCAAAAATTTTGTTTTGAGGAAGTTTTTTAATATTGATACAATAATGTATATGTGTTTAGGTTAAGAGCAGAGTCACAGTTTAGCTTCTGTCTACGCACTAAGCATTGATAGTTATTACTGGATCAATAGTGTCGAATATATAACTTCTTTTTCCATAGCAGTCAAAAATTAGCCGATTAAAAAATCAATGCTAATATGCTTAAACCCGTTATCTCAATAATTAACCTTTCCTATGTATCAGGTTTCATGAGCCGTACTTGTATATTTGTTTATTTATTTTTCTGGATTGATAGACGGACGGTACAATACATGAACAAAAACAAATTTTTGGTAGTATATCCATAATTTTCATTTTGCTTAATATTACTTAATATAGTGTTTCATTTGGTCAATTTAATTTTTGAGACTTTTGCCGCGATGCACGATCATAATAAAACTAAAATGGTACAGTAATGAAAACGCAATGGTGTGATGTTGAAACCGGTACGGCACGATGGCGAATAACGATGTACTATCGCATATTCCTCAGCGTACCATTGCTTTGTCTTCGTCGAGTCATTAAATCCTTTTTTCACGACCGTACCATTGCGGTTTCACCACCGTGCCATTGCAGTTTCATAATCAAGTTTGTGATGATGAAAAAACGATTAAACGATAGTAGAATGATGTAAACTCGATATAACATCGCGATTCCGACAGTGCATATCGCGATTTCGACAGTGCATATCACGATTTCGACAGTGCATATCGCGACTTCGACGGTGTATATCACGACTTCGACAGTGCATATCGCGACTTCGACGGTGTATATTGGATTGAAAGTATCGTGCATCGCAGTTCACAGTTCCCTTTAATATCACGATTACTCAAAGGATCACCGTATTTTCCTTAGATTTTGAACCTTTGAAGTTTTTTTCAAGATCTAGATTTTCTTGATGGGCATACAGAAACACGAGATAAACGAAAAAACATCCTAATGAAAAGATTACAGAATTACTGATAATTTCCATATTACTCACACTGTGATTTAGCAATCATGAAAATAAACAGTGTTTATCGCTTCTGAGAGAAAGATATTCCATGTCTACAGAAAATAAGCCAACAGATTATCTTTCCGGTATTAAAGGCAAATATTGTCCTCAGTTGTTTCTATATCAAACTACAAACGCAGAAGAACCGATGTATTTTAAGTAGTTTTCTATGTATAAATTGTAGTAAGAATACTGCTATGTGTTTTTAAGAGGACATGACTGCAGTGAATGTTAAGTACTATAAGCAGACTGAAAAATTATGCATTCTCAAAGTCAGTAAGGCAAAATAATTATCCCCTGTTTTCCAATATTTGGAACGTGTAGGTGAATCAGCGAAAATGTAAGTCAGAAATCGAGAAAATAATGTGTATTCATGTAATTAAAACTGTATTGTATTTTTTTGATACTATGCTGCCCCTGTTTGCCTTTTATCAACATATGTTGTGATAATCCCTTGAATACTGTTAGAGTTATTCTCAGGTCAAACATTATAAAACAAGACTCTATCACAGATAGTATATCCCCCGCCGATCGTTTCTTGTTTGAAGAAAGGGTAAAGTCAAAATTTGCATATAAAGAAAATGGGAAAACATCAATAGTAGGTTTTTCAAGGTATAACTTATCATCTTGATCAAAGAGCAAAAACTTAAAAAATTGTGTAATCGCAAAAAGTGATGATATGAGATGCAGTTCATGTTGCTAAACATTCTGTGAAAGTTTGGTGGAAATCGCATAAATGTAGGAGGAGTTGCGCACAGAAATAGTTATAGAATAATTATAAAAATCATCAAAGGGCAATAACTTCTTCAGCACTAATGCCATCACAAATTCCCGACAATATTCGCTGCAACAAAGGATGTAATCATTATGTGAAAGCGTGATGAAAATTGCATGCAAAATGTAGGAGGAGTTGCGAACAGAAGCATTTGTAGGTAAAACAAGCGTTCTAAAGCAAAGAAATTTATACAATTTTCAGGAAATCATTGAACAACTTTTAGAAACAGCTCTTTTTATATTTAAATCTTTAAATTTTGTAAAGACTGTAATGTTTTGATACAGCAATGGCAACAAGAACTCTACATCCAAGTTTCATCAAACATCTCCATTTGATAATAACCCTCTCGATAATGAATAACACACTCTTGTTTCTTACTTTTCAAATTTTGGTTATACCACAGATCAAAAGTGATAATGCCATTTTTGGTCATTCATTTTAAAATATACACATTTTCATCTTCAGCTTCAAGAAAAAATGTAATTCTTTATACATAGTAAATAACTATTCATGGGGCCATAACTCTGTGTTAAATGGTCCGACCAGGACATTCCAATGATATGCACATCTCCTTTTGGTAGTGATGAATCCCAGAAAGAATTGTTGAAATCGTGTAAGCAGTTGCCTAGAAATAGCACAAAAACAAATGTTACTCTGATTACATACTGAATAACTAATCAAGAGCCATAACTCTGTGTTGAAGTGTTAAACCGGAACAAGCCAAGGATATGCGCATCTCCTTTTGGTATTGAAAGTAGTTGCAGAGAAATAGCGCCGAAACGAAATACTATTCAGAGGCCCCATAAATCTGTGTTAAATGGTCTGAGCGAGACATGCAAATGGCATACGCATCTCCTTTTGGAATTGATGGTTCCCAAAACGTTTTGTTGGAATCCAGTGAGAAGTTGCCGAGAAATAGCGCGGAAACGAATGTTACTCTGTATATATACTGCATAACTAATCAAGGGCCATCAATCTGTGTTGAAGGGCCCAGCCGGAACATGCCAAGGATATGCGCATCTCCTTTTGGTATTGAAAGTTCCTATAGTTCTTAAATTCTGCACTTTCTGTCACTCCTCTCTATCAATGTGCTTAATAACAACTAAATGCCTTAAATAATTCTAGAGTTATGCCCCGGACAATCAAAATTAATATTTAGAGAAAAAAGTAAACACATGTCACTGTAATATTGTTCCAATTTGTCATCTTGTTTGTCAGTACCGACTTGTGGATATTTCCTGATGATAAAACATAAAGACAGTGTGCTATCAGTCGCAAAAGTCGGCTATAGCAGTATCTAAAACATGAATTTTGATAAAATGCACCCAACAATCATTTTGTGCACGAACTGGATATTTATCTGAGATGTGAAACTGGAGTGATTCATTTGTTCATAATTGTGGTCATTATTTTAAGTTTGCTTGCCATGGTCTGATTACCTAGTACGGATATCTGTGTCCTTTGGAAAGGGAAGGCCGTGGCTGACAATTTGCACAACTTAAAAAAAAAACACAGAAAAAATATCTTAACCCATGCAAGAATAAACAGAAAACTAATCTACTCAATGGTACTCATTATGTATTTATTTTCTATTTTTGAATAACAGATAAAAACACTAATTTGTAATATAAAAGAAAATATAACGATTTCAATAAAACAACCGATTCCACATAGACACATAACAGGACATTCAAGAGTGTAGATTATTCAACAACACCGGTATTATAGATAAACAAATGTGGTCATGAACAATTTTTCTATGGTCAGTGAAATCAGATAACAAACAGATAATAACAAATGTTGTTGCATAACCTTGCTGTTTACCTACCAAAAACATTTTAGTGAAGACGAGAATTGTTAAAAAATATATATACATATACTGGCAGCTTACACACATTCTTTAGTGTTCATTGTTGCAATTGCCTTTTTGTTCTTATTTTTTGTCTTTATTTATGTCAATATGCTGTATGTGCATACGACTGAATAATAAACTGTATGTTCTATTCTGTTCTGTTCAGTGAAAATATACAAACAAAATAACTGTTGAATACTTACAAAAATACGAGAAATCAATTTACTGCAAACTGTTAAGTTAATGCCCCTGTAAACCAAGAAGTTTCAAATTAAACATTATGATCTAAATAGTCCATTAACCAAGGGTATAATTTTAATAAAAAAAAGGCACATATGTGATAGACATACAAAATTTAGAATTATCACGTGGAAATAAGTTAACGCCTGTAATTCCAAGTCACTGTTAATGTAAGAGCAAGACGCCTCTATGACGATAATGTTTCCAAAATCAGATCTCAAAATATTCATTAGAAACATTGCATAGTTAATGATAATGAAACTTAAAAAAAATGTTTCTAGTGAACGATTTTGATATAAAGTACAAATAGTTGATACATTATTTTTATATCTTTCTTCTGAGTACAAGGTACCATTGACAGTAACTGTTCATGCTTACAGTACGGAAATATATCAAGTGACTACAATAGTAATAATTAGACTTACATCCAATCTAAAATGCAAATGTGATAGTAGTGATTAAAAGAATTTACTAAAATTCAAGGTAAACTGTTATAATATAAATAATAATTGTCAAATAAATATTTCTTACTTACCATACATATGTAAAACAACAACTGTCGTAAATAAGAAGATTAAAACTGTGCATGAAAATCATGTATACGCTTTACAACATTATAAACATTTCTTATTAATTCATTATCCATTTTTTCTCTACTCTCATGTATGGCACGACTGTTTTGCCTTTTGAGCTGATTTTGTACATGTATTGTATTTTGTGGGACGTTTTTCATTTAGTTGTCGAAATTAACTTGGAAGCTGTAAAAGATGCGCCCAGATGTTTTGGCAAATCATCTCGATGCGTAACAAAGCTTCAGTTTTACTTGTACCAAGGTAAGTTGTTTATATCAACATTTCCTCCACACAGGATCACACCAACGTGTTTTATGCTCGCATCCATCTGTCGTAGCCTGTCTGACATAGCCGAAGCAACAGCGGCCCCGGATGCCCCCTCAATTACAACCTGTAACCCCAAACATGTACTGGATATAAACAAATTTTCTAAAGCAGCATTGCGGAAAAATAAGAAAACCTGGATTAAACAGTAAAGTCATATTTACGTATAGTCTTTACTGATTTGTCTGGTTTTCAAAGAACAAAAACAACTGAAAGCAAAAACATATCAGTTAACAATTTTAAATGTTAGTTTTCATCTTGTAAAGCACACAATTTTAAAGTTGAGGTTATAATAGTTAAAGCAAGTCAAGTTTAAATTTTATTGACACGATATATTGTTTAGAGCCACCTATGCTAAAAAAAGCTATATTTATATGTTTATTACCTGTCGTAGATATTAATACATCGGCTCTAAATTAAAAAAATAAATCACACCACTTACTATAAATAAAAATTTTCAAAATACATTTTATCAGAAGAAAAACTGAAATATAAACACTAACTTTCATTCTTTGGAAAGCAAATGTCATCCCCTGTATGATTTCATCATTAGTCTGAAATTAAATAATACTTTACAACAAAAGGCTAGAGTTGTTTGACAATAACAGTAACCATGAGTACTAAGATATGTCGTTTAAATTTCTAACCAAAAACATAAGAATATGAAACAATAACAACAACAACAAAACAGGAAGATGTAAAAAGAGGCGGTGACAAAGTTTGAGATGCATTTGTTTAGTTATATCATGAAATAAATTTAACAAAAGCTCAGTTCCAGACATAAATCTGGCTTTTAAAAGAGCTTGCCATTGATATACAAAGCTCTTTTTTTCATTTTACACCTTACCTGGAATAATATGATCATGTGAAAACATAAATAACAGCTTGTTTTAACAGCCAAGAAAATTTCTAGCTCGGAAAAGTCAGACGTGAATCTCGGTCAACAGTTTCAACAGTTGGACTCTAATGTAGTATTATAGTTTAAAAATAACTTACAGCCGTGAACACTTCTTTCTCTGCCATATCTAGAATGATTGGCCAGGTCAGGTGACCTAGTTGCTGTATTCGAATACCATCTGCTATTGTGTCAACAAACTGGGGTGGATTGGGCCACAATCGCTCACCTGATTTCACAAATAGGTGTTTCTTAATAAAATTTTCTTCTGTTTACTCATAAAGTGCACTGAATATGCAGAAAAGTTAGGCAGACAAAAAAAACGTTGGTTTGTTTGTCTGCAAGTAATAAAAAGCATTTTCTAAATGGAACTAACTGAGATGTGTATAACGTATCACTTTCTCTGTTTTTCTTTTTATTGTAGAATGCTAGGTAACATTAGTTTTAGTAATTCATGAAAACTGTTATATTTAAGTCTAATTACAGTCATTTGTTTTTGTCAAATCTGTTTTAAATAGTATAAGCACTTAAAGGCATTTATATATCTAGTTAAGGGACTCGTCAAAAGCTGTAAAAAATGACGGAAAAGATGTATCAATGTAATGAAGCAGAACAGCCAACACTGACAGATCGAGCATTATCTCTACAACATGAGTTCCCGTTAATAAAACGTAATTTATTTGTCTTCTGTATGTGTAACAATTTATGCACAATGTTTCACAAATTAAGACAATAAATCTCGGTGTATTTTATGTACAATAGGAAGGGAAATACAACATAGTCCTAAAAGTGGCTTTACCTGCCCTTAAACACTTTTCCAGATCTTTTCCCTCCGGTTCAACAACAAAAACTGTAAAAAAAATCAAGTGAGTTTTACCGTATAATATTTTTATTACATAGCAAATCAATGAAACAGCTGTTTGCAACAAGACGTCAAGATTAAGTGAAATGTCCGGTCAATCATATTTATTATTATACCTCACGTAAACTGCCAATACTAGATTCCCATAGGCGATCGGGCTTTTAAAACTAATATTACATTTTGCATCAGCTCAGGGGGTAACTTTTTTTCAAAAACCCCCGGGTGTTATTGTATTTCTGCACACCCTGCAGAAAATTCAAGCGACTGATGACGTCGAAGGCGCTTATTGAATATATTGACTGTAAGCGTTTAGCTGAGTTTGATTCGACTCGTTACCAAACGAAAACAGTCCTAAGGTATATATAACATGATCACATGTATGGTTCGGTATAATTAAAATAAATAACACACATCAGCGAGGGTGATAGAGGACATTGGCAACCCTAAAAAAACAATAACACCCTCGGCTGTCGCCTCGGGTGTTATTGTTTTTTGAGGGTTGTCAATATCCTCTAACACCCTCGCTGATGTGTGTTATTTTTTTATGATCCACCACTATTCTATACCTACGTGATATATATTTTGTTGTTCATGACAAAACAGATATGTGTCGTTATTATAAGAGGTTTGCTATCAAAACATGGCCTGCTTCTACCGCATGTTTTTAGATTGTTTTTAGACACCCTCAGAATTAATATCAATCGTCTTACAAATACGATTTCTCTTGTAATGTATTTAATAGAGCAGGGGATCGAATCCTGAAACACTTTCTAGGTATGTGACTTCAACACAGCTCTTACCTTTTATATCCGGTTTAATGGATTTTGCTGCAATGGCTATACCAGAGACCATTCCGCCCTTGCTAGCTGGCACAAGGATTGCATCTAACTCAGGAACTTCTTCCAAGAATTCAAGAGCTATTGTTCCCTAAAAATACATTTATGTCTTGTCTGATAAAATATCTTTTCCTTTAGTTGATTTAACGATGTAGCAAAAGATAAATACTTATAAAACGGGTGGGGGGAAGGGGATGAAATGAGTAGTTTTACATATTTTGTATATAGGAAATATGTTACGGATTTTAAAGAACAAGCTCTCGGTCTAAAATCTCGTTTCTCCCACTATACATGATGTAGTGACGAAAACTTATACCGGAGAGTTTAATTATTAAAGGAAAAGGTGCAAAATGTGCTTGGAGCTTTCTTCACCATTGTTGTCTTGTGTATGATAAATGATAATACTTCATTTTTAGAACAAAATATTGTTTAAACTAAAATATGCTGCCGTAATTTAGACATCAGTTTTCTGAACATTTCTTTGATATAGGAAAAACAATACCATTTTTATGAAAAAATATAACAGTCTTGTGTTAAACATAACCTGTAATTAAATCACATACAAAGTCAAGTTGTTCATTTTGTTTCATCGGTTTGTTTCTTCGAACACACAGGGTTTATATATTCTACTTGCATTGTATGTTTTAGTGATCTACAGATTATGTCTATTTTCCAAACGACCTCCGTCAAATATTTATACAAGAGAAGAAAGAGAATGGAAGTAGGGGCTTAATAAGCGTTCTAGTTAACTGTCCCCCATGTCAAGCGTCTAGATACAACGCTAGAATTGTGCTCATCGATATTGTTTACTTTTAGACAAAATTCATTTTTGCTTCACAAACGATATTCAGTAGCTATTATCGTGCCAAAACAATATAAAACAAAAATGCAAGAGCTGCGCAAAAACACTTATTACAACTGAAAAATTTACATCTAATAATAAAAAATATTTTCAATACCCTAGACGTTCTTTTGGGCAAAACATAGGGCTCGTCCGGGATTTGAACCCGGGACCTCTCGCACCCTAAGCGAGAATCATACCCCTAGACCAACGAGCCGGATTTATTACCACTGCCTAGTTGTTACAATTTGTCCTTACATTTAGAATTCAGTACCGGTGATAAAAAATTAGCAGACAAGGAAGCTATGACCGTTAGGGAGTTGTTTTTGCTTCGGATGGTAAGGATTCCAAGAACGCCCTATTGATATTAATAGGAAGTTGGCAGTAGCAGTACGCAGTAGCAGTTGGTAGTAGAAATTAAATCGAACGTGAAATTGGCAGAAGCAGTAACAGCAGTATCAGTAGGTAAATCGTTAAGTTGGCAGTAGCAGTAACAGCAGTAGCAGTAGGCAAAACGTGAAGTTGGCAGTAGCAGTAATTGCAGTAGCAGTAGGCAAAACGTGAAGTTGGCAGTAACAGCAGTAGCAGTGGACAAAACGTGAAGCTGGCAGTAGCAATAACAGCAGTAGCAGTAGGAAACTTTGAAATTCTGCGAGAGTGTTTGAAACAGTTACAGACCGGTGCAATCGAACTGGGATGGTCGCTACACTTTCTAGATTGGCACCAAATTCCTGAAAGTTTGCAATAATATCAGAAACAGTAGCAGACCGTAACAATGGACACCGGAGGGTCCAATAACATCAAAAATGACATTTTCTAGATTTTGGCACCAACATTCCTGAAAGTCTACGAGAGGGTCAGAAACAGTTGCAGACCGGTAAAATTGACCAGGGAGGATTGTTAGACCTTAAAAATGACATATTCCCAATTGATACCAAATTCCTGAAAGTCTGTGAGTGTCAGAAACAGGCGCAGAGGATTTAAATCGACTCGGGAGGGTGCCTAGACATCAAAACTGACAGTTTCTCGACTGGCACCAAAATTCCTAAAAGTCTGCGAGACTGTCAAAAACAGTCCCAGACCGGTTTAATCGACATTGGAGGGTCCGTAGACCTTAAAAATTACATTTTCCCAAGTGGCACTAAAATTCCTGAAAGTCTGCGAGAGTGTCAAAAAACAGTCACAGACCTGTAAAATCGACAAGAGAGGGTCCCTATACATTAAAAATAACATTTTACCGATTGGCAACAAAATTTCTTAAAGTCTGCGAGAGTATCAGAAACAGTTGCAGACCGGAAAAATCGACACGGGAGGGTCCGTAGACCTTAAAAATTACATTTTCCCAAGTGGCACCAAAATTCCTGAAAGTCTGCGAGAGTGTAAGAAACAGTCGCAGACCGGTAAAATCGACACAGGAGTGTCCCTAGACATTAAGAATGACATTTTTCCGATTGGCATCAAAATTCCTGAAAGTCTGTGAGAGTGTCAGAAACAGTCGCAGACCGGTAAAATCGACACGGAAGGGTCCCTAGACATTAAAAATGACATTTTTCCGATTGGCACTAAAATTCATGAAAATATGCAAGAGTGTTAGAAACAGTCGCAGACCTACGCAATAGACTCGGGAGGGTCTGTTGATGTTTAAACATGTTTTGTTTTCATTGAAACTTTCCAGACTTTTAAGACTTTCTTACTGCTACTGCTGTTACTGCTATTGCCAGCTTCACGTTTTGTTTACTGCTACTGCTGGTACTGCTACTGCCAACTTCACGTTTTCTTTACTGCTACTGCTGTTACTGCTACTGCCAACTTCACATTTTTCTACTGCTGCGTGCTGCTACTGCTCACTTCCTATTCTGTTTTACTATAGTACTAATTCTTCTCCGTGAGTCTTCAAGCGTCATCTTTACTCCGTAACATTAATGTTATATGTCATTTCCAATGGGGGCATTGAAAAGATCTTGAAACACCTTTTGACGAGGTATGCTCAAAGTTCCTAAGTGCTAGCATATTTTGTAGACCTTTTCTGACCCTTTAAGACCTGGAATGCTTTACACATAAACCGCCAAGGAAACGTCCCCGTTTCACTTAATCTCCCTTGATTCTTTTTTCTATTGTTTGTTTATTGTTTCTTTTTTTTGTTTCGTCAGTTTTCTATTTAATCCATCAAATTCAAATTACTCCATAGAAATTAAGACTAAAACAATAAGGCTCAATATTTCATATAAACATATTCTGAAAGATCACCGGGAAACATATGATCCACTGTAGCAATGATTGGAGAAACATCAACAACTCGTTAAAATACTATAATGCAAGAATGAGATCGCAAAACTTCAAAATTCATTTTATCTCGGACGGCAACCGCAAGTACTTTGTGAACCAGTTTCAGAGAAAAAAGCAAACACTTTGTTGACGAGTTTCAGAGGAAAACGCAAACACTTTACGGACGAGTTTCAGAGGAAAATGCAAATACTTTGCGGTACTTGACTTTATGAAGCATTCACCAGTGATATATGAACGTGTATTACAGATATGGTGAGCTTACACAAACCTAAACACTACATTACCTGCCCGGCAATGATGTCATAGGCGTCTGATGAGGGTATGTACTCAAAGTTGTTCTCCTCCGCTATTCTCTTACACGTTTCTTCCCTTGAATTACAAACAGAAAAATATACATACGGAAAATCAAATACCGTTATAAAAACAATAGTAAAATAACTGATACTATATACAAAGTTACCCAGAGGCATTTGTAATGGCTTCCTTCACACTTAAATAGCTCTCACTAACAATGACGGGCCAGCTTACTCGTTGGACACAGGAAATTTTTCTGGATATGACATATATTGGTAAAATAATAATTCATTTTTGCATTCACTCTCTCGAAGCTATATCATGTCTTTTAATGCTGTGCCAATTTATGATTTAGCAATTTTGTTAAGGGTTATAATAGATCATTTTGTTATTTAACCTGAGATGTCTTGTACCTGGATGTAGGTGTAGGCTCGCACAGTGTGACATCTGCACCATACCCTTTAATGGACTGGATTTTAATGCTAGGCGTGTCCCTGGGTGTGATGACATTACATTTAAGCCCACTCATCCTGGCCGCCCACGCTAGCGCCTGTCCATGATTCCCGCTGCTGTCCGTCGTCTGAAAACAAATATTATTTTAGCGTAACATTATCATAATAAATGTTATTATCATAATAAATGTTATTATCATAATAAATGTTACTGAATAGTTCTATACTACTCCTGTTAATTCATTCTGTACACTGAGAAATTAGTTTTCTGACGATAAATCAAAGTATGAATTATTGATAACCTGTGATATGTAAAAATTTCCCGGTATGGCAAAAACGTGTTGAGCATTCTAGTATGGAAAAAATGGTGGAATATAACATGGATAAAAACCGGCATAATGGAAACACAACCAAAGGTTGCCCGGAAAAATATTAAGCCAAAATAAATACTAGAAAAAAACTTTAAATAAATACTCTTTTTTTATAAAGCTATATTATCTAAAATGTCCCTGATGTGTAAAGTTATGATAACAATAACATGTATTCAAAACATAATATTTGAGAGCTAAACTGTTCACTGTAAAGACAAGGAACAGTGAATTACGTGAAAACTGTTTCTGTTTCTTCCATTTTTCCAAAATTTCAGAATAAAAGTAACCCATTAATGCCTAGTGTCTACAAAAGCAGACATAAGCAAATGGTGCAGGCTTCACTATTTGCATTTATAAAGGACGTTGTTCGCTGAATGCAATACAAATGAAAATTTGTACCAGAAACCTTTTAAGTTGAAAATAGACTCGTCCAACTGGCAAGGATGGAATAATCCATTAAGCATAAATGGGTTAAGAGCATGATATGTCGCCAAAGAGATATAACAAGAACTGCCTGAACTGTCACTAACAATTGCACAAAAAGTATTTCAGCGAGAAAAATGTAGTACTTTGAAAGAAAATATGAATCAATATTGATAATCTGCCTTCATCAAAGAAAGGCATTGATGCAAGCAAAAAGGCTTTTCTCCCTGAGCTTTATTACTATCGACTGGAAATAGTATCATTTAAGAAGAAGTTTAATAATCCATATCCGGATGTTAAGGACATTGCACTCAGCAAGAAGTTAAATGATTTTATTGGTTTACACTTAATAAAGATCTTGTACAAGGCAATTTATCTCATCATACTCTGCTCAGTAAGTTCATATAGATATGGAAAGACTATTATATTTTTCAACAACTGTCTACACCGACATAAATGATAGAAAAGTGTATGCAACAAACTATCTATACCACAAGAATTTTGTTGACAAATTCGAACTTTATGTTGAAGAATGTCACAGCTTATTAATTTTCTATTAGATCTATCAAACCGTGTAAAGATAAACTTATTGCCAAGCCATAAAATATTCTTAAAGGGCTCACAATACACTTAGTACCCCTGGTTGGGTAGGTGTAATAAGTAAGAACACCAATTCATAATGTGTCGCTTAGGTTTACAGCCAGACCCCCGATTTACCACTTGGTACTGCCTTCTGATGTCATTATGTTAAAGGATTTTAGATATTATGAATTACAAAATAAAAAAATGTGTTTTGTCATATAAAAAATTATATTTACCACGCCTTTCACAATTTTGTTGGCTTGTCCAAGCAACAGCACCTAAAACAGATGAAAATATTTCCAGATATAAAAGCAGGTATTATTGAAACAATGCATTTTTCGGAAGACAGATATTCATTGAATCCAAAATATCTAGATTGCTGAATCCAAAACATTACAGGATAGACATTTATTGCTGCATTCAAAGTATTTCTAAATAGACATTCATTGCTGAATTCAAAGCATTGTTAAATAGACATTTTTTGCTGAATTCAAAGCATTACGAAATAGAAATTCATTGCTGAATTCAATGCATTAAAGAATAGATATTCAAAGCATTCCTACATAAACATTCATTTCTGAATCAAAGCCTCCCTCGAACGTCATTCATTGCTGAGTTTAAACATTTCTAGATATACATTTATTTCTGACTTATTTCTGATTTATTGCTGAATCAAAGCAAATGTTTTCTGTTTAAAATCAATACAAGGCGTGCCATTGTTCGACACAGAGCATAACGCTTTGAAAGTTTTTTTTGAATATCGATGAGACTTCCCTTTATTGACCTTGCGCGACTGATATATCTGTGACCCTTATGCAAATGGCTTGAGTGGGGTTTGAACCTATGTCCTTCAGTGAAAATGTTCTATCCTACACAAATTAATGGAAATGAATACTCTTCAGAGTGGAGGTAGGGTATTAGGAGTGTGCCATACTTTGAAAAATACAGCGATATATATTTTTTCTTATATGTGACTTTAAATTGAAACTAATCAGTAATGACATATTCTAACACGATTTAAAAATAGCCTATATATACAAAGAAGAAAATAAAGTCGGGGTTATTCTGCAGTATACCACTCGCGTGCGCTTGTTGTTTTGGCTGTTCCTTGAACCGCCGTCACCCCACGTATAAAATTTTTATGAATGAAAGTCACGTGATGTTTGTTAATACCATTTTGGTAAATATACGTCACTAAGACAAACCAATCGTTTTATCTGTAATTTTAAATCAACATGAAAATAAAATTACAACCAAATGCCATATCCTCAAAAGTACCTCTCGGGCATATATATATATATACAACCACACATAGTCATATCAACCTAATAAAAGCCAACTAAGATGAGATGAGAACGATATGACGTCATACAGGTAGTATGACGTCACCCAGGCTATAGTCTGGTCGGTTTGTCTCGTGACTACTACCGTAGGAATCGTAGTATTACCAGCGTACAACAACAACAAAGTTCGGCTGCAAAATGGCACAAAAAAGCCAATTTACTTAGAATGGGCACAATTTGTGAAATAATAATAACCGAGCAATGTTTTCTGTCAATAATCCATGTAAATATTACTTGTGTCTACATTAAAATTCACACACGTATGCCGACTTTCGTGTAAGCGACCTTGTGACGTTTTACATATGCTATTTTTAGCATCTGAGAACATGAACATCTTTTATTTGTTTGAACATTTAATTTATTAGTAAATTGCAACTTTAGTTCGAAATACATAAAAAGAAATTATCAACTGATGAAAAGTCTGTTGTTTATTTGTTCATTTATTGGATTGATTTACTTATTATGTGGAAGCCAACTCTTACATATAGCGAGGGAGGAAATTTTAACGGCCAAACCCAGAGGCGTACCGCGCAAGTGTTTTTACGATCGTAAGAAGTAGTTAACACTTATTTCACAATGTGATTTATTGTTTGGTCGTGTTAGAATCGAAATAACAAGTATCCAGTTGTGGTTTATCGTAGAATAACCCGCGTTTTTCGTTCTTATGCGAAACAATATATCACTCAGGCCTACGGCCTTCGTGATATATTCCTACGCATAAGAACTCAAAACGTGGGTTATTCTACGATAAACCACGCCTGGATACTTATTATTTCTTAAGTAACCCCAGTTAGTTGTTTGAATGCACTGGCAGTCAATCTGTTCGCGTCAGCAAATTTATTTCTAAAAACATTATCTCTTGAGGTGTAATAATTGGTGAAAACATAAGACGCTCTGAAACAACTGTTATTTGTCAAGATCAAAGTAATAAATTGTTTTAATGCAACTCTCAGTGATTTGAAAAGCTTCAGCCCGGATAAAGATAAAGGGATTCACGTAATATGAAGAATCAGTATAAAATGAAATGAAGCCAGCCCAAGTTCCGTATGTTGTTGTTAGAACTTTCGTAAAATTAAGATACAATGTTGAAAATTTTCACCAGTTTACCGTCGGAGCACGGGTCCAGGAATTTTGCTTTATTTCCATTGCAGAAGAATAGAAATGAAATGCTCAGTCCCATTAAAGCGATAGTACGGGCGTAAAGAACCTTTCAGCCCTAGGTTATATATGTCTTTATGTTGTTATTCATGAACTGCGCTTTTAGAAGTTTGAGCAGCTCATGATTTAAACGACTATGTCCAAGGGTCTTTGTTTAAATAACATAATAAAGATAACCTTACAGCATTTAGTGCTCCTCGCGCTTTGAAACTGCCTGTCTTCTGGAAGTTCTCCGCCTTAAAATAGAATTTTCTTCCCGGTCCGCCAAACGTTCGGTTAAACGTCTCCGAGGTTAAGACTGGGGTCCGGTGAATATGTGGCCGAATTCTGTTATGTGCTTCATTGATATCATCCAAACTCACAGGAAGTGTTTTGTTAGGCATTCTGTATGTAAAAATACGATGTGTAAATTTTCTGTTGGTGGAAAATATAAAAATGTTTTAATAGACTAGTAAGAGTCTGCTACTGCAAACTTGCGTTCTGCATGCTACATTAATAAAACTGTTAGATCTTAGAAAAGCTGTTTGTTCACAGGTAACATCTGTATAAAAAAGTGGGAAAAGAACAAGACCCCCCCCCCCCTTCCCCCCCCCCCCCCCCCCCCCCCACACACACACACAGTGTACTCTTCGTATATACTGAAATACGGGAGACAGTATACTACTCAAATCTGGTGTTCTATTAATTTATGAATTATGGAACCCTTTATGTGTCTAATATACGATCGTTTTTATCCAAAAGTTCCTCGAATGCGGCATTCCGTATACTTAAAAATATTGAAATATGTAAAATGGTTGGGAGGTCATTAATTTCAAGAAGGAACATCCCTAGAAATCTACTGATTCTCGGAAATACAGGAGTCAGTATACTGCTCAAATAAGGGTTTCTGCATATTTACTAATACGGGAAACTTGAAATACTATTTAGTATTAGGACCCCATTGGAAATAAGTCGATTATTTATGGATTTTCGACTTTATGGGTTATCCTGTGATTATATGTCAACTTGTAATATGTTATATTTTATATGAAAATATGATTATATTTTAATGAAAAATTTGATATAATGTGATGATGAAAATAAGAGATAATGATTTTGTGATATAAGATTCTGTGATAATAAAAGAAGATGTTATTATATAATATGATATTTTATACTGATACATGTGTATTTTTATGTTTGTATAAATATTTATATGACATATATCCACGAATAAATCAAACAATCAATCAGTATATTCCTGAAATACGGGAGTGTGCTTGCAAGTCCGTATATTACGGCACTCCGTATATTTGAAAATACGAAAATAATATCGGTCATACTTATACAATACTGTCACAGTAATATAGAGTTATGATGAGGATCTTTATATAGAGAAAATGCTTTCTTTTTGTAATAATGTTTTTTTTTCTTGGTCAAAACTAAATGCTACTCTTGATTTTATGCCAGATATTGATCATAGTCCGATGCAGGGATCTCACACTTGAAAACGAAATTAAAATCAAACCGATTAACTTTAATTAATCTGCCTGTGTCAATTATCTAATTTTTATCAATGATGTGCTTTATTGTCTTAATCGAATTGCAGTATTGGATTATTAAAACCGGATATGGATCATAGGTCACCGCAGGGTTTTCAAGTTTTTAACTAAATTTAATCAAACCATGCCTCTTGTTTAAATTTTCTTTGCTGGCTGATATAAAATTGCGTAACAATAATGTTCTTTATTGTCTTCATACAATATTGCGATTTAAAGTAGGTTTTCTCTGGTAATATTATTTACATTTAAAAGTGCTCTTTCGTCTTAGGTCTGCATGTGCTTCTGTCTTTTTGAAAAAAAAACATAATGACTTTTAAAAATCAACAAAACAAGTTCAATTATTCTTAAAAAGGCTTTCTGTTGAAATAATTAGTTTGGCGGTTTGCCTTAATTACATCGATCAGTTATCAAATAACATGAGTGTTTGCAAATAGCAATGATCATCCCTTAAATACACTTAAATTATTCACAAAGAACATGTAGATCTAATTTATCAAAACTGTCAAGTTGTTAGACAATTTTTTTCACCTATGATGAAACGTTACCTTATAAACAGCAACGAAATTTAACCCAATAATACAAAATTTACAGTTTGCTTCATGAAAGTTAAACAGCTACATAACATTAATCTAGCTGAACCAGTTTGCTGTATGTTATAACAATAAATAAAATGTTTGTTTGTTATGGGATATCAATTATCAATTAAGATATAGGACGAATAATCAATTTACAGTGTTCACAAACTGCAGTACCTAGATGAATCATAGATAACATCTCAATCTGATGAACTGTTAAATAAAGGTCTTGTGATATTCTCGGGTAGAATAATTAATTGCTTTGCATTTGTCTGTCTGTCGGTCGGTCCGTCGGACCGTAGACCAAATGGTTTCCGACCAATAACTAAAGAATGCTTTGACCTAGGTTCACCAAACTTAGTATGCTGGTTGGTCATCACCAGTAGATGACCCCTATTGATTTTGAGGTCATAAGGTCAAAGGTCAAGCTCACATTGACCTTGTAGGTAGAAACAGTTTCCAACCAATAACTAGAGAACGCTTTGACCTAGGTTCACCAAACTTGGTATGCTTGTTGACCATCACCAGTAGAAGACCCCTATTGATTTTGAGATCATTAGATCAAAGGTCAAGATCACAGGGACCTTCATCCTAAAAACGGTTTCTGATCAATAACTAGAGAACGCTTTGACCTAGGTTCACCAAACTTAGTATGCTGGTTGGTTATCACCAGTAGATGACCCCTATTGATTTTGAAGTCATAAGGTCAAAGGTCAAGCTCACAGGGACCTTCATCCTAAAAGTGGTTTCCGATCAATAACTATAGAACGCTTTGACCTAGGTTAACCAAACTTGGTATGCTGGTTGGTCATCACCAGTAGATGACCCCTATTGACTTTGAGGTCATTAGGTCAAAGGTCAAGATCACAGAGACTTTCATCTTTAAAACGGTTTCCGATCAATAACTAGAGAACGCTTTGACCTAGGTTCACCAAACTTGGTATGCTGGTTGGTTATCACCAGTAGATGACCCCTTTTGATTTTGAGGTTATTAGATCAAAGGTCAAGCTCACAGAGACTTTGACTCTGAAAATGGTTTCCGATCAATAACTAGAGAATGCTTTGACCTAGGTTCACCAAACTTGGTATGCTGGTTGGTCATGACCAGTAAATGACCCCTATTGATTTTGAGGTCATTAGATCAAAGGTCAAGGCCACAGGGACCTTGATCCTAAAAACGGTTTCTGATTAGTAACTAGAGAACGCTTTGGCCCAACCACAAGCAATTAGGTGCTGCCGGGGGGCATTTATGTTTTACAAACATTTCTTGTTCTTTTTTTTTTATAAAATTTTCAAGAAAATTTGCCTTTAAAAAGTACATGTTTTTATTTTAAAAGAAATCTGAAAGAAAGGGTGCAGTAATATAGGTGTCATAATAGTTTCGTTTTCCGTAATACAAGAAATATCATCAACAATAATGTTAAAAATAAGAAGGAAAGCAAACGTTTTATTTGTAATATCAATATCTTACAAACGTGTACATTGCAGCTATTATTTTTTTCTTCATACGCAACCTCAAATGCTGTTAATATCAAAAAGATTTCCGAAATGCAAGATATAGATATTAGAGAAAGGTCCATACAGCAATAGATGCTAAATTTTATATAACAATCAGGAACAAATAAAGACCATGTTTAATAGCCTTCAGGCATTTTCTCAACAGCAAATTTTGTTACTAAACTGTTTTACTGTGACTGATCAAGGAAGACCGAGAATGACAATTAACGGTGACTTATCAAAAGAAACGCAGTATGTCAACCCCATATTACGTAACCACATTCCTTCACCACAGGGCACGGCGAAAGACAAAAGACAGTTTGATAATTAAAGAAGCGCTAAATAATGCATATTTATTGTCAAGTAATTTTTGAAACTGTATCAAAGAATAAAACAAGTTTTAGTTAAAATAGAGTGAACATGCGGTTGATGAGTGAAATGTTTAATTTTGTCCATTTTGTGAGCTTTCAAAGTTGTTCAAATAATTGAAATCATACATTCAACAGTGCTCAGTTAAGGCCCTGTTCACATCAACTCTATCACTATCTCAACTATATAAAATTACCAACAATATTCTTTAGTTATCAATTTCTCCGGTCTTCTTTACTGTATAAAATCATGTTACCAATTATGATGGTCGTCATATAAAAGCGATAATTTGATTATTTTGGTATTCAAGACGAGTTGAATGTATTGAAAATTGAGATGCATATTCAAAATGTAGTAAGAGTAATTTATTTTTGTTTTGTACTAAAGGTTTTGTAAGAAAAGAAAACAAGACAATTTTGCGCAGTGTTGATAAAAACTTGTTAGAGAATTAAATCTCCGGCACTTATTTAGCAAAGATACAAATTTTGACGAAAATGATTTTTATTTACGTCTTCCCAGTCAGTTAGTTTTCTTATCAGATGAACAAAACACCCGAATTCCATAAGACCGTTCCAAATTAACCACTGCCATTATGAAGGTCACGTGACCGTCCGCCATTAAAGGACTGCTAAACCTCGCTATGATGCTTAAGTTCCGTATAAATCTGTACAATCTTAGCACATTTCAAGGTGACATACTGCCTTATATCGCGTGAATTTTGTTGCAGAATACACATCATTTTATTGTATTACTATTACTATTTTGTATGTTTTATTCCTGGCTTGATCATATTATTTACTTGAATTATTCAACACAGGAAAGACTGTTAAAACAGACTATGGACTGTTCAAAGTGGAAGCTTGAGTTGTATAGAACACATCATATGTGTACATCATGTATATTATCAGTCTATATTTGGGTTCCGTATAATTGTGAAATACAGTCAATGGATATTCTCCTGTATATGGCAGGAATTAGGTACCCGTGTATTTTCGTACTGCTCCGTATTCTTGACAAATACTTATATGGATATTTCCCCGTACCGTCAGAAAATAAAGGTCCGTATAAAATCCCGTACATTACAGATATACAGATCCCGTATGTTGTAATATATCATGTCCGTATTCTTGATCCGTACATGTAACACAAGTCCGAATATGTGTCATGTGCGGCATTTAGCTTTCCAGTATTCAGTGAAAATACAATTCCGTATTTCCTACGTATATCTATTGTAAACAAAGTCCGTATTCTCGCCCCGTATATGTGTCATATATACTTTTAAGCATTCCCGTATTCTATGAAAATACAATTCCGTATATCCGTCGAATATCTCTAGTATACACAGTCCGTATTCTTTCCCCGTATATGTCACATGTATGACTTTTAGCATTCCCGTATTCTATAAAAATACAATTCCGTATATCCTCCGTATACCTCAAATATACTAGTAAACCAGATGTTTTCAAAGCCCGTATATGGCTGAAATACGGGTTTCGTACTGTACGTATATTACAAATATACGGATACAAAAGATTACGGAAATCCGAATTTGCATCACAAATATACGGAGTTCCCGTATAGCCGATGTTCCGAATACGGCTTAGTATATTATGTCCGTATATCATGCGAATACGTCCCGTATATGCCCTATATTTAAAAAAATACGGGACCGTACACTTCCGTATATTGGTGTATTTTTTGCAGTGAAACACGTTGTTGCTTATATTGTAACAAAGAAAAAAATGGAAAAAAACATTTACCATTAGAACAAATGTTATGTATTACAGATAATGACATCTATTTTGAATGAAAATTATTCAGATGGAAATGTAATGTATAACACATAATGATATTTATTTAGATTGTAAATGTTTTGTATACTGTCTAAATCGGTATTAGCTGTAGTTTGTATGAATATATTTCAATGACTTGTATTCATGTACTACCGCCATATTTTATATATTGTGCTGTTGTATGTACCACATAGGTGTATGACTTTCTGGTTGAAAAATGAAATAAATATTAAAATAGATATTAAATATGTTATATTTTGGTTTGAAACAATGTAAACGAGCATATACAGCAACAAGAGCATTGTTTTACTAGATTGGACATAACAGCCTCAGTTCTACCGCCGCCCTCCAATTCCATCCTAAATATCACACGAATGTCTAAGCTTACAACGCCTTCTTTTTCAAAACCAGAACACGACAGCCTTAGAAGTTGTTGTAATAATTTGTCATGGATTTATTGCAACCAAAATTATTTATCCTTAAATGTATATGACATTTGTATGCAGTGACTTCGACTATGAATTTTCTTCCCAGTCCGCCAAACGTTCGGTTAAAGGTCTCCGAGTTTACGACTGGGATCCGATGAATATGTGGCCGAAAAGAAGCATGTCCCTACTCATGGTCATTGATAGTATGTAATCAGACAGTAGCTTCTTCTAAAAGATTGCTTTAAAATTTTGTAAAATTCATTCATTCATCATTCGTTGTTTGATTGACTGATTGACTGATTGATTGATTGCTTTTATTTTTTCCAGGTTATTGGTTTCTGTGTCAACAGGCATAACATATCGGACGCCATCTATGAATTGATGATAATTCCTGACTTGTACTGCTTTAATGATTGGTTAGGTTATGTTATTGTCTCGAGAGAAATTTACTTTGCTTTGCAATCAAACAACAAAAAATGATTATAATCGAAACTTAATGAATACCAATAATTTACTATGACAGATTTGTGAACCTATAACGAGAAGTCTTTTTTCCCCTTTTCTTTCCTTTTTTTTCTATTTAACCTTTTAACTGTAAACATTTATTACGCAAAATGTATCTCTTATCTTATTTTTAAAAGTAAGTCCAAATTACTATAAATTTCGAATAATGTATTTCTCCAAAAAAAAAAAAGAAAGAAAAAAAAAAGAAACCCGAAAAGGGCTGTGTGTAATTGAAATTTGCAAATTTCCATTTATATATATATATTCTGATCGGAAAACTAAGCAACTAGAAAAAAAGTAGAACCCAGCTTAAAACTATATACATACCATGCAATAAAACGGCAATTAACACACAATTTTATATCAGCTGTTGCCTTTCGCACTAAGAATCGATTCAAATGTCCAAAAGAACAAGTTTGCCTCAGAAAAAAAATGATAAAAACTGATTACATCATTTAAATGTTTTAACATGCAACTAGAAACCTACTAACACTTTACTACGTTCACTAATTTTGAAATTTAGAAAGGCTATTTTTCAACTCGTGTATTTTTTCAAAAGAGCGAGCCGTTGAAAAACGCCCTATGCAATTTGATTTCAACAATCCTGTGTTTCTAAAATAAATATTCTAGTTAAAATTAAGGTTTGTGGATAGAAGTAACAACCTATGTAGACTGTTTATACAAGTAATGTAGACAACAATTGTACACTAAATGAAAAATATTTTCAACCATAAGCATGGACGCAGCCTATACACTTTTACCTAAACAGTAAAATGCTAGATCTACGTCACAGCTGCTTTAAAACCAAATTACACAAATAACTCATACACACAAAAAAACCCATTCGGACAAAGTATGCAGTTTTCTTTGAACAGACTCCAATCGATGATAAAAACGTTGGATTTGTTTTTGTACCAGCTGGTGAGTGTCACAGCGGCTTATTAATTGTTTCTGTCGGCATGAATTCAAATTAAGCTCGCTACATAAGTATCAATAGATGTAAGCAAAACCCATAGGAGAAAACTATCAAGGAAATTTATAAGACAAGACAAATAAGAGAAGAACAAAATAATAACAAAAACACCACTATCATTTACCTAGTGTGATATTTTGATGCTTTATTTGGGAAAGTTTGAGTGATATACCGTCGAATATATCGCGGTGTCGAGTTCAGAGGCGAAGCAATTTAAATAATTACTCATATGAACGAGACACCGTGATATATACGACGGTAGACTACGAAAACTTTAAAATCTATTTCCATTCTTACACGTCTGTATATTTATAAGGGGCGCAAGTATGTGTACTATTTTACAGTGACGTTCGCAGTGACGTCAGCGGTCGCGCGCTTGTGTTCTGCTTGATTTGACGTGTACAAGATATAAATTATCACAGTCAATTTCTTGTTTGTTTATTGTTGGCGAAATGCAGATAGTGTTAGAATGATATTTACCGCGTGCAGTGTTTTAATTCACGTCATTTGCTGACGTCACATACGCTCAAAGTATAACTCGATTTATCCTGTCACTGATAACAAATTCGAAGTGATAAAAAAGTGCCTTGATATAGAGGATATTTGGCTGGTGTCGTGGATGGATAAAGATTATCCACTAGATAAATTCCTACGCCCTGCAAGATAAACTTTCTCCATCCACGTCACTAAAGTATTATTCTCTATTTGTGTCTATTGAAAGACAACGGTCGGAGTGAATGTTTTGTACACATGATGATTGTTTTTATAGAAGGTGAATGTAAACTTATGAAACAAATATGACCAAGTCGAAGCTCAACTTAAACCGATTAATTTGGGTCATGTGCGTGGCACACGAAAGAAAGGCTTTGACGAACATTTGATAATAATTAAAATAATTTTAGAATAGCATTATGTAGCATGTTTTATGTCTCGAACATAAATAATAAAAGATTTCAAAGTGGGACAATGACTGTCAACCATGACTGTCAACCGGAAGCTGTTTGGAACTCCCATTGTGTGCTAGTATACTGTCTGAAGCCCAAAAGTCCAAGGGCAAAATCTATCAATAAATATTCTTAATATTCAAATCATGCCTGAAATATGCGCATCTTCTGGAAGTAAACTGAATTTGTTGCTGATAAATAACCCATAAAGGAGAAGTGCCTAAGTATAATAATTCATCTTAATCAAAGGAACCATCACTATGTGAGTTTTTGCAATTCAGACAAATTAACATTGTAGTTTGAGAGTCCCACTATCGACATTTAAAAAAAATATCATTCAATTCGGTCTCTGGTTGCTGAGAAATAGCTAGAATGGCGTAATGGACGAAAAGACGGACGGACGGACGGACAAAGCAGCAATGATATGTTCCATCTTCTTGAAGCATAATGGCGAGCAAATAAAATTGTGAAGTTTAAATTTTTCAAGATATAAGGTTTCCTCATATCAGGATGCCACAAGTTTAATCATAAAACAATTATGAGCAAAATGCTAATCATGAAATGAGACCCCCCCCCCCCCCCCCCATCAACTTAAGACTTCCAATGATATATGAAATCTAATTATTGGATTATTGGCCGAAATGTATTCTACAAATAGTTTTTATGTCCTGTGTCAGCAAAAAGAAAAAAAATCAGACTTAAAAGAAGAAAATAAAAAGGGAATAAGAAAATATTTTTTCATTGAATTGAATATTGTGGAGAAAACCGTGAACAGGGTTTAGCTATTTATTTTTAATAAATGCTTCGATCGGAACTGTTTGAAAACTGCTAAAAGGCTTATCCGAATTATATAAAACACCTTTCAAAAGGCAAAAGTCCTGTACTCAGGTGTACCTTTTTTTGGGCAAAATCTACGCCACTTTATACAATTTTCATTCAGTCTGCTTTATAAAGCGTGACATTACAGTATTATAGTAAATGCTATTACATTTCTCATAAGATAATCTTGCTAATGTACGAATATAAAACTTCGCAAGCATAAATGAAAAAGCAATATGACCTACATGCTTACCAAATAAGATAATGTGCAATGACCCGTACGTCAGCGTTTTAGAAGTGAAATGTAAAACCTAGCAAAATAAATTTTTTCTCGAAGGCCAGTGGTAAATAAAAAAAAATATATTTCATTTATAATATTTTTTAGAACTTGTTTCCAAACTTACAATGATAGATTTTTATACAAACATTGTTCTCGTTCGAATGAAAAATTAAGTGTTCTATATTTTGAGCTTTAGAGAAATCACAGTTTTGCATAAATTTTATCTCAAAGAAATAGAAATCACTAGGCGGTTTCTGTGAACATTTGGCCGGTAATTATTATATAGAAATAAATCCATGTTAAAAGACAAGAATACCATTTCGAAACATTTAAGTGTCCCATTTTAGGGTAGCAAGTTTTGTTAAATAATTCAAAGAAATGCAAACAAACGTAGGAAAGATTGAAAGAAGGAATCCAACTTCCGAGGGAGTTTATTTACCTTTGATCGAATACATTTAGAAGACGTTTAAAAGTCTCCGTATTTCTTTGATTTCAACATGCTCACAGGACCAGTGCCGTAAACAATACAAAATAAAATATGTACAAATGTACAAAAAAATACGTATCAGTCATCTGTAATTAAGCATTAAATCGTTGTCTTTCAATCTGATATATAAGATAAATTGTTCTAATAGGAAGCTTAACACAAACACATTGTTTCAAGTATAACATTGTTACTATTACAAGATTTAGATAACACTACCATTGTGGTGAACGTAAAGACTATAATGATTATTTTACATGTATTCCAGCTTAACTATGTATTCATAAAATTTGAAACGTTGAAACTGTATCATAAACCAAACTTAAGTTTTTTTTGTGCAAGTCTGGTCTTTTAACACAGATAATATCTGAACAAAATGCGAAAACCTTAAATCTCTAAAAAAATTTAGTGTAGTATTATGAGCGGTATTATATTTTTTTCGTTTTTTTTTCGTGTGTGTGTGTGTGTGTGTGTGTATGTGGGAGACCGCGAGTGGAAATGTGTGTGTGTGTGTGTGTGTGTGTGTGTGTGTGTGTGTGTGTGTGAACTTTGGATCCATCAAAAGAAGAAATTGTATTGCAAAAAGTCAGAGTTGAACATATTTTTAGTTACTTCTACGAGATATAAGAGTAAAGACATGGCCATGAAAATGGTTATAGTCATATCAAATATTTCTGTCTCATAATAGTTACTTTCCTCAAATTTATTTTCGTATTGAGTATTCACACAAATCAGCAGTCAAGGAGGCTAGTTGATAGAAACTAGAAGAACTTATTATCACACTGATATCATATAAACTATTTTCAAATAAATAAATAAATAAATAAATAAATAAATAAATGGTACATTGCAATATGGTTCCCTTCTTATAACTGTTGCATTTTTTATGAAATTACAATGTTTACCACATTTGCAGTGTTTTCATTTTTCCTTTCTTAACGGCGATATGTGTTGAACTATTTATATTGCCTGCTTTTTTTTTGCATGCAATAAAGGCATATTATATTGATTGCATAGCAACAGATGTGAGGTATAAAACATGTATACTATATCACTGTCTATAAATAGATTTGATAACATGTTATAATTCTTTTGGAAATTTTTGTCATCATTTGAAGTAATAATGATGTACACTGATATACAATTTCAAGACACTTTCTAAACGCATCATTGATACAAAGCTTAACGTATTACACACCATATTAACAATTTCTAATAACATACTAAATTAAAGAATTTAAGAGTGGTATTTTTTACAATATATGGAAGTGTTCAACATTTTCTTTACTATCAAGCTTCTTTCCTTTAACAGACACTTCTTGCATGCTATGTTGTGGCATTGTATTTTGAAAAAGTTGGTTTTTATATGGATATGATGCAAGAATTTTCCCAACAATTAGAACTTTTATTGCTACACAATGCCTTCTTATTTTGTTTTAGAATAATATGTAGTCCTTTTATTTCCTTTTCAAGTGTTGAAAATGAATATTTTTCATGAAAACAATCCTGTCATAAAACTAAAGACATCTAGTAATACTCTGTTCAAATATAAGAAATCAACAATTTGTCTGAACATTCTTTATAGCATTAACATTTTCTCTTTTGGGATTTTTTGTACATAAATAAATATTGCAAAATTATAGGTTTATTTCTTCTGAAATTGTTAACAAAAATGTAAATTATAAATAACTCACGTTTTCGGTTGCTAACTTATAACTCTCCAGTAAGAACAGTTGATAACAAAATACCAGTTGCCAATAAGACGTTGAAAGTGTTTAATTATATCGGTAGACCGTGTTCAGTCAAGGCATATGGGAATATGTTTAAATATTTGATAGCGTCAATCAGTATGAAAGTAACACTGCATTTTAGGTTTACCATCTTACTACTATAAAATCAATGACAGTCACTATTGTCAGTTGTTGTTGTCCTTGCCCTGCACTTTTAAAGAACGTCTTTATTTTACATAAGTGACATTATATTTTACGGTATTTTACAGTATTGTTTTGACATTTAAAATTATTCCGTACAATACGGATATATATTTGGATGAGACAGTACGCATCGGCAAAAATTCATATTGGTCGAGCTGCCAGACCTCGGTTAATATCACTGTTTCAAGATAGAGATATCTTCTTATTGACCTCATCTGTAAGCAATTTCAGTATGTTATTACAAAGTTGTAGCTTGAAAAAAATGATGAAATGCTCCAAAACACATTAAAAGAAACAATTCTGAAGTGATATGTTTATAATTATTGAGTATCAGTACATCTTTTCAATATCAATCTTTCCGAACTGAAAAAAACTCTGGAATGCAACTAAAGAAACCCAGCTTCACACCCAGCCTCACACCCATCCTCACAATAAACAGGTTCTGAAAAAGTGAATAAGAGAAAATACATAATAGGCAAATAATGGAAATTGTCTTAGGGTCGACATGCGATTCTTCCTTACATCCTAAACTAAACCCCTGAATTTCTGAGGATACTTTTGACGAAATAAACGGCTGGTTGTATTGATATAACCCGAGCTACAAGGCAAGGGTGAATACCAGTTTGAATAGGTTGTATACGAGGCCGTATAACCAGTCAGGAGTTTGTTTGACGATTTTATAAACCACAAATAATTATTTATATAAAAGCAATTTTCTATATCAGACGTTTACCATTTCTTTTTATTTTGCACACACTAATGCGCTCTTTCTTCTTCTTCTATTTGAGTTTATTAATCGTCAGTACTGATTGCCCGTCTGACCTACGTACCCTAATTTCTTTCGTTCGTGTCTTACAGTGACATTTCCGGAATAAAACGAACTTGTTTAAGTTCATAACCAGATTACTTTGTGTTTTTATTCAGATACGTCAGAATGTTAAGTTTTTGTTCTTGTTTTCAATGGTTCAAAGATTATTTGAATATTTTAGTGAGGTAATTATGGTGTCACGTGTATGATCACATTGATGCAGAAAAGGGTTGCCCAAGAATGCTATGCCAATGACAAAGACAATGGAATGGGCATAGTTTTTGATGATAACAGGCAATATAAGCCTTTGAAAGGTTGTATGAGAGGAAAGATTGTCATCTATTTCAAAAGAACAACAACAGTTAGTTTTGCTTGTTTTATTTGAGCTATGCACAAACTGGAATAGGTTTAACATAGGTATCTTATTTTATGTTATATATGGTAAGCCTATCTCACATAAAATATTTATATTTTGGATTTCACCATAACAAATGTATTGTCTTATTATCTTGGACAGTATCCAGATGTGTCTTATAGATCACTGATATCAAGTTGTTGAAGTATAGAATTTCGAATCAAGGGACAAATGACTGCCATTTCATTTGTGTATACACAACATGAGGAAATATAACCAGTCAGAAATCGAAGAAATGTTGAGGCAGGTTAGGGAAAACCAGCGCTCACTATGTATACGAGTCTTGCTCATCGCATATTCGGTTTTTATGTACGATGGTATAGATTAAAATTCTAAAATAACTTAAGATAATGTAATACTGTGTTTAATTCACACTGCCACTTCATAAAAATTCCTGCATAAGATAGTTTGGAAAAAGAGAGCCACAAAAGAGGCAAAGACAGTTCACTTGATAGTAACAGGCAGTTAAAGTTTTTCTTTTTAACGGTTTGATGAGGGGAAAGATCTTCATTGTTAACGACATGACAACAGAAAGTAAAGTGTGCTTGTTCATTTTAAACATTAATTTAGTTCAAGTTGTCACTAAAATAAGCTTAGGCCATAACTACAAAAAATACCTGTGTTTTGGATTTCTATTAATGTTATTGGACCGATAACACCGTGTCCAATCGTTACAATTGGAAGGAGGATTTGTAACGCATCCGCAGTCGTGTATTTCAGGGATTTAGGAAGGGGTGATGTAAATATTTTCCTCATTATTTCTTCATTTTTTCTGTCTGATTTTTGTTTAATAGTCTAAGATGACCTTCAATCAATGTAGATTCTTTCTCCAAAACTGTTTTGTCTCAGAACTTTGCCATTTTCAAGGTCATTCAGGAAAACCTAGCGTTAGAAAGAAAAACGCTTGATTTTAGCACGATGTTTTGAAGATTTCTTGACATAAACGTATCAAACAACTTTATATTTTGTTTGGTTTACAAGAATTTCATAGTAAAAATTGATTTAAATATAAACTTTATCCCTGCGTTTCCAATTAAATACTGATATAATCGTTTTTGCTAACGAAACACATGTAACGTAGGCTTTTTTATTTTCGTGACGCACGCGGAGCAAACATTCAACAACTTTCAAGTACCTTTTCTCACCGTATTTGACCAAATAAAAAATAACTAGATATATTTATAAAGCGTTAAGAAATATTCATATATCTGAGATTAATAGAAAGAATTTGCCAGTATGCAATGTATTTACGTTTAAAGCTAGAGAGGGTTTCAGCCTAATGAGACTGGAATGAGTTCCAGTTTTTAGTTCCAGAATATTCAAAACTTTTCCTAAAAAACTGTTCTTAGCTTTGGGACATGCAAGTTCAGTTTTGAGCCTATTGATCTGATATCCATAGTGTGTATATTATACTTGTGGTAAGTATTGGGGACAGATATGTTAAATATAAAGTCAATCCTCCCATAACGTCACCTCCCACGAACGGTATCCTCTTTATATTATATTACATATTACATTTATATTATATTATACTATATTTTGATTCCCGCCCCCGCATTGGAAATCTGTGTATTTTCACCTCTCTCGAGCTGCACCTCTCCCAAACGAGCATCACGTTACTTTTTCTCCCTAATGACAAATGAAAATCTCCCATGAATGCCCCAAAAATAATCAGTGAGTTGTATATATCCGGGATTTCCCAAAAATATTAAATAGGTATTTTCAGCGCATGTGCGCATGTATTATGTCAAAAATCATAAAGTTGCTAACAACCTACGGTTTTAAATTAAACAAACATGAAATACCTGCGTGAAATGATTAAGCAATTTGTTTGTCAACTTGCAGGTATTCTTATTATGGATGTGCAAGGTTGTTTGTTGATTCACCCAAAAATAGCAGACATTGAATGTGAGAATTCACAGCTCATTAAAACTGAATACAGCAATATAGTAATCTGCAGTTTGAATCGTGAATGCTCTGTTGAGTTTTATGTATGGTAATACTTATACTCTGCTTTTTCCAAACCATTAAAATATGTTATCTCTGCTTGTGCATCCGCGTCATGCATCACAAAAACAAGATTTCTGTGAAATCAAATTTAAAAGGTGCAATGTTTAGACTTAGTTTAGACTCATTTATTTTACATCGATTGCGATACAAGTTCTTACAACTAAGAATCACCACGCTCGATGACTGCTTCCTGGGTTCCACACCAGTATTCGCGCCGAGGTGAGGAATGTGAAGATCGTGAGAGAATCTCGCCTCTGACGGGATTCGACCCCGCGACCTCCGGATCCGGAGCCCTGCGCTCTACCCCTGGACCACGGTGGCTCCTCAAGGAGTGTAAAAGATAAATTTGATGAAGATTTTTAATAAAATCAAATGTAAATAAAGAAAGCTTTTTAAGGAAGCAGATTCTCGGCTTAAGCATGACGTCATTCTAGCCATTAACCAATCAGATAACAGTAACTAACTAATTTAAGCATTCGGTTGTCGATCGTTACTCGGATTTTATCGTTAGAGCCTATTTGACTTAAAAGTCGTTTGTTATGAAACCTAACAACTTTGATTAATTAGAATCGTTACAAATGCACTTATCAGGCCATAGGTCTTGGAAATTAAGACAGTTTCTTTTGTTATATGTTCTAGTTTTTGTAATTTTTTATCTTGAAGTTATATATAGCTCAACGATTAAATCCGAGTTACACCCAACTACGGATATACTACCTTTAAAAAGTACCCGGATGTGTAAAGCCGAGAATTGGCTCTAGTCAACCTATTTGATTGTAAAGCATTATCACCGTGTCCAATCGTTACAATTGGGAGGAGGATTTGTAACGCATCTGCAGTCGTGTATTTCAGGGATTACGAAGGGGTGATGTAAATATTTTCCTCATTATTTCTTCATTTTTTCTGTCTGGTTTTTGTTTAATAGTCTAAGATGACCTTTAATCAATGTAGATTCTTGCTCCAAAACTGTTTTGTCTCAGAACTTTGCCATTTTCAAGATCATTCAGGAAAACCTAGCGTTAGAAAGAAAAACGCTTGATTTTAGCACGATATTTTGAAGATTTCTTGACATAAACGTATGACGACTTTATTATTATTTTTTTTTTTTTGTTTACAAGAATTTCACAGTAAGAATAAAAATATTAAATACATCTAGTTATTTGTTATTTGGTCAAATACGGTGAGAAAAAGTACTTGAAATGTATTGAATCCTTGCTCCGCGTGCGTCACAAAAATAACTGCGCCTTCGTTACATGTGTTTCGTTAGCAAAAACGATTATATCAGTATTTAATTGGAAACGCAGGGATAAAGTTTAAATTAGAATCAATTTTTACGATGAAATTCTGGTAAACTAAACAAAATATAAAGTTTTTTGATACGTTTATGTCAAGAAATCTTCAAAACATCGTGCTAAAATCAAGCGTTTTTCTTTCTAACGCTAGGTTTTCCTGAATGATCTTGAAAATAGCAAAGTTCTGAGACAAAACAGTTTTGGAGAAAGAATCTACATTGATTGAAGGTCATCTTAGACCATTAAACAAAAATCAGACAGAAAAAATGAAGAAATAATGAGGAAAATATTTACATCACCCCTTCCTAAATCCCTGAAATACACGACTGCGGATGCGTTACAAATCCTCCTTCCAATTGTAACGATTGGACACGGTGGATAACATATCTTTAACTTAATCTGCGGTATTGTATTATAACAATATTACAATAGCCTAGTCGCAGCTTAAAACAAGAGCTGTCAGAATTACAGATAACCACAACTCCAATGCGAGTATTGAATCTTTCTATTAGACTTGACTTGACGAGCCTGGCTTTAGAATTTCATCTGATTTTGAATGGATACGCTTTAGGCAACATGGCAAAAAAAGTGATTGTCACCTCGACTTTTTGACTCAAGATTATGAATAACTTATACGAACTATAAAGTTTGAGGGCACTGGGTTAGGATGTTCTTGAGTAGTTTCACAAGAGCTGCCCCTTGTAAGCATAACTTTTGATGCAGTGAACCAAAAATGGCCAAATCTTAATGCTGAATAAAAAGTGAAAGTTCTTGCTTTAGTTTTTCTTGGGGAAGAGATCGAAAACCGTTTTCAGAGAGCAGGACCCGTGAACTTTACTTTTGACCAAGTAAGGGTCTGCTCATCAGGCCAAACTATCCAAGGTTTAATTATTACTGGGTTATTGATCGAAAACTGTTTTTTTTGAAAGTGCAGACCCCCGTGAGTTTGATCTTTGACTTACTGAGCGGAGAATCGATGTTTCATTTACTAACGATGTCCAACCATACTTTGAAGTTTGGAAGATTCAGTTGAAGTTTTCTCTTGAGTCGTTGATCAGAAACCCGTTTTCACAATGCTTGTCGCTCTGACATTGGCCTTATCACTCACGTCTACACTTCCTTTAATTGTATGAATAACATGAAAAAAAATATCTCAAAAATACATTTTAAGTGTTCTGTTGACAAGTTCGGTTAACCTTTTTTCTATTTCAAAAGCTTTATGAACGCATTCTATTACATAAAAAGCACGGTGATTGCGTAGATAATAAAAACCACATTTAACAAAACTTCAACCTTTCAAAGCCTCACATGTTACATCAAACACTTCATCTTGTATCTTTTGAAATATGCAATCGTTTATCCTGAATTGATAAAAAGGAAACAATAGTTTATGTGAACTGGAAGGAAATTTGCTTTAGTTTGCCGGGTGTTTACAGATTTGTCAGTCAATCATATCATGCCGGAAGTTTACCTAATCAAAGGTCTTGAGTAAGACTAGCACTAGACCCCACAATTCTTTAGAAACTACCAATGTTCTCAATTTATTTGTGAGAAAGTACATAAAAGAGCGTTTGAGGTAAAGAATTGCACGTGGGCAGACTCAGGCATAACTTAATATTATATTTTAAATACTGCAATCTACGTGTAAATCTCGCTTTATCATCTTTTGTTTCATGTGTTAACAAGTTTTACAATAACCAGGTGGTTGATTTTAGAACTTCTAACCTGAAAAAAATTGGAATCTTGTACCGACTTTTTATGCTCTAAACATCATTTACTGGTATGGACAACTGAATATCATTTCCCAAATCTAAATACTTTATTCAGTTTAAGACGTAACAAGAGAGTCATAATGGCTCACATGGGCTCTTTGGTTGTAGGCCTGCTGTAGACAGGTTAGGAGCAAAAACACTGAATTGAAGATTTTCAAAGATTCTATATTTGTGTATAAATAGCACCCCGGGACAGGGAAATAATTTGAACAAGCTTGGAACATATCCGCTATACAATGCAACATACAAAACATCGAAGCCCTAGAGCATACAGTTTCAGACAAGAAGATTTTCAAAGTCTTTAAACGAACTCAATGTAAAAACCAAATAACTCTAAGGTGGGGGTAAATTTTAACACTACGGAAATAATTTGAACAATCTTTGTACTGGTGAACTATACAATTCTACATACCAAATATCTAAGCTTACGAATTCTGACAAGAAGTTTTTCAAAGCCTTTTTTATTAAATAGGAGCACCAGGGTCGGGTTTAAATTTAATTCAAGGGACAAAAATTGAACAAACTTGGTAGAGGTCTACTAGATAATGCAACATACAAAATATCTAAGCTCTAAGGCATAAAATTTCAGACAAGAAGACTTTTTTAGTCTTTCCTAAAAAAATCAAGTGACCCGCTTGGGCATTTTTTGAACCCAGTGGCAAATTTGAGCAATCTTAGTACAGAATCTCTTGATGATGTTCCACAAAGAATATCTTTAGTATTTAGCTTACGTACGGTTTCTCACAAGAAAGGTTTAACATTTTACACAAATATTGTTACGTCCCTCCAATCTAGGTTGTGTAACGTTCTGTCTCTATAAGATGCTCTTGTAATGAACCGCAGGCCTGGTAGTGTTTTTAAATAGGCAACTCCAGTTTACGTCTGTTGCTAAGAGGGGTCTAAAGTACAGATAAGCAGACACCGCTTTAGCTCTGGATTTGTTGTCGGTTTACTGCGAGTCGCACTGACGTGTTGAATTGTAACCGGAACACAAGACAGACGGACAGACAGGGATGGTTGACTAGGATATTGAGGCATTAAAGTTATTGAGGCTATCTTATTCTACTTCTAAGACAAACAAGTATTAAACTTATAAATGTCTTTTATTCTAGACACGATAACAGTAATTGAATTACTAGGTTTCTTCAGATTCGTTGATATATGCAATTAGAGTGACTTGAACACACATTATGAATTTGAGCAAATGAAGTTAACTCCACGAAAAAATAACAGGTAATGTCATGAAGCAACCAGTTTAAAAACAGAACCCGAACTGTCAGATTTCTAAAATAACTTTGCAAAAATCCTTACAAACATATCAGTGAAATTATCAAACTATTTTAAGTTGAGTAACTCAGACAGATCTGTGTGGCATAAGTTATAAAAATGTTTAAACAATCACACCATGAACTTAGTTAAATTTTAAGCTTTAAATAAAAAAAAATGTAGCTTGCTTCCTTAATTCTCATATTCCAAAACGCCCGTTGCAGACAGGGTTTACATACTTTTACGAAATTGTTGCAGTCCAAGGTGTGCATCACAAGTAGAGCCGTGAATAACATTGCACAGTTTCGTGAAATTCACAGCTAGAATGCTCCACAGAAAACTTAGTGAACCACTGCTTCAACTGTGTAAACAAGCATTACAGGTAAAGTAACCAGCATAAATGTAAAGATGTATATAAATAAAAGAAAAGATCAAATTAAATAATCAAGTAATAATCTCATATTTTCTTTTGCATGAAGCAAGTTGTGCAAACTTTAATAAATTCGTCCGTATGTAGTATCAAAGCTGTCAAATTGTAAACATGCAGTTGCTAAGTGAATGTTCACTGCAAAAATCAATATGGCCGAAAATCGAAAAACAAGTGCTCTCAAAATATAACAGGTTCTTATGTAATACCTACAAGGACCATTGATATTGAACAAATCAGTGTTGTGTTAAAACGTGGATTTTACCATGCAGGTTAGAAAATATTGACTAGAAAAATGTCAATAATGTAAACTGACAGCTGAAGAAAGTTCGTGAAAACCGGTGATTCTACTGTGAAAACTTTAATTCTTAGACATTGGATGTGCAAGAAATACTGACACAATACGTAGGGTTGAGTTGTTGATTTGTCTATTTTATCAAGGACAACAAATGTGGTGTAATCAGTAAAAATCAACATTGAAAAAAATGTGGAAGAATTAAGGAAGAATAAAGAAGCAAACAAATAAAGTTAAAATGCTGGGGCATTACAATATGACCTTAGGGGCGGGTCCAGTTTTGACCCCAGGGACATAATTTGATCAAACGTTGTACATGGTATTAAACAATGCAACAAGTATCTATACTTTTATGGCATACGGTTTCAAACAACAAGATTGTTTTATGTCTTTCATATTTAAGTTTTTTTTAATCAAATAAACCTAAGGCAAGGTCATAAATGAACCGAGAGGCGTAATTTGAAAAATCTTGGAATAGGACCTCTAGATAATGCTCCATGCAAAATATCTAAGCCCTTGGCTTTGTGGTTTCAGAGAAGAATATTTTTTATGTCCTCCCTCTATTAGCCTATCAAGTGATCCCGGGGCAGGGCAATTAATGACCCTAGGGGCATAATGTGAAAAGGCTTGGTAGAGGACCTCTCTCTAGATGATGTTCTATGCAAAATATCAAAGCTCTATACCTTTTCGTTTCAGATTTAATCGTCCCTATATGAGCCTATGAAAAATCAGTTGACCCCGGGTATGGACCAAAGGGGCATGATTTGAACAGTCTTGCTATACGACCTCTAGGTTGACATGTACGCAAATGATCTAGGATCTATCGATTGCGGTATTAGATAAAAAGACATTCAAAGTTTATTCTTCCTGTTGCCATAGTAACTAAATTTCTGCATGGAATGGAATTATGTGAACAACTTCGGAAGAACATTATCGAGGAATATCCCTGGCAAGTTTCATCAACTTTGACTTAGTAGTAGGAGAAAATTGCATTTGAATAAAATGCTGGAACAAAAACGAAACACGACGGACACAGGCCGACCCTTAAAGCTCACCATTAGCATATTAAAAGTTCACCTGTGCATGTGCTCAGGTGAGTTTTAGTATGCAGCTAAACGAGGTCGTTTATTTTATTTTCTAATTATTTTTTGTCATTGTATTTATGTTTGTTTAATTGTATTGTATATTATAGTAAGTATATGTCCAAGGACCCCATTGGAAATAAGCCTTCGGGCTTTCATGGGCAATCCAAGGTTATTTCACACTATATACATGCTTTTGCTTATATAATTACATTTTAAATACTTATTCTCTAGTCAAACGCAAATTATGTATACAAGTTAGCCTTGTTTTAGCTCTAAAATTGGTGTCTTTCAAGTAAGCTTACTGTGATACAGCTATTTATGATAAACTATCAGAGTACTTTTTTAACAAATTATTTATCTACTTTTTACATCGATGTTGTGTAAGTGCATTTATTGTGTATATGTATATGTGTGTTTTAACCTAAATAAATATCAATCTATCAAGCCTCGGCACTAGTAAGTGTCATTGTAAAACTGCATCATGTCACAGATGTAACTGAAGAAATCTGGCAGTGAAGATAAAATGTAGCCTTGTAAAGTGTCGTGAAATTACAAAAAAAAAAAAATCAGACATTTATTACAAGTGTCCGAAGTGCAAACCGTATTTCTATACTATTCTGCGGACATTTAGCTCAAATGATATGTTAAAAGTTTTGTTTCATTTTGTTCTAGGACACAGGATTCTAAACTTACTTCATTTATTGCAAGTACAGCATTTAGACGATAATATTATATGCCATACTAATACAATAAATCTTTGTTTTATTTGAATGCATTTATACTAGTACTAAAGAATCAAATGTTTGAATGCAAACAATTGAAAAAGATTACAAAGAATACCTGTATCTGTGTTAGTCCGTAGCTTTATAAGTATTTCAATCTGAATTTATCACTTTATCTTCTAAAAACAATAGTCCACTGTGTCAGAGAATTAAACTGACAAAAATATAAATATCACATGTGCTTCCTTTAAGGGTAACCGTTTTTATGACTTATACAATGCAACGTGTATTTGTAGTAGCTTACAATACCATCAGAGGCAATATGATATTACCGCAAACCTTGACAACATGTTTTGTGTTATTTAATCCTTAAATTATTATATATACATGTTTGTACAGATTCCTCTTAGTAAACAATTAATCTGTACACTGAAATGAACGGACAAGCACAAGACATGACCATTGACCTCCACTGCCGCTAAACTTGGAGGGTACTGTCAGCAAAATTTGAACATTGACCACCATCGCCGCTAAACTTTGAAAGTTCAGTCAGCAAAATTGAACTCTTGACCGCCATCACCGCTAAACTTGGAGGGTAATGTCAGCAAAATTTGAACATTGACCACCATGGCCTTTAAACTTGGAAGGTACTGTCAGCAAAAGTTGACCACTGACCACCATAGCCTTTAAACTTGGAGGGTAAAGTCAGCAAAATTTGACCATTGACCACCATAGCCTTTAAACTTGGAAGGCACTGTCAGCAAAAGTTGACCACTGAACATCATCGCCGCTAAACTTGGAGGATAGAGTCAGCAAAATTTGAAGATGAAATTATCGGAAAAAGGAAAACATAATACGTTCGTCACAAAAAGTTTGCTTTCCAGATAGATTACAAGCCATCAGCTATTATTTTCAGTATTTTCGTATCTGTTTTTATATTATATATGTTCATGACATGTATATTTCAAGTTCAAAGTACAATTCAATTTTTGCCAGGAAGACTATGATTTTTTTGTTGAAAATCTGAAACCTACACATGTGCTTTCATACTTTTGCTAAAATCTTATTAAGTCTACAATGTGACAATGTCGCAGGTGCGATAATGTTCCTCCATAATATCTTAAACATGCTGTGTAAATAAAAGAATATACTTACCTTGTTGTCATACCTTAGCTATTATACTGTTCTATATACTTACCATGGTTATTCAGCAGTACGCCGTAACATACAGTTCCGGTTGACTAACGTGACTAACAATATCTATCCTTTCAACTTCCTCCTATTATTCCTTTATTATGCAAATTAAAGTTACTGATGTTATCAATATTTTCGTCCAATGAAATCAATTGGATATATATTTTGAAACGTATATGCATTTTTGGTTTATATATTAATAAAGGGATTGTATTGTTTACAGTACAAAAGATTGTTCATCCCCAGTCCCAGATACTCTCTTCCCTACCGCTGAGACAAGTCAGCACCCTTAAGTGAGAGGGGGCGACAACAACATGGAAACTAGAATATGAACACAAGTTGCCACAGACAGAAAAAAGAGTGTATGTCAAAATATTGCTACTGATAATGTTGTATTTTAATGTCTGTGTGTCTCCTCGGTTAAGCACCCGGCTTGCATATTTACTCTCTTTTGACCGTACATTTAACAGTTTTTCAATTCTAAGAAAATGGTGAAAGAAAAGTAAGTAAAGATATGAAAGCATACTAAATTCATCACATTAAAAATTGGTCACGGCACCAAGTTTCAACGTGGCGAATTTAGTTTGCTATCTTAACTTCTTTTTTTCCCCACATCGAAATATACCTTTTGGAACTTCTTTCAAATGAAAACAGAACACGATTACACTTGCATCTTTACTGTTACAGTCAACAAAAATGTATATAATTCCTATTTTTTAATTTTTCGTCAATAACTCCACTGTATATGAACTCTACAAGCCTTAGCACATGTGCTCCTTTTATACGAAGTTTTACCGCAAAAGTTTAAATATCTGTGAAAATTATGTTATTCAAGGAAAACACGAAAACATCACAATAAAAGTGAACCACACACACACACACACACACACACACACACACATTCTCACACAAAGAAACATGACAACCTAAACAATGACACAACAAATGGAGAAATACAACCAAACTTTCAAGAATAGTCTGCAAGAGGTTAGGCTCAAACCTTTAATTGCGAGCTTGGAGGTAAAGTGGCCAGCCTGGCCCCGGTTTAACAAAAAAAAGTTTGAAATAACGATTTAAACTCGTAAGTGTTCTCAATTTATCAAGTTAACTTGAGTAATCATTCAAGCTTTCAAGATATTTTTATCGACTCATCATAGTGCTCAAACTTTGAGTTGAGTCTTTTAATTTGATACAGCTAAGTAACTACCTCAAATTTAAACTCAGGTATGGCCGACTTTCATAGACGCTTGGAGCGGATTCGCCGACGGAAGCGTATTTATTGTATAGATGGAGTTATACCCGATTGAATTCTTATCTAGGTCAGAAGTGAAAGATCGTTATATATTTCAGCCAGAATCTATTCTTTTCCTTCTACACTTACTCTGAAATCCATAGGACTACGGAACATTTAGATCCTCTCCACACCCATCAGAGATTTCCCTGCAGGTAACCCTTCTTTATTTTGCCAGTGGGACACGTTATGTCATTATTGGAAACATGCATGTAGTGTTTCATGGGCTATCGTATGGACATCAATGGCTATATGTGGTCTTCGGAACCGATACATCAAATTTTCTTTAAATAATGAAGCTGTGACGAAACAACGGGAATTTTACAACATTGCGAGAGGGTAATGTTTGTAGATACACGATTGGTTGATTGCGTCTCCAATGTAAACAACATAGTTTTACTATTTACCTGAAGTTTCTCGTAAATACCAAAATTTTAACATTTACGTATAATTAAATTCAAAATTAAAATGGTAAATTGTTTAAAACAGTATCTAAATACTTTACTCTGCATAGTGTATTAAAAACTTATTTATATGTAAAACAAAATTTATGCCAGTAATTCATATACATGTAACAGAGACGTAAGCTAGACCAAAAATATGTTCATACCCACATTGCCGGGGTTCTGTTTGGATTATCGATGTGTTTAATAATAATTATTATTTTATTTTTATTGCATAAATAAAGTTCTTTTTTAATTCCCTTTTTATTTTAATTTCCATTCTTAATGAGATTTAAGTTACACATCAAATAACAACACAGCAAAAAGTCTTTGTTCCAATACATTAAGTCGTCTTATGATGATAAGTGTCTTAAGTTATCAAAAATCATCTAATTTTACCGTTAAGGTTGTACACTACTAAATAACATATATATTTATTCTATTAAAAAAAGAAATGTCATCTTCATATGCCCGTCACAAATGCAGTAGCAAAGTGGCCTGATAGTGTTCACGAAAGTCGCATTTTTAGAGATTCCGAATTGTGCAGAAAGTTTGAGAATGGTAAAATATTAAACTTATAGAATATTCTGGAATACAACAGTTAAACAATGATACCACGAATACGTTTCAAATTATTTAAGCAACCTGAACTGGATTTTTTTTTCAATATAAATATAACACTTCTGGATAAATACATTTTAAACTCAAGGAGATATGGGTGGAATTCTACTCGGGGACTCAGAATACCTGAGTCGACCATTCCTTAGGTACCTTATATTAATCCTCAAACTGTTGTTCGTGAGAGATACTTTAACGTTTTATAGATTAAGTCGATGAAATACTAGACTTTTTCATAGACATCAGATACTTTTTTATTTTGATATTATTCATACAATTTTGATTTGTATGTTATCTGTGTTAAGCCAATCAAGTTACAAGTCAAAATACCAAAGACAAAACAGTTCAATCAAATCAGCTTCGTTATCACCATCAATGGAATGAAGGCATATAATCCATTCTGGAACAGTTAATACCAACATTAATGTTTCTATAACCTCATCACATTTTCAATCAAGTTAGTAAATAATTTGTTATAACTTTAGAAACATAGCAACATAATGAATGTCAACTGAAAATATCGAAAACGAAACGGGTTTACTCACAGGTTCAATTTACCATTAACAAGAAGAAGAATAACAGTGGAACAGACGTTTGGAGTGTTGAAGAGAAGGTTCCCTTGTTTATCAGCTTGAGGATGAAAATGTCTAATACATCACAGTTAAGGTATTAGAATACTAATAATCATTTTGTCAGCCTTCATTGAATTTAGCTTTTTAAGAAATATACTATCCTAAGACAAAATCTAGACCATATAAGACACTTTTACCATGGGAGTTTCAAAAAATGATTATATTCATTTGAAGCCTCACCCGACTTAATGAGTTTATAAGGTATAGAGAAACACAATGTCTTTTCTAAGACTGACCATAAAACAAGTGTTACTTGGTATGTAATCATTCACATTATAAGACATACAGACTGCTGAGAAAAAGCAAACAAGATGAAAAGTCGAACGTGAGGTGAAACGAAATTCGATTATAGATACCCGATTGCCATCAATTTACGATCTTGAAAAGCTTTGTTACAATCGAAAATTATTTAAAACAAAAGAAATTGAATCTTAATTCTATAAAAGTTACTGTTGTAAAACCAAAATAAAGTAAAACTGCCAAAAACTAGAGAAAACAATTGGCTTGATTGGGGTTCGAACCCATGTCATTCAGTGAAAATGTCACAGTCATACACAAATTAATTAATCAGAGTGGAGGTAGGGTATAAGGAATCTAATATCTTAGGTGTGAAGCCACCAAATGGATTCCTTCTTTATTCTTTATTAAATCAATAAAGTTCATAGGGCTGTAAAACATAGCAAAACCTCTTTTAAATGGCTTTAACTTACATATTCTTTTAGATCTATATCTGTACTCACGAAAAAATAGAAAGAAAAGTGGGGGTTGTGTTACAAACAAGAAAGATATTTCTGGCCATGTGAACTTACCCATAAAATTAACAAAAAATATTAACCAATTTTCAAATTAGAGTATATGAAACAATTTCCTATCATGAATTCTATTCTGAATGTATATCAGCATAAAACTGCTACCACACTATCGGAAACAGTCAGAAAAAATGAGTCCAGCAAAAAAAATACACAGAGCCGGGCAAACATGTTGAAAACAGCCAAGAAAACTGAGAACTATTTCTAGGCTACATTTTTTGAGCTCCGATAGACTGAATTGGTGGTTTCTTACCTATAATAGTCTCGTGTTGTTCTGCACAACTTTGGAATGGAGATTGATGACTGTCAGTACAGAGTTAGAATCACCCGATATACATGTAGAGCATGATTAAGCTGGATCGCTGTAGGGATGTTTTTGCTGCCACACATTTTGCTTAAACACATTTGTTAAGGTTAATTAAAGAAAAACAAAGGTCATGTTAGAATTTATCATAATACGAAAACATGATAAAACAGATTATCACTTTTGTTTTGTGAAAAGCATAAGATATCTCAATACGATTTTATGAATCTTCTAATGTTAATTTATGCACCTTATCAAAGATATAAAAGGGATAAGTGATACAAAAATTGAACATTTATAAAATATAATTCTGTCATTTTCTGTGCCACATGACAAACAAGAAGATAACACAATTTATCACAGGCAATAAGTGTTTTATTATACCTCACGTAAACATTTTACTATATAGCCTAATGTGAAGTCACATGATGTTATTTCGATCTATCATCCTGGAAATGAATATCACTCGGTCAATACTTTTTTTGCAATATTCCCCAGGGGCGAGTAATCTATATAGACTTAAGAAAACGTTATGTTCTAGTTCTCTCCCTGGGCCGCTCTGCTCTGCGTGCCTCAGACGCTTGCAATGTGCACTACAGTGTATAAAGCGTCTTGCAATACAGATAAGCTGATCAAACGACTTGATAACACAGACTTACCAAACGACAATTGATGATAAAATGGCAAATTCTTCGTCAGCTACCAAATGTTCAAAAATAAATGATGAATATATATCTATGGCTCTCGGAGTAATAATGCATAGCGGTAAATAATTACATTAAAAAGTTGTTTCGGTATAATAAAAAATAGCACATGTCTCTCAGGGTAATAGTGCATATTAACAACCCGAGAACTGAAATTACACCCGATGCGGAGACCCTGAGACACATGTTATTTTTATAAAAATGATTGGTTGATAGTGTATTACTCCGGAAGTAACGGAAGTAGTTAAATATCAATACCTCTCTTTAAAACATTTACAGTATTCTGACGAGTTGTCTCCCAACACATTGTGTTTTTCCTAAGTTAGAACATCTTGATACTTACATTGAATGTGCAACATATTTTTTTCCGTTTTAACACTTGCACAGAAGTTTGCAACTCTTCCATATTCTCTTTTGAAAGATGACAATATTTATGAGATTTTCCAAGTTTTTGAATAAGCTGCAGTTGCTGAGAATATTACACAGTGAAGTGTTTTCTATTAGTAATGCTGTTATAAAGGAAACTTTAAAATCTTATGTGCATGTTCAAAAACGCTTAAAATCTTCACTATAGAGATATGTGGGCGAGGCCCCTACGTATGAAATCAATACAAAGACAAAGCCAGGCTGTGGCAATCGTTGTATTTTCTCAGATACACAGGAAATTTTTGGAAATCGAAAAATACTTTGTCACAGCCAGGAAGTTACACCATCGGCTATCTACAGTTGGAACAAAGACATTGGCTTATGAATAAGATGCGTATTTCTGCGCAGTGAAGGCTAAATAAAACGGCTGGATATGACTGACTGTATGTTTTCATGAAGAGGAATACTAATCTAAATATAGGGAAACCTGAGACAACAAGTTTTAGTAGAGTACTAGCTTCAAAAAGAAAAATGTTACAGAATTCTTTGGAAATTTTAACTTTAATGAATCGTCATCATTTCCATGAAGGCTTATGTACAACACAAATGAAACAGCACTTACTGCTGATCACAGGTCCCCAAATGTCATTCCCGAGAAAGGTTGTAAACAATTGGGTTAGATTACATATTCTGAAAGGCGAGCCTTAGTTACCATGAATGACACAGTAAATGCAACAGACAATTCAATCCCACCCTTTTTAATCTTCCAAAGGTTAATTACAAAGCCTTCATGATTAAAGGGGCGCCTGTCGGTACAAAAGGTATAGAGACAGTAAAACGGGGTGGATGAAAAAGCTGTAAGTAGAATGGATGGACCGCTTTATCAAATATAGTCATTCTTCAAAAGGAAAGCCTGTTTTACCTATAACAGATAACCATGTGAGCCATGTATCTGTAGATGTAGTTGAAACTGCAAGAGTCAACGGAGTAATTATAATAACATTGCCTTCGCATAAAAGTCACAAAATGCAGCCGCTCGACAGAACTGTAAGTTGGCCTCTGAAGTCATTCTACAATGCTGCTTGTGAAAGCTGGCAACTCTCTGGCCCTGGACAGCTATTGTCCATTTACGATGTAGATGAGAATTTAGGGTAGGCATTTCCACGGGCATTTACACCTGAAAACATATGTCCTGTTTATCAAGCAACTGGTCCTTATCCGTTTAACAGGGATGGCTTCAGAGATGGTGAATACCTTACATTATTAGTTACTAGCAGACTTGTCATGACTAAACCAATGAATAAACAAGTATTACTTATAAAATTAAAGTAAAAAACACATTTAAATAAATTAGTAGATAAAGTTACTACTGCTAGTACTGACAAAGCGAGAGTAAAAACAGCAAACAGAACAACTGCAGCAACTACAATAACAACTACAAAACAAAATTGAATGTTTATTAATATCAGTACATATTAACATTATTAATAAAAAATATTGGTTCCAGGGAGTGGGCATGTCTGGTATGTTCTGATGATGCAGTGATTGCTGTTCAAAGTACAAGCAATATTGAAACACATATAATAGCCACTCCCTTAAATTCTCGTACACGAGTGTAGAACAGTACACGTTTCACTAAAATAAATTCAAATAATAAGGATATCATATTGTAAAGAACTGTAATAACTGTTTTAAAATGTGCATTGTTTTTATTTCAGGACTTTGGTACACCTGGTAGTAGTCAGCAGCCTAAAAGAAGTATTTTGTTAAAATCAAATCCAGTTATGACTATGACAACACCTGTTAAGAATACGGTCAAATGTAATGATGGATTCTACAATTTTAACTGTCATTTGCATTGTGCTTTGCGTTTCTAAAAGGGCCTTTTTATAGTTTTTTGAAATAAAAGATGGTGTTATATAAGAATCACTTAGTCTCGTCCATACTTTACATAATCTACAATTACAGCCTTACACTGTATCAAAGTTTTTTTAATTTATCCGAAATTACTGTAAAATTAAGTAAAACGGAAAATATGGTATTTCGAAATGGTGTTCCTCTACAACGTTCTAAGAACTGGACATATATTGGCAATAAAGTAAATGTAAAATACATGACATTTTTATTTAGTCCAAAATTAATTTTAACTACCGTAAAATGTAGGGTAACTGCACAAGCTAGAAAAACCTTATATGCGATCAGACTACCAAGTTTCCTTGGCCAATTCCCTCATCAATATATGTTTAAGTTGTCTGAATCCATGGTTGTCCCAATTTTGACATATGGCGCAGAGATTAGTGGTCATATATGTTCGTTGGTTATAGAAAAAGGTGAAAATTGAATACTGTAGATACTTTTAGGGTTAAAATGCTTCCGTGAACAATAGTATGGTATTAGATGAATGTGGACGTCTTGCTCAATTTACTTCATCAAGTGTATCAAATACTGGGGGAAAACTATTACAATTGCCAGTAACAATATATCCAAGATGCCGTTAAAATATGTTAAAAGTACATGATGAATTGGAGGAAAAAATGGGTTACAAATGTACGGAAGTGTTGTATAGATACTGGTATGGCCATGTCTTGATAGTCAAGATATTTACGAGGAAACATTTTTATATCTTCCTTTAAAAAACGCATCAAATTTCTGATTGCATGGTACAAAACTTGTCCGATGATATCCTTACCTCTACTCTTTATTGACTGTAGAACAATATTTATCTATCTATCAACCAATTCCATATAGGAGCTCACTCGCACGTTTCAGATGCCAACACCGTCAACCATGTCAGATTTCAAACCTTCGATTAAACATAGAACTTGGGCGGCACTGTCTCAATGGTAACCGTTTAGTTATAGAAAATGAATACCATGCTTTTTTGTTTGCCCTAAATTTGCTAAACAAGACAACAATATCTGTTTAATTGGTGTAAGTGAAGACAAGAACCAGTAAATTTTACACACTTAATGAAAAACGATCATCATCTAACAACAGGAAATTCAGCATTGTATGTTACTAAACTTATGATTATAAGTGATAAGAAAATAGTAATACAGATTTCAGTCGAAAATTGAAAATGTGGACTATTTTGTATTGCTTGTTTCTGATGTATTAACCTACATGGTAACATTATGCACCAAGCTCAATGCACTGTATTCACAAACAATTACTACAGTACTCCAGCACTGTATTCACAGACAATTACTACAGTACTCCAGCACTATATTCACAGACAATTACTATAGTACTCGAGCACTATATTCACAGACAATTACTATAGTACTCCAGCACTATATTCACAGACAATTACTATAGTACTCCAGGTAAAGTAGTAACCAAACTGAATACACATAGAAAGATAGCTACTTTGAACAGTTTGATGTTTTGCAAGACCGCCATTCAGTTATGCCAGACTTTGCCTCGCCTTATGGAGATACACTGATGCAATAGGAAGTACGTTAAAGGAAATTGCGTCAAAATATTGACCCAAACGATCCGATAACTTTGCTGACAGTCTTGGAAACGCGTCAATTCATAAAGAATTGTCCGATCGGTTTTTACTTGATAAAATATTTCAGTGGTAATTTTTTTTGTTTTGATACTGAAGTAAGTAATTGTGAGCCAACTGAAATTTTCCTAGAGGAAAAACCTAATTCGGTTCGAACAAATAGGCCATTGTTAGAAGCGATATGCGATGAAAGCAACAGAGCATCTTTTTAAGTGTGTCTTCTGCCAATAGAAAATGAACAATCGTTTTTGAAAGATAAATAATTAAGACTTCAACATAAAGATGCACGGCGGCCTCACTGTCTTAAATTTCATACAAGTATAATAGATGAAAAAATTAGATAGGAAAGGAAATGGCTTAGCTGGAAGTAGATCCGGATAACTTTTATACACTGTGTGAAGCCACACATCAGAGTGCGGTACAAGATCTAAACACTTTCAACATTTCTAGAACTTATAGAAATATCAAGTTAATACAATTACACTCGCAATTTCATCTGTATAGCAAAATAACCGTCAACACCAAGTTTTGTTTGATGAAATGTCAGAAAAACAACAAAATAACCGTACTTTACAGCTGGGCATGGTTACCACGAACGCGTGTTAACATTTGGCTTTAGCGTGCCAAGTAGTAAAGTTGTAAGAAGTTTGTCAGTTCCATAGACGCATACTATGACATTATTACAGAAAAACTTCCCATATTTGACAGTTTGCTTGCTAGTTATGTATAGAGGAATACTGCCTATACTTTGAATAACGGCAACAGCAATGCTATCTCCTGAAGACACATTCAGAAAGGAATATGCACTGCAGCTTCACTTTTAAAGCCAAAACTATGTTCCATATCATTTTTATACAATTTAGAACCATTGTTTGGCTATGTATGCTATATTGTAAGGGTCTGAAGTTTTTCTCTAAGGGAACCACTCATTAGGTATAAATGTCAAGTTTCAAACTTGTAGGTGTATGTTACACTCATTTATTACCATTTTATGCATTTTCGTTTTTCATAGAGACGGTCTGAAAAATTGTTCTGTGGTTATATATATGTAAATAGGACTCAACAATTGCCTTGCCTGTTGCATAGATCAGTTTTACTCACATGACCGCATACAGATCATAGAGTTGCAGCCGATCTTTAAGACTTACCGTTGCTATGTTGAATAAAAAAACAATTCATTTTTATTCATACTAGTAATTGAAAATTGTTCAGCTAGTCAAAAGAACATTGTGTTTTTGTGTAAAGATAGTAATTAACAGAATTACACCGAACTCTGCATGTACTCGAGCACTATATTCACAGACAATTACTATAGTACTCCAGCACTATATTCACAGACAATTACTATAGTACTCCAGCTAAAGTAGTAAACAAACTGAATACACGTAGAAAGATAGCTACTTTGAACAGTTTGATGTTTTGCAAGGCCGCCATTCAGTTATGCCAGTCTTTGCCTCACCTTATGGAGATGCAAAAGGAAGTACGTTAAAGGAAATTGCGTCAAAATATTGACCCAAACGATCCGACAACTTTTCTGACAGTCTTGGAAACGCGTCAATTCATAAAGAATTGTCCGATCGGTTTTTACTTGATAAAATATTTCAGTGGTAATTTTTTTGTTTTGATACTGAAGTAAGTAATTGTGAGCCAACTGAAATTTTCCTAGAGGAAAAACCTAATTCGGTTCGAACAAATAGGCCATTGTTAGAAGCGATATGCGATGAAAGCAACAGAGCATCTTTTTAGGTGTGTCTTCTGCCAATAGAAAATGAACAATCGTTTTTGAAAGATAAATAATTAAGACTTCAACATAAAGATGCACGGCGGCCTCACTGTCTTAAATTTCATACAAGTATAATAGTTGAAAAAATTAGATAGGAAAGGAAATGGCTTAGCTGGAAGTAGATCCGGATAACTTTTATACACTGTGTGAAGCCACACATCAGAGTGCGGTACAAGATCTAAACACTTTCAACATTTCTAGAACTTATAGAAATATCAAGTTAATACAATTACACTCGCAATTTCATCTGTATAGCAAAATAACCGTCAACACCAAGTTTTGTTTGATGAAATGTCAGAAAAACAACAAAATAACCGTACTTTACAGCTGGGCATGGTTACCACGAACGCGTGTTAACATTTGGCTTTAGCGTGCCAAGTAGTAAAGTTGTAAGAAGTTTGTCAGTTCCATAGACGCATACTATGACATTATTACAGAAAAACTTCCCATATTTGACAGTTTGCTTGCTAGTTATGTATAGAGGAATACTGCCTATACTTTGAATAACGGCAACAGCAATGCTATCTCCTGAAGACACATTCAGAAAGGAATATGCACTGCAGCTTCACTTTTAAAGCCAAAACTATGTTCCATATCATTTTTATACAATTTAGAACCATTGTTTGGCTATGTATGCTATATTGTAAGGGTCTGAAGTTTTTCTCTAAGGGAACCACTCATTAGGTATAAATGTCAAGTTTCAAACTTGTAGGTGTATGTTACACTCATTTATTACCATTTTATGCATTTTCGTTTTTCATAGAGACGGTCTGAAAAATTGTTCTGTGGTTATATATATGTAAATAGGACTCAACAATTGCCTTGCCTGTTGCATAGATCAGTTTTACTCACATGACCGCATACAGATCATAGAGTTGCAGCCGATCTTTAAGACTTACCGTTGCTATGTTGAATAAAAAAACAATTCATTTTTATTCATACTAGTAATTGAAAATTGTTCAGCTAGTCAAAAGAACATTGTGTTTTTGTGTAAAGATAGTAATTAACAGAATTACACCGAACTCTGCATGTACTCGAGCACTATATTCACAGACAATTACTATAGTACTCCAGCACTATATTCACAGACAATTACTATAGTACTCCAGCTAAAGTAGTAAACAAACTGAATACACGTAGAAAGATAGCTACTTTGAACAGTTTGATGTTTTGCAAGGCCGCCATTCAGTTATGCCAGTCTTTGCCTCACCTTATGGAGATGCAAAAGGAAGTACGTTAAAGGAAATTGCGTCAAAATATTGACCCAAACGATCCGACAACTTTTCTGACAGTCTTGGAAACGCGTCAATTCATAAAGAATTGTCCGATCGGTTTTTACTTGATAAAATATTTCAGTGGTAATTTTTTTGTTTTGATACTGAAGTAAGTAATTGTGAGCCAACTGAAATTTTCCTAGAGGAAAAACCTAATTCGGTTCGAACAAATAGGCCATTGTTAGAAGCGATATGCGATGAAAGCAACAGAGCATCTTTTTAGGTGTGTCTTCTGCCAATAGAAAATGAACAATCGTTTTTGAAAGATAAATAATTAAGACTTCAACATAAAGATGCACGGCGGCCTCACTGTCTTAAATTTCATACAAGTATAATAGTTGAAAAAATTAGATAGGAAAGGAAATGGCTTAGCTGGAAGTAGATCCGGATAACTTTTATACACTGTGTGAAGCCACACATCAGAGTGCGGTACAAGATCTAAACACTTTCAACATTTCTAGAACTTATAGTAAAAACAAAGAATTTGTTGAATATATCAGGGTAATTCCTGACAGGCTTTCGCAATCAGCTACTGAAAACATATCCAAGGGCGTTAAACGTACACACGCGACCCACGCATATAATCTTCGGGTCTTTTTGTTTTGAATGTTTTGGTAAGAGAAATTGCAAAACTCGAAGTGCAGTGCGATGAGATGTATCTAACTGTATAGTGTCAGTAATAAAATAATGCAAACCTTTAGTGTATAACTAGTTTCTGGTAACAGGAGTATCAGTCACCTCGAGGATCTTTTGAACAAACCAACCAATGACATACAGTTTATCATTAACATGTCCCCGCGCATTGTCTTGACTGTAACTATGATCATCAAGGTTGTGTACTTCTAAAACGAAAAGTTCATTAATTGGAAGAAATCTTTCTAACGGTACTGCTTTACATTTTTGGAATAACACCCCTCTATTATAATCACATATTGTGTGCCCGACAGTGCTGCAGAATTTGCAGTGGCATGAGCTCTCCGCCTTACATCGAGAATATTTTTTGAATCTTGACCATAAATATGTGAATGAATCAAACTAATCGGAAGAACTATCACAACAGACTTTAGAAAAGAAACTTCAAGGTGTGACTGTTGGTTAGAGATACTCCGCCAGGAATTACTACTATAGTTTCACTTAACTGTGCGAGTGTGTGGTTTGTATTGTCAGTAAATATATAACCCTTCTTGAGGTCTTTACTCAAAACTGGCAGGCTTTGTATTGAAAATTCTCCCTGACAAAGTCCAGCTTGATAAGTTCATTGCTAGAATCAAATATATCGTATTTAATCCTTCTTATCACAGCGCAAATAAAACGATCAAAGTCAGTAGAGGGCTACTTCACAATTTTACCTACAAAAGTCCCAAGTTCTTAGCTTTACAGTTTTGGAGAAGAAGATTTTTTTAGGATTTTATGATGTTAATTCCTAAGATATTTTGATAAATAAAATGAGTCCTTGGTTCTGGTCATTAGGTATAAATGTCAAGTTTCAAACTTGTAGGTGTATGTTACACTCATTTATTACCATTTTATGCATTTTCGTTTTTCACAGAGACGGTCTGAAAAATTGTTCTGTGGTTATATATATGTAAATAGGACTCAACAATTGCTTTGCCTGTTGCATAGATCAGTTTTACTCACATGACCGCATACAGATCATAGAGACTTACCATTGCTATGTTGAATAAGAAAACAAGTCATTTTTATTCATACTAGTAATTGAAAATTGTTCAGCTAGTCAAAAGAACTTTGTGTTTTTGTGTAAAGATAGTAACTAACAGAATTACAACCGAAATCTGCATGTTGAATACATGTCTTACATTCAGGTGGCTTTCCTGACCTTTTTCTGAATCTAAATTGTTATATTTTCCTCATTCAAAGGTGTTATTTTTATGAAAAGAGAAATAGTTAGCTTTTGTTCTGTTTTATTCCATCTAAATACTTTAATTCTTGGTTTTCAAGAAGGTCTGGACACCATAAACGCTCATTTGAGGTAGATGGGAGAAAAAGACAGAGCTGGACAGTGGAATTTTTATCCATATTTGGAAGTAAGAAGGACTACCGCATCTAAAGCCTGTCTGCTGAGTTTTGACCTGGAGGTATATACTTTATACCAATGTATAATTCTAAATATAAAAGAATGATTTATAAGGCTTTATGCGTATTCTGAGACAGATATGCTACAAATGTATTAAAACATTAACAAAAAGATAACAGGAAAACCTTACCACAGACATTTACAATTTACATACACACTTTGCACTTTACGGTAACACAGATTAAGAAAAAAAATGCAAGTTTTATCACCGATACACAGATTTAAGTCAAAAATACAATTGTAGTTTAAAATAACTACTGCAACAAGGTATTTCTAAACCAGTGTTTTATGGAGACTGAATTTATAGAGCTTACTGAAAGATGCAGCGTTATCACTGACTAGAGCCAAGCCTCTTGTTAAACGTAACCGAAAACCAAAACTTACTGTATGGAATTATGAAATTGCAGATTCCTTAAAACACTTAAAACAGTTAAGAAATGCACATTAACATTGGAAAAATAAAGGATCTCCACAGAATGACTGTGATGAGTCCTTCATATACAAAAAGAGTTGTAAAAAGAATTTCGTCGTAACTGCAGAATTGCTATAGTAAAGAAACTTGAAAAAGAAAAACTTGAAATAATGAATGCTAGAAGTAAAAATACAAAGTTGTTCCATATATCGGTTAATAAACAAAGGGGAAAGCTATCAAATTACATTGATGATCTGCCTGTAGAAAACAGCTGTTACTCTGGAACAGATATCACAGAAATATTCAGAAAGCATTTCGAAGAATTAGCCACCCCTGAAGAAAAAACATTTTTCAATAGTACTTACCATGAACAGGTTTTATTGGACGTAAGGGCTATACAAGAAATTATCGCATTATAAAGTCCTTCCAGTATCTTCTGAAGAACTGAGGGAAGCAGTGATGACCATTAATGTATGTGAATCACCCAATATTTATGGAATCTCCATCAAACATGCTGGAGATGTAATGCTCGAGTGTATCCTAATGATCGTGGATTATATTTTTCACACTGCCAAAATCCCTGAATGCCTCATGAAGGGTACCATGATCCTATTCCACAAGAAAAAAGGGTCAAAAGGCGAAGCCAAGAATTACGGAGTATTACTGTTCTTCCCATCCTGTGTAAGCTGACTGAGGCTATACTCAAAGCCAGAAGCCGGATATCCAAACAGTGCAACACTACGCTGAGAGGATTCACAGCAGGAGCATCTCCACTCAATGCAGCATGCTCAGTCGAGGAGTATTACAGAGAAACCCTGGACGCAAAAACAAACCGCCCAAGTAGTACTGTTTAATACATAAGCAGCCTTTGACGTCGTGGACTATTCACATTTATTAAGAAGACTGTATCATGCAGGAATTAGAGATAATCACTGGTCTCTTATTCACTCACTTCATTCAATGCAAACAGTGTTGTGAAATCTACCTACCAAATTGCTGGCAGAATTGGGAATATCCCCTGCAACAACTCCGCCGGCGCGTATGATATTTGTCTCATGGCTGTTGATGAATGTAGTACCAAAGTACTCTTTAAAATTGCTGCAGTTGTTGCTAGGAATGAGAGATAACAAATCCAACCTAACAAAAGTGCGGTCATATGGACAAATTCAACAAGAATTTAACCTATAATTTAGACTGCACTTTTCAGGAGTTCTGTAAAGATATAAGTTTACAAGAAATTCACGATGCGGTTAAGGAACCAAAAGCGGGAAAAGCTCATGGCAGTGATTTTATAATAAATGAATATTTAATTCAAAGTGTCGCATTTTGGCGTCGCATATTTGCAATGAAATTGTATAAAATTGGAATACAATGCAAATTATTGAAAATTATTAGGGGCATGTACCAAAAAGTAAAATCCTGTGTTCGATCATATAATGAATATTCTTCTTATTTCGAATATGCTGTGGGCTTAAGACAAGGGGAGATAATGTCTCCTGTATTTTGTCTTTGTAGAAGATATGGAATTGTTTATACAGGATAATGTTAATTCCGGACTCAATACAGAAGAAAATATTTACTTTTGTTGTTATTTGCTGATGATATAATAATATTAGGTAAAACCCCTCAAGAATTGCAAATGCATTTAAATAAATTGTATGAATACTGTAAAAGCTGGGGTTTAGACGTAAATACTGATAAAACAAAAATTGTTCTATCTAGAAAAAGAGGAGGTTTATTATATAATGAGTCTTGGTCATATAATGGTATTGATATTGAAGTAGTAAATGATTTTAATTATCTAGGAACAGTTTTCAATTACACTGGCAACTTGACTCTAAAAAGAAATATATTGCAGGTAAAGCAATAAAGGCGTTAAATGTTTTACTTTTAAATTGTAAAAAGTATAGTTTTAAACTAGTTTTAAACCTAAGTTATTATGTCAACTATTTGATTCTTTTGTTGGATCAATTTCGAATTATTCGGCTGAAGTATGGGACTTTACAAAATTAAAACATTGATACATTTGAAATTTTGCAAAAAGATTTCGTCAGTAGATTAATTCCTGTTCTGTTAGTGTTTATGGATAGTTAGGAAGGTATACTTTATATTTATCCGGTTATATATGTATTGTTAAGTACTGGCTTAAGTTGTTAAACACGGACAATATTCTTTTACGGTCAGTTTATCATTAATCTGTAATCGATACTAATACGGGATTATTTAACTGGGTATCAAATGTTAAAAGGCTTTTATGTGATTATGGTTTTACAGAGGTTTGGAATAATCCTTATGTTATTGACGTTAAATACTTTATCCAGATATTTAGACAACGCATTATTGATTGTTACATGCAAGGGTAGCATGTGTCTAAGGAAACAAGTTCTGTGTTAGAGTTATATAATATGTGTAAACTTATCTTTAGTTAGGAAGATTATCTTGACATGTTGCCTGATTATTTGAGAAGATTAATTACTAGACTAAGGATTTTTGCACATAGCCACAGAATACAAACTGGTAGGTATGCTAGAAGTAGAGTAGAAAGAAATGAACGAAACTGTCAATGTTGTTCTTTAAGAGATATAGAAAATGTATTTTATTTTATTTTTATATGCCCTTCTTATACAGATATTAGAAAACTTCACATTAAAAGTTATTATTTCGTAAGCCCAAGTATGTGTAAGTTTATTGCATTGTTGCAAAGTAACAACAAAGGTGTTCTATTTAAATTAGCAGTTTATTATAAAAAAAGCCATGATTATTAGAACTTCGATTTTGAATAATGTTCAGTTATAACACATATAACTTGAGATTTTGGCTAAAATGTTCATCCTCTTTAAACTGCTGTTAAATTCTGATGTATTAACTTTAAGTAAATTGTTTTATAATTTTTTCATTTGATTATTCCATTGATTGCAATGACATGCATATTGTTAAATTTTATCTTTGATCATTTGTATATGATGATGTACTGTGTACAAATCAAATGAAATAAAATTTCTGTTCTGTTCTGTTCCTCTGCCATACATACTTACAGCCATCTTACCAATAGAAGCACAGTTGGATCTAAAAATCTTAAATTTCTTTAGCAACATATGTTCGCAGAATAGCTCTACTATCGAGAGGAAAATTATAGAATGTCAATCACTATAAATCGTTAAACTCTAGTAGTCGGGTCATCCAGGCGAAGAAGGTGTTGCTTAAGTTAGATCTAGCCGATATAGACCACTATCTTGAGCAAAATCCCAACAGACTTACATGGAATAAGTTAGTGATTAACCCAGTGTTAACTACATGGAACACACAAATTCGAAACAAAACTATGCCTCGTTGCAATATTTTAACTGTTCCTTTAATCCCGGTGAATTCCACCCAATCTTGAAAGTACCTTGCATTTCTACACTCGAAAATACAAGACTCCCAGTCAGGTTATCGTGCTTGGCAGGAATGTGTACAGTGCAAGCTACAAGGGCCCGTTTTAACCAGAATAAAGTGAATCCAACTTGTATGCTGTGCGGTGAAGCACCAGAGACATTATCCCACTTCCTGACTGTGTTCAACTAGAAGACATCAGCAACCAGTAATCAATACTATTTCAAGTGTTTAAAGTGTACTATTTCAAGTGTTTAAAGTGTACTATTCCAAGTGTTTAAAGTGTACTATTCCAAGTGTTTAAATTATGAAGAACTGATAGTTTTTACTTTGTCTAGTGACCTACTGCTACAACTGATTTTTAGACTTTTCCAAATTAGTAAAATACACGAAACAAACTGAAAATGTGCTCAAAAGGGTTGAATTCCATATATGACGTTTAATCTATCTACAGCATTCGCAACGTTATAGATTGTTAAAAACTAAAGGGGCAATACCCTCTAATCGTTGACAGTGACCTGTATGACTCATCATTTGAAAGTCTCTGGATTTATTTTAACAGGTCAAAAGTGACCATCAGAGTTTTTATAGATTAAAGCGCGCGTAAATAATTATGTATAAAGTGTTATTCTGTTTCTGCGGTGGTTGATTATTTCATTCATTCGTGAATTCCACTGGTGGAATTACTGTGCACCTGACGTGCTGTTCTCCATAACTGAAGGTGAAGATAACGAGACAAGATAAGTACCGGAAAGGATCATTTCGCGGCAGTTTTTTCAATATTCAAATCTTGTTGAATAAAGACTTGGTGCGCTATAAGTGTAAGAATTGGTACTAAGCAGAAGGTTGTAAACAACAAGAGAAGCAGCAGTGGAAGTGCTCGTAGTCGCTAAAAAAGGCTTCGACTTGTAATTAAAGCAAAACTTTGTACGTCCATCTTTTTTTAACTAAATAGTACCACCGAGTCATCATACACGAATAAAAACATCTAGCAATATGCTGTTAAACAGGAATACATGTAAATCTTTGCTTACCATTGTTAAGAAAAATACTGAATCTATCTGGGTTCACAAGTTTCTTTAGAACAGTTTGAAGATTGCCTGCTCAGTTTTTTTTATTTACGATTTTGTTATATTTAAACAGATGTTTTCCGTTGAATGAAGGGGAGATCACTGCGAGGAGAGTGTTCTTCTCCGCACGTCAAAACTCCCGTCTGTCGGTCTGTACCGGACACCGTAAAATCGATGACACCAGCTCTTCCAAAGAAGTTCTAGTGTTTAAAGTGTACAGCATTAAAAGTTTTTAAAGATCTATTTTCGGATCGCGTCAAAGTATAGATTTGTTTCCTTTCATTTACCTTTTAGTGAAAAAAGGTACATTATATAGAAGCACTACAGACGTACAAAAACTTGTAAACATTGTTTGTGCGAAATTATTGCATGAGAAGTCTTAAGAGAAAACCTGTGTGTATGTTCTTTTTAGCCATATTTAAATTATAAAAATTTTAAAACGAACTTTGTGAACGAATAACGACTCCAACCAGGGTAACATCAAGGTAACCACGTCGTTCTCAAATATGTAATATTGTAAGAGTTACCTCCCTTCGTTTTCTTTTGACATACGACTGGTAACATGTGTTTAAAGAAAACAATTATTTATTTATTTATTTATTTATTTATTTATTTATTTATTTATTTATTTATTTATTCATTCATTTATTGTTTGTGTGTTTGTGTTAAAGAAAATATTTATTTATTGCACTATATAACTGCATTTTTTTTCTCTTTTTTTTCCTTGACATTTTCAAAAATATACTATCATTTTATTTAGCGTTCTGGGGGATTTAATAAATAAAGAAAGAAATGGATAGATAAAATATAAACTTAAGTTACAACGGTTTTGCAGAATGTGAATGAAAGCGTTGAATATTTCCTTGAAAGCTGCTAATCTTTTCAAATTTAAACTAACGTACATTAATTGATAAGGTGTTACATCGACTGCAGGTTTTATGGACTTAGTGTTGACAATCATTTGATCATGTACACAATGAATAAATTAATTAGATAAATTAAATTAAAATTCAAACTAAATTACTTAATTAATTTAAGTAAGATAAGATTAAATTAAAATGAAATGCTGATGACAAACTGACATGGAATTCTCTTTAAACCGAAGTGCATGTGTTCATATTCGGGTAAACATTTTCCACGTGCTCTGTGATCTCCAGAAAACAGTAAATCGGAAAGCCCTTATGTATACAAGCCCATTCCTGTAGACATCAAAATGTATTTTCTCTTATTACTAACTAGTTTTTACAGTCCAACGTTAATTCTTGACAACAGTAATGGCAAAGAAAAGAAAACATGGAATTGTGTTTAGTGTCCTTAATTGTATATCGGAAAGATTATAATGTGTTTGGTGATTCTGCTATAATTCAAGTCCATTCAGTTTTAAAATGTCGTTTTATATAGATCTTACAAAGAGGATGGGTCGATCGATCGTTTTTATCAGTTTTTTTTTTTCATTTCTTTTGTTGTAAAAACTTTATACAGTGTGTTTATCTTTCTGATTACATGGAACATGTTCTCTTGGTTTTGACACACCGATACCATCATATTGTTACTGGGTGTTACCGAGCTTCTCCGTTCTTTAGTTTTTATCTGTTTATTCATGCTCAACTGATACTTGACATAAAAGCTTCATTAAAATTCTTCCCTGTCAATTGTCACCGGTCAAATGCCTTTTCTGTGTGCGTATTAGATAAATTTGAAATTGATTATCCCTAAACTATACGTAGCATTTTATTCATGACACTGCGATGCTTCAAATTCAGATATTTATCTAAACAACAAACACTTTGAGAATATAAATCATAAGTAATTTACTTTTTATATTGTGTCAAACACATTCCCCCCTCGAAGAAACATCTCAAAAGCATGCAATTCTAATGCCTGTGTTAATTCGACAAAGATAGATACAAGAGAGCATTGGGTTAAATTCGCGTATTGTTGGGAAAAATGGTTCGTATTTAGACGTAAATGATAAGATAGAAAATTTGAGTATTAAATATTAAAAGTAAATTCATAACTTTCAGTGTGAGCAGACGAGTTTCGAATTACCGATATTTTGTAAAACATTTGCTTACTTAGATATTCAATACAGATGTGTCCTAAAGGAGTGCAATGTGCGGAAATGCAACAAACGGAAAAGTCCGTGTCAGCGCATAGGAGACGAAAGGCAAAAGAGCGGCTGGACAAAGAAATTAAGAACATTTTTTATGATTGATTAAACAAACTCTTGAACTGCAGGCCCTCAGCTGTTCAGTATTTCATTTCATAATCGACACAATAATATAAATTGGCCAGCGTCAAATCGAAAAATAAATTTTACATGATTTATACACAGGCGAGATGTCATTTTTGCTAAACAGATGCAAGCTATTCCATGCCATATTGTTGAATCATACACTGACAATATGAAAACATCATAAACTGCTAAATAAAATTAATACGGAAAGATAAAAATGAATTAATCATATATTAATCATTTGGTCTATATATCATTTTCACAAACGCTTATCTAAAGATGGGACACTTTTGTAAAAGAAAAGAAACAGGCAATGTTCCATTTCAAGCTGAAATAGGAGGAGCACGCTCCGGTGTCTAAAGGCACTTTTCAAATCGTAAAATAACAAGGCGTAGAATGTTGTCAGCGTCTAAATAAGGACGTGCTTTATTTGCATAATCGGCAACTTAATCTATCAAAACTTTGGACAGCTCTGTCAGCTAAACCATACTGAGATTATTTCATTTTTCAACCATCAATGGCATTAAATCATTAACTGGTAACGGACGCATTCTCGAAAGAATTCCAGTCAACGATAGCATCATAGTTTGAATAGAGCTCGTTTATTAGAAATAAACAGCTATTTGTATCCATCATATTTTAAACTGAATTTAATTAGATAACAGACAGATGACGGAACGAGATCTCTGAATCTAGTATCTTTTCATTTTTGTGTTAGTAAGAAAAGAAAGAAAACAATAATGGCTCCTTCATCCGAAAACTGTTATGCCGCCAACGCCCTTTGAAATTAAGAATGCGGTCAAAATTGACACCTGCATGCTAAAAGACTGCACAACAGTCAACGTGTCTGTGTCTGTTGTTATGCTAGTTTGTATTAATGTTACATTTTCAATTTACATCTATAAATTTAACATCATTTGTCGACCATGATTATATATATATATATATCCCATTGCTTTGCTCTGTATTGTATTTTATTTATTCTTAATTGCACATTATGTGACCTTTAAATTGTATTTCAATTTGTTTGTTATAACAATATACCTATGAGTATACAAGTTATGAAAATAAACTTTGTTCTGTTCTATATCTAGATAAATATTGCGTTATATAACATTGAGGTTTATATTGAAACAATATATTAAAACATAGATACGGCTAACTAAAGCTCTAAGAAATACTTCTTACAGAACTATGCAAAAATATTGTTTTACTTTTCGTTGTCACACAAGAAACAAAGCATTAAAAGTCTCCAAGACTATCGTGTGTGAAATGCTATAACCGTTATATGCTTTGGGACTGTACATTTTGTTACTCGGCATTATGCGTGATTTCTTTTCAAATCTTTACATTTAATAGAATCAGGGAGCTATTTTTTTGTTATTGAAAATATATACTGTGTACATGCATTCATATTAGGACGATATATTATATAAATTGGACATGGCTGCTCGCAAAGAGGTTTTAGAGACAGCGTCATAAAATGACGCCCAAGGATTGTCGCAGGTGTTTTACGATGTCATGCACACCCATAAATTCGCTTTCGTCAAAACGCGCATTGATAGACAAAAGTATTTAAAGTTATTGCTTCAAGCGTGTCTAGTTGTTGAATGCAACCGAATTTTAGCAACGATGCTCAATGGGGGACATTGGTGGATTATCTACCCTGAATACTCTCTGGTCCGTCAGGTTACATTGGTCCGTCCATTTGGATTCCTCTGCTTTTATGGCTATTTTCTCTTTTGGTATGATGATAATTAAGCCTAATTATATGCAACAATGGTAGTCAGATTACACATTAAGTTTAGCAACATGTTTTGTTAACACCATTATCTTTCTTTTTTGAAAATCCTAACTTTTTATTTAATATATAAGTGACAATTTTCACAACTAAAAGTCAAAACCATCACAACTAGATACAAGGATAATGTCAGAGGATTCCAACTGAAAGGACCAATGTACTATTTGGTCTACCTTTGATGTTATCTGAGTAAGGGAGATAATTTGTTATCAAAATGTCCCTCATTAGACTGGCATCAGAAAGCGATTGTTTGTTTATATTATCTTAACAACATGATAAAATGCAGATTAAGAGAGATTATGTGATTATGTTTACGTCTACACTACTGAACTGAATAGTTATTGGGAATAAATGTAGTTATACATCTGAGCCTTCTACTAAGACTGAAGCCAACGTACCATAGTCACTTACAAATGCAAATCAACATACAAGATCAAGACAATTGACGACACAACTTTTCATTCTTGTGTAATTGTCTAAATTGTTGTCAAAAATATTTTGCTTAAACTCTAGCATATTCCTGTTAAACTTGTCATAACACAAAATACCTGACGCCCTTCATTGCAATATATCTATATAAAAGAAATGATCCTTCCTCACGTTGTCCTTCATTTGTAAACCATGACAAAAAACAACTTTAGTTACAAAGGTTGAAAACGATCAAAAGAATAAGTATATTTAAGCTGCCTTGGACAAACAAAAACGATGTTCAAATAAATTTGTCGCTTTAATTGTGAAAAGTTACTGTATCCAACATCAGTGAAAAATAAGCAGAAAAAAAAAAGAAAAGATGAGGATTTAACCAAACGATGGTCTATACCATCAAGAAACAAAGAGTGAACTTAACAAACCAATTGTTGTTTTAAGTTAGAATATTGCAAAAGTTCTAGTTGACTCGTTAGACCTACATTTTTATTCAGGAATCAGACAATTGTTACACATTGCCTATAAGTTTTCTATAGGTTGACACTTTTGGAATGAAATGACAAATTAGAATATTTCAATATTTGCATATCCTGTATTTAAAATACAGTATCCCACCTATGGCTTTTCTCCACGTTTCAGTCAAATATGTTATAAATTCTTCCTTAAAAACGGTATTTAGATATTAAGTAGGTATATCACTGAACTTTATTTTATGTAAAAATTGTTGAAAATGTCAGCCAATGTATTTTATATCTGCAAAATCTAAAGAGAAGATCACAAGATAACGAGGAAGAGATTTATTTAACTGACTTCAGTAGTTTGAGGTTAAGCATGCATGAAGAGTCTCCGTACATCCGAGAGATAGAAATATGACTTTAAGGGGAATGTACGCACATTAATTAGATAGAGTAACAATGATACTTCTTTTATTTGTCGTTCATAAAACACATAAATTCAAGAGGTTCGGGTATGAAAGAGTGATAAACGATTTACAACAGGACTGCAACATATTTCACAACTTGAAATCTATTTTCTGAAAAAGGGGATAATAGAGACTGTTTGCACAGGACGTGGGACCCACTTGAGTACACCCATGTGCTACTTGTGTAACATACGCCATTGCCTCGAACAAATATTTAACTTGAAATGAATTATATTTAGTTTAACATGCACCAGAGTAACAGATTGCAACTAATTCATTTTACAAACACTTGAAAATTTACGTTCAATCAATTTCATAGACAGCAACGCCTTTCTAGACGATCTTTTGTGAAGAAAAAAAATATACATTTGTTATGAAGACTTCAACGTTCTACATGGCTTAATTACGATATATCAGTGTATTGTAATATTTGTACAAATGATCAGTTTACATTACCAAGAGGTACCACGTTGAAATGTGTCTTTGTAATGAAAGAGTACACAGAAAATATAGAGGCACGAGATAAACGTGTTCATGAACCCGTGCTGTGTGGCCTACCGTGTAGAATCTGATTTGCAGATTGGTGCTTTGCTGAAAAAGTCCACCTACTAGTGAATTCGTGAAACAGCATCCAGAGTATAAAACACACACACACAACAACAACAACAACAACAAAGGGCTAAACTCTGAAAAATATGGGTCGTAAATTCCCCGCCATTATTACCATCTGCAGTCGCAGACTATATTGGCTCAGTAGGATTTTTTTTCAAACCACACACCTATTTCACGCTGGCAAATAAACGGAATCTTTCTGAAATAGCATTCAGCTGAAATTTGTTAAAAAGATTGCACTAGCAAACAAATCAAGCCTTATGACCTGATATCTAGGGAAAAGTGCAGTATGGTTTCATTTCTTTACTATATCTTCAACTAACCTGTCTCCCGGCCTTCCATTTCTGCTTTCGTTTTCATTTTATTTTGTTTAGAACCTATTCAGTGTGCAAGGCAGCCTTCATGTTCAAGAGCTGCTCAAAAAATAAATTGACTCATATTGTTTGATAGATTTTTTATTTGTTATATATTCAAAAATAATGACTGAGAAAAGAACGAAATGAAATAATCATTATTAAATAACAGTTGGCAGCAGGCACGGATTTACCGGGGGGGCTTAAGGGGCCCAAGCCCCCCCCCCCCCCCCCAGCTGGCCCGTTTGTACAACAATAAAAGGGCTCATTTTTAAAGACTCTAAAACATTTTTCAACTGTTTTCACCTCGTAACAGAAACACAATCAACCTTTCAATGTGCAACGGTCACGCAATATTGCGTAACAACTGATAACTAGTTCGCAACTTTATAGCCGTGTATATTATACAATGTACCGTATATTCGGTGGCACGGATTCTCCGAGAGTTCTCCAGACTAAAGTTGTTAAATGAACGTCTGCTGACCATGATCAGTTGCCTGATGATATTGTGATGACGTTATTATTTGTTATGCCAATTAATCTATTGATGAATTATTTGTTTCAGTGGACTTTATAAGTATAAATTAAAAAAAAGTAACGTAATTTGTTTTTTGCTTTAGCTGAACATTTCAAAGAATACCAGTATATTTTTTTTAAATTCTCACACAAATTTCATTATATTTTATACCTTTATTTTCACCCCCTTCCGTACCTTCCCCCCAAGCCCCCCCCCCCCCCCCCCCCCCTCCAGTCAGAAATTGCTGGATCCGGCCCTGGGCAGATATATATAATTATATAGCTCTGATATCATATTATGAAAAAGAGTAACATTTTATTACCACATTTACCTTCTCTTTTCAGGTGATCAACAGAAGATCTTCTAAACCTAACGTTAAACACACCTTCCTTGAGAAATATTGAATCTTTTCATTTTCTTAAAACTTGACTGCCCCCCTTAAAGCATCTGTTAAGTGTCGTAAATAAAGAAAATCGTAATTATTAAACACATGATATGCATGACACTTTTGATACTGACATCATAAGAAATTAATTAAACTCTGGTAAATAGTGTGCAGTTATATTTAAATTTTCAATAAAGCTTATGAAAAATAGTATCTTTTTAAATGTGACATATAAACAAATTTTTTTATCTGAATAGAGTCTATGATACTCGTATCATATCGTATACTTTTGACAGTTATAAATAACTCCTTGTCAAAACAGAATGACGGAAAAGTTACAATTTCTGATCTTGCTTCTCCGTTTCAATACATTAATTATCAAAAACGAGGAAAATGACATCAAAAGAATACATTTAATTATAATTAACTCTGTGAAATCCGGATATATGATAGTCATCAGATATATGTAGCTTTGGCGAAGAAATTAAATTTCTGATGTACACGAAAAAATGATAATAAGGAATGAATTATTAGAAAATAATATTAAAAAATCATAAAACATTAAAAGATTCCCTTTTTAATATCGCGAGACAAAATTCTTAAATGATACCATAATGTGTAAATGTGTCGTTTTATAACAGAAAACTGTACTCTTACATTCAATTACAATTGAAAAAGGAAGGACAAACATCCGCATTCTACGAATGCTAGAAACAGCTGAAACTTCTGCTGGAAACTTGGAATGATCATGAAATGCATAAAATTTGTGCTGCATTTATAAAATAATAAACATTTCTATTTTCAGTCACGTAGGAAAGTATGCCAGTAAATAAATAAAAAGAAAAGAAAATAAATATACTAGAAAGAAAGATAAGATACGACACGTACATAATTACTTAAATCACAGCGGAAAATGTGCTGTAGATATGATCTTGCTTTGTTTTGATTATAATGATAAGCAGATATAATAATTTACATCACAGCGTGTTTATATTTTATGCTACCAAGACCGACGGTTTTTAACGTAGGAGATATATAACTGGGCTGCGGTACCGTGTTCCTATTGTGTTAAACAGATACAATGAATGTGTAAACTTTGACAAAAATAAGATAGAAAAATAAGACAGATTATAAAGAAGAGACTGCCTTCAAAAACCTAAGTCAACATTTAACGATAACTATAAATGTTCAGTTATTTTAGTACTAAACATTCTGTTCTGTTCTTTCAAAAATGCCTTTCAAGTAGGTTGAAGGACTTTTAATGTTTTTTTTCCAAACCAGTACCTGTGCATTGTCTCTGGTGGGTTTCGAACAAGCGACCTTCAGTTTAAATGTCCGCGGCGCCTTCCTAATTTATAAGAATGTATATTTCAGGCATAACAAATCCTGAATATTCTTCTTTTTTATATAAATATGTAAGCATTACATTTATGTGATAATCTGTGCCCGTAGTACTCCGTGTTTAAAAGTCGAAGCTATGGTTGTTTGCAAAACACTTTGTCATACCAAAGGTTTGTCGTACCTTTGGTTCATATGTTTCATTTAGAAAGGTTACCAAATGTTACAATTAATAATTTTTAATAGTAACTTTACTGTTTCATAGTCATAATTATTCTATAACAATAACAAGTAATCTGCTATTATTGATCCTTGTCAGATGTTACATAAATGAAGTCAGAAATCTAGCCAGGACTTTTGGAGTTGCTGGACCTATTAAGCTTAAACATTACACAACAGTTCAATAAATTATGAAGTACATGAATGACAAAAAACATGGAAGCCTTGGTTTGTTTTCTGATGAATTCTACGCCAGATGTTTGGTATTCGCTGCATTATACCAAGCACCACTATAACAATAACATGTTTACTTTCCATATCTAGTTTTCCAATTAAAAATCTGTATACAAATAGTGTACAAAACCCTGTAACAAATTAAATGCATTAAACTGATTTCATTTGAAAGTGGATTATAAAAGATGAAAGCAAACCGCTGTGTATAAATATCTACTATCGGCGGATATAAATAATAATTGTAACATGGCACATTATCAAAAACCTCTTCTCAGGTTTTAAAAATGTTGTATCAATATTTTCATTTGCAGATACTCAAACACTTGAGTTGAATTATCGCCGTGAGTACGATATTCAAAATTTTAATTATCATTAACCGTACTTTTTTACAATCATTTGATGCGGCGAATGTTTGTCAATGGCTTTATATAATTCTCAACTGAATGTCAATATCCAACACTGTTACAACGCCATTGTTATATTAAAGAACATGCACAGTATCACTGCAAGTTGTTTGTACTCCCTTTTTAAAGTCGCAATCTATGAAATAATTCACTTGCATGATAAAGTAAACACTGTGGTGTTGTATTTCAATTTTCATTTTGAATCGAAACTACTATGTGCGAACTATGAGAATTAGTTGACAAATAAGCAATTGAAATGTATTTTCTGAACTGGTAAAGTCTTTCCAACTTCAAGTTTAATGAGTTTATATACCATTATACGTTTATACAGAGAAGACACTGGTAATGATAATTTAACCAGAGGTTATACATTGTAATGAAACATTAAAAGTATCGAAATAGCGTCCCAAATACGTTGTGTTTTCTCAAAAAACAACATAAAAAAAGATTGCAATGAAAATCCCACTTGCTTTGAAATAAGAAAAATAAAAGGGGCAATATTCTTTACATCTTTTACAAATTGCATCGTGTTTATATGATTCAGGTGCTTAGATTTTGGTTCACTTATACCGCTTGTGAAGAGGTGAACGCTGTTTCAACATTAGCAGTTAAAGCTCTCTCTACAGAGCACAATCTTTAATTTACCATAGATCCACATGGTCTGTCCTTTTAACAGGGCTGCAGATATTCTTAAGCCTGCATATGTCTACCATGTCTAAAGAAATCTTTGCTGTCTCAATATATATCCGTGTTATGCCAATGTGATAAACTTTCTTCCAAATTATTTACAATTCGTTGAAAGTCTTCTGCATTTTTCTTCTCTTTTTAGTACTGAAATATCAGTCGCTGTTTTAAGATATTTTATGTCCTAAACATACTTTTACAGTAGCAATACTTCGAAAGCATATACAAATTTATAATCGAAGGTATAAGATTTGTTCAAATATGCACTGAAGCTGTTCTCATATTTCCCGTTAATCTGAAGTAGAGTTTTCTAAGCCTAATACTTTATTTTTTTCATTCATTTAAAACGTTTTGTTAATCGTGAGCAGTTTCGCTCAATTATTCCTTGCTAAAACTGCATACTCCCACGTATTTCTATTATTGTGAATGACAGTTAATATAAATGACGGAAACACGTGAAATTTGTTTCCATGTTATCTAAATCAAATCGTTATGAAAATTTTGAGCAATATCTGTGTTTAAGCCGCGGAAGAAGTTGTTAGTATTTTGCAATGGAACACTTGACAAAACTGTACCAACAAAAACTCTACTACTTCGATTCTAAAAGTCAGAGTAAAGATGCTAAATTTAGCTTGTTGACCTTCGAGCTACAGTTCTTTTTAAAGCGTTTAACGTTCTGACATTTCTGAATGAGGAAAGTGGTGAGTAACGGCTCCATTTTAATAATTATAAAAAACATATATAAGGGTGTTTGTATACGTCAGTATGTAGAGATGAAGATATTATGCTTTAAAACTGTAAAACAATAGTTTACGATCACTGTTGGTTAATTTTCAAATTAGCTTACGTACCGGCAATTTTAAAAGTGCTCTCAAGGAGGTCAAAAGTAATGTTATATGGAATAAAAAAACAAACAGAAAAAAACATGTTGACCGCCTACAATAAGACGAAATTTTGATGTATCATATATCATGATTAGATTTGAGACAGCTTTACAAATAAAGCTCCATGTTAGCATCTTAGATACCTGAATAAAAAACAACAGCATCTACAGTAAAATTAGTAATATTTTTATGCAGGAAAAAAATAACAAAACAGCAGGACTGCACTGATTTGCCACAAAACGTCGCTTGTTGAAATATTTGCCAAGGTACACAACCGATTGTGGTGCCTTTGAAAATGAGACAATTACCTCTAGTCCCACGATCTCAAGGCACAAGAACATAACTCGTTATAATTCGACATCGTAACGTTTGGATTAAGACAATATTCCTGTACTCAATGTTTTGTGGAGGGTATTCAAGGAAAACCTGCATCATCTTTACCCATATTTTTCTCGTTAACGTCTCTCTTATTTCTTTCAGTGAGGACACCAGTGAGTGTGCAAGCCAGTGTTTGGCTTTGCATTTTACCAGATACTAAAACGTGTAAAGAATGAAACAGTGGTAAAATTATTACAAAGTCTTTTTTGTTGAAATTAATTGAATGTAACGCTGGAATGTAAATTTGACTTATGCCTAAAGGATACTTCAAACTTCTGAAGTGTTTGTTGAACAAGCTTATAAGAAATGAACGATATTTCAAGTACTCCAACACCTGCCTTCAGTCAAATCAATGAACAAAACAGAACTATTTCTATTAGTCCTAAACAACCTCACTTTTACAAAATTCAAAATATTCGGGTTCTCTTTAACCTTCCTACCTAAAAACTTAGGAGTTCCTATATTAGTTATAGGTCTGTCACGAGTTTTTGAAACTTACATTTTGAAACACATCTTTTCATTGTTGTTATATACATTCAGATTTTAACTATGCTCATCTTTCAGAGGTAACTTCAATACAAGAAATATTTTTAGTTGACTTAAGCCTGCAATCTTAGTGTTTTATCAATATTGAAACTCATTTGACTGTTCACTGTCTTAACATATACAATATATTCTACAGGTATGTGAATCTTTGGCGTACATATTTTGTTTTTAATGGCAACAGGTGATGATTTTCAAATGGAATTGAACTGATATATGAATAAAAGCCGATAAACGCTTAACTTTACACATGTACAATTGCATACACTTATAAACTTTTGCATCCTCAATAGTAATTCAGAACTAGTTACATTTATTAATGTAAGTAAAATGAAAATATAATATTGGCGAGAAAAGTAATAGCGTTCAATACATGGTTACTAACAAAAATGAGTTGCATAAGTCTAATCTTATCTGAGGATTAAAAACATATGTCTGATAATTCAGATTAAAATGTTTAAAATTATGTAATTATTCATTTCAAAACTCACCGACTTTGATAAATTCAATCTGCATATGCTGTCACATTTGTATATGTAAAATTGACGATTCTACGGTGGCAAAGCTTGGATATGCACAAGTCTTTTATTTGAATATTAGCATATAATAATACTCCCAGTGAGCTTCAGAAATTATGAAGTACCTAACGACAGTACCACAGTCGGCTATCTGAAGACTTATCACGCCAGGTCTTTGTTGCAATGATATTCTAGATTAAGCCGATAATCATTATAACAGTAAATTGACATCTAATATTTGTAACTACTTTTCCGCTTTAAATAATAATACAAGTAGTGTAAAAAAATGTGTTACGAATTAGTTTTATTCATTATTATCATATACGTGAGCCTGTTTCGAAATATAAGGCATGGAGCTCCTTCAACAGATTTGTTTTTCTTTTCTTTATAAATTCAAACAAAGACGGTATAACAAGCATATGTGAAGCATTTCATCAATCTTAATTCTTAAAGCGTTTAATATAATAAACTTGAACGCCATATTTCAAAGAAAGACTTTGAACACGTTGTCTCTGAAGGTAAAATTTTACAATTCAAGGACGTGTGGCCCTTTAAATTGATTGAGTTTAAATGACATTCTGTCTTGACATAAACGCCCGCTCATTAATGTCTGCTTGTAATGATTACGATAAAACACGTCATTTAAAACACATTTATCTGCGTCCTAAGACAATTCGGTAGAACTTTATTCAGAAATTGAAATAGGCGTCGCGTATTACGCTTAACTGTAAAGTTTGTGCCTCTTGTGTTCTAGCAAAATGCATGTTCTAACTAACATGTATATGTTAACTTACATGTATATGTCAAAACATTACTGTTTTTAAAGTCTATTTTTGCCAGTTGGTTTCAAATAAATCATAGGCAAAAAAGAATGAAATGTGAAAAACCCTTGTCAACGTTGCGCACATGTTGGCAACATTTGTGGCAAATTATTTCAAAGTCTCTTGATGCATGATAAATGTTACAGAGCGGACACGAAGTATGGACGACCTCTAAGTGTGGCCTTGACCTTTGAGGCACGCACCTGGGGATGGTACGCGACACAATGTTTTAGTGTGATAAACACTTGTGCCAACTTATTTTGAAATACCCTCACAAAGTTATAGTCCGCACACGACCATGGCTTATAATAAACACATATAGATATTTTTTTCTGGAAAGTATGACCTTGACCTTTCAGCCTGGTTCTGAAGTCTAAGCGCGAAACATTGTTATCATGTAGGTAACATTTATGCTAATTAATTTCGAAATCCTTTAATCCGTGACAAAATTATAGCCGGATACGACCATGACTCATCTGGGTATTTTTGTCCCCCAGTACCACTTGTCACGTGATATTATTATGGTATTTTTGTTTGGTAAATGTACTGTATACTCATATATACTTGTAAATTAGTTTGAGTTTAATAAAGTTTATGTTGTTGTTGCTGTTGCATAATATACTCGTACACATATAAATAGTGGAACAGACCTTGACCTTTGTGGTACGAGCTAGGGTATCTTTAGTAATTTCAGTTTCATTTTCAGTTTCTTTGTTATACAGTGTATTTGTCAACGAGGTTATTGCATAATTTCTTAAGTGTTAACAGCTGGTTAGGTTTTTATCCAAACGGAGTGTTTGTAAGGCAAGTCTTGAACATCAAAACTGTAAAAATGATTTTGAACTCAAAAGTTCCTGCAGGTAGTTTTGTGGGCAACCTGTATTGTTGTACGCCTGTGAAGTTGTCAAAGGACCTTTTATACGATCCAGCTTTGGTTTGAAATTATTGTCTTAAGAAATGACCCGAAAACAGCGGTGACCTTCCGATGTCAAAGGTGCACAAATGGTCCAGTAACGTCGTAACGAGTTTTAACAGATGGGTCTCCGGTGTCCAACTCCTTCTGCAATTTTGTCTTACATAAATTCGAATTTATTTACTATAAAGTTTATTTATATTTACTGAATTGTTTAGTGAAGTGATTTTTTAAAAAACCTTCAAGTGTCCACACACCTACCCTCAGTTCTTTGATGAAGAACAAGTAACCACTCTAAAAGGTACCTTAAAAGTCCTCGGTTTAAAAATAATAAAATATTTAAAATATTCTCTTTCTAAAAAGTCCTCGATTTATAAATAAAATATTCAGTTTCTAAAAAATCCTCTGTTTATAAATGTTAAAATATTCAGTTTCTAAAAAATTTTCGGTTTATAAATGTTAAATATTCAGTTTCTAAAAAATCCTTTGTTTATAAATGTTAAAATAATCAGTTTCTAAAAAATTCTCGGTTAATAAATATTAAAATATTCAGTTTTTCGGTTAAACAAACGAGTTGACTACGATTTTTTCCGCTTTTTTAAAGTCCACTTGAAATAAAAAGTTAAAAATAAGGTATTAAATTTGGAAAATAAAGCAAAAAAAATACTTTGTCAAAAATTTTACTTACACCGAATATCTTTTTATACTGACATTTTGAAGAGGTTATTTCAGACACTTGTTAAAGTTATGCCTTGCTTTAAAATGTGATAATAATGTTGATAGTTTTTACACAGATGAATAGCGTCTATGATTCTCATGTTTTATCAGATACTTTTGACCGTCATAAATAAATAGCTGTCAACACCGAATACTTAAAGAGATACATTTATCGATGTAGCTCTAGATTTAGAACATTAATAATATAAAAACGGGAAAAACAATTTCAAAAGAATACATTGCAAGAATTTTAATTAACATAATTCACTGAAAAATCCTGCTATATGATAGCTGGCAGATCTTTTTGACTTTAATGTGAAACTTGTACGTGAAGCATTTGATGGACAAAAGTAATCAATGAGAGAAAAAAACAACATTAAAATGAATATTTAAATTTGATCAACTTAAACATACTTGCAGATTTCCTCAATACTATTGCGGAACAATATACATTGATACCTGTCATAATTTCATCCTATTTTCAGAAACAATGTCAGATAATTTCATTTTAGTTTAAAACGTACCTTCATCATAACTAAAAAAAAGAATGATAAAATTTGAAACATATCATGCAATACTTATTCAAAACAAGAGCTATCATCAAACGTGGTGAATACCTCCAGATATCGCCTGATCAATTTGAGCTCCAATTATATGTTAAAAAATCAAAGGGCCTTAAGTCAGTAAAAAAATCATGGCATTAAAACGAGACAACATGAACAACTAGGCTTGATACTTATGATACTTGCAAAGTATTATTAAAATCTGAATAATAGCTGATGAGCAAACGTCCGAACAAAAAATGTGTTAAAAAAAAATCAAAGGGCCATAAAATCAGTGAAAAATTATCTAACTGGAACTTGTCATTAGGCTTTGTACTTATGATTTTTACAAAATATCATTAAAACCCGAGTAACAGTTGCTGAGAAACAGTCCTAAGAACGGCCAGACGACCGACCAACACTCGTGAATCCAATATAGCCCCGGGTATTCTCTTTGGGGGTATAATAACAGACACAATAATAATGATCTTCAAAGCCGACTTTAAACGATTCGAATTTCTTATTATTTGTAATTGATTGCTGTGCTAGCCAGACATTCGAATTTGAAAAGACTTGGATTTTGCTCTGGCAGGACTGGACATAAAGGAGTGTGCCACAAGTTAAAGACATACTTATCTAAGGGCTTTAACTCCATTTTTTATGTGAAGAGAAAGACAATTAATATTAAATCGTATTAAACAGCGTTCAGTATATTTCACTATTTGCACTTTAGCCAAAAACACTTTACTATAATTGCGCTCAGTTCTGTACAGGTAAAAAGTAAAAATTCTCCAAAATGATTAAAGGGTATCGTTATTCTAAGTAAAAACAGTTAAAATGTTAATCTTGCATATATCTAAGCCACTTCACAGACTGGAAAATATAACAAAACACACCATATCCTTATCAATACTATAACAAGGTGCTGATGCGCCAAATGGCTGTTGAACAGCAATGCAGTGAAAAATGATATGTATAATACATAATTTTACCTCCACATCTAATTTCTTCAAAGTATTTAATAAAAAAAAATCAAGCCAAACTTATTAAAAGGTTTTGATATATTAGCACATGATAAATATTAATTCTGGAATGTTGTCAGATTTCTATTGTTTACTATAATTGATTCTACATGAAAAACTCATAAGTCGCTAGCAAACAGTCAAAATTTTAGTGATAAAAAATCGAATGTCGGTTTAGCTCAACATTTAAAGCAGATGACTGAAAATTGAGAAATTGAATGTCAAGTGTGGTTCCAGCAGAAAGTACAAATGATAAGATATTCGAATGTAGAATGCCGAGCTAGTTCAACTTTCAAAATTTATATGATTAAGAAAAAACGAATGTCGTATGTTGAGCTAACATCGAACACATGGTACGTGAGCATTAGATATGCCTTTACTACCTTATGATTTCTGGCAAACTATCAGGCGTCCTGTTACAAACAGGAACTTAGGTGCACGAAAATCACAATGCCACTATCTTCTTTCATTCCGTTTAACAAGTTTGTCGAAAGAAGTATTTCCAAAACCATTCTGAAATTTCTTACAGAATTTTGAAAAGCTGCCAATTTGTCTTTCATAAAAGTGATATAGTAAACTCGAAAACAACATATTTAGTTTGCTTTAATTCATCCAACATTCATTTCAATTTTATGACAACAACCATATCAGAAAAGCATACCTATCAATCCACTTATTAGATAGCAGTTTGACCTAATGTACTTAACTTAAACATTGTGCGACGGCTCCAGTAATTATGAAGTATACGACAACATGGTGCTTCATTCGGCTTTCTAGAGAAATTCACGCCAGGTGTTTGATATATCTGCAAGATGCATGCTCTCCTATTATCACTATAACTGTACACTGTTTGCTTTTCTTTAATTGTCCCTTAATAGAGTCTCTATTTGAATACTGTTAACAAACAGTGTACAAAATTTGTAACGAATCTAATGCATTTAACTGATTCATTTCAAAGTGGATTTAAAGATCAAAGGGAAAATATATGTATAAATATCTACTAACAGTGAATGTTGAAATTTGTAACATGGACCATTATCAAAAAGCTCTTCAAGTGTTTTTTAAAAATGTTGTGTGCAGATATCTAAATACTTGAGCTGAATTATTACCGCGAAGTAGACATTTACGCTTTCAGTTATTATTTAACGTGTATTCTCAATAGTTTCATGTGGTGAGTGTTTGTGTCAAGATCCTTATGGCACAGGTACTTGCTTGGAGAATCAATGTCTTCAGTCTCAATAAAACTTAAAACATTCAGGCCAAACTACTTCAAGCTGCGTTAAACCAAATCAGAAAAGCAACCTAGAATTATTAATATACCATTACCTTCATTTGCACTCAATGTGCATGTATTATCATCTGTATTTGATAATTTTCATTTGTATTCAATCCTGTCAATTTGTATTGCATATCTCATATTTGTATTCTATACAGATTATCTCTTATTGTAAAAGTATTTTATCTTTTTATTTGTATATTAAAAATCCATTTGTATTTACTATTTGATTCATTACTATTGAATCCTGAACTTATTTGTATTGTATACGTTTTAATTGTTTTTTATTTCATAACTGTAATTTTGGATTTCTTTGCTTATTGTTTTCTGTTTCTGACACAAGGTGGGGTCTGTATGTCCAAAAATACAGTACAACTCAGTTCATTTCAATTCAGCGGAATTAAGTTCAGCGGAATTCACTCCAGCGGAATTACAATCAAAGACTCAGCGGATTTTATATAAGTTCATTTCATCAGCGGAATATAACATAATATAATGTTTACCAAAGGATTAACTGTAATTCAGCGGAATCTACTTATAAGAACGTATTATAAAGTTATCCGCTGAGCGGATGGGAAGCTGGCGTTAACTGTTCGCTTCTAAATATATAGTCTTTGGCGTCATGATATCAGCGGGTGAAAAGTACCAGTCCAAAACATTTGAAATAGGCCAATGAAAATACACAGCGGATTCCGCTAGCCAATCGCAGTTGTCGATTCTCCGAATAACTCACAGTCTGCATACGCCGCCTGAATCAAATAACGCCGTTGAAATCCGTTGCTTGTAGTTTGCGACAGTTTTATGATGAATAATAATATAAGAGGCAATGTTATGAATACATCAGATAAATGGTGTTTAATGGTTACTTTCTGTAGTTAAAAGCTTTCTGTTTATTTTTCATCGTTTGGTTCAGGAAAGGAACTCATTTCCGCTGGGAAGTTCTTTGGGAGAGTAAACAAAAAATGTTTCATGAAGGAATCCACAATAGTGTGTCACTTGCTAGTGCTTAGAGGTTATACATAATATATTTCAACTTCCATAACACAGTTTGAACGAGGTAAATTAGCTTGCAGTTCTAACTAGGTTTGGTTATGGATGTCAACGTAATTAAAGTTACTGGTTTCCGCGAGTCATTAGAGTTAAGGTAAGACAGAAACGTTATAGTTATTGTTGATTTTATCATAAAGTCGAGTTTATAGTTGGTAATTTAGCATTTATAATTGTTCAGTGACTGTTTATCTTCACATAAATGAACGTCTGTTTATATGCTATAACACTTCCCCCACCTTTGTATCAACTTATCTTCCTGGATAATATATTCAGTAAAGTTTCATGTCATAAAGTAGTAACTCAGACAAAAGTCTTAAATAATAATCCTTAACAAACAAATTACTTTTTATTTTTTTACTGAGAGCGAATCTATTGACTAGAATCAAACATCAACAATAATAACATGTAATAAACATATAACTGTATAAAATTAACTATATTACTTTTAACTTTTTCTATTCAGTCATCACTCTGTATTTTTTTTAATTTTCTACTTGGTCATCTCTCTCTGATAAAGACAATCTTTATCACTTGTAAGTCAAGGTCACTCCTGAAATTTACTTAACCATAAAACAAAACTTCAACTATTTCATTAGAAAAACTATTAAGTTCAATTTACCTAACATTTAACAAAATACGGTATGTTTCTCCAACCTGTACTTAATTGTTTTTTTTTTTTTTTTTTTTTTGTTTTTTCAAGGCTCTTCTCTGCCAACTGCCAGACGAAGTGGGATATCTAAGGAGGCCAACTGTGTCTGGAGCTCTCCTTTGTTCTGAATCAGTGCTAAGGTGTCAATTTGTGCCTTTTCTGCTTCAGATGGATATTTGCCATCGGTCACCTCTCTGAGCATCTGATACAAGTAAAACCTTGCCCGTGCTGCACCTCTTTCATGATTTTCCTTCTTTACTTTTCCGGAACCTGGCAGGGGAAGGAAGTTATATTTGTCCAAAAGAAAGCTTCTAGACATCGACGGACTAATTATACCGTTTTGTAGATATTCGAGCTGAAAAGCCGTGTGTTCCCATGCCATCAGCTTTCTGTCTGCGGTCATTTGTTGCCAGTCTGGTGGGGGCCAAGTAAAATCACATCCAAAGAGATTAATTCGAAAGGTGCAGGCCCCCTTCCATTCTCTCCTGCCCGGTGGCACTAGTGGCATTGCCCCAGTTTTTAGAATGTCTATCGCCTTATTTTTGTAACTTGAATCAACGTAAGCATTGTTATTTATATCAATTGTTTGTTCCTTAACTTCTTCGAATCCTTCCGGTTTTACTTTTTCTATATTATTTTCTTCTTCTTCTATACTTGATGTTTCCTTTCTAAATACCCTCCTCAATATTCCGTCATCAGACCTTTTCCATATCAGATCTCGCTTTGCTTTTACAGCTTTTAAGTTTTCCTCCTTTAAACCACAGCATAGTTGTCCCTTTTGATCTTCTCTGTCCATTTCAACTATTATCAATTTTGTAGCAGTATATAGTTCTTCATCACTCTGCTGTTCATCTTTTACTTTATCTGACATGCCCGCTCTGTCCTCAAAATCACCTTTACCGTTTTCATCTTTCTCCTCCTTAGCTTCTTCTGGTGCCTCTGAATTACATTTTGCTTTTCTTTCACTTTTAACTTTAACCACATTCTCATTGTCGAATTTCACAAATCCACTATCACATTTCTCTTCAACAATTCTCATTTCACCTTTAGCATCTTTCTTTCTAATATTAATATTCAAACTTTCGCAACATTTATTTTCTTCATCAATAACCTCATTAAATTCACCATCATTTTCTTCTCCTCAACATTCATAACCTCACCAGTTAATTTACAACTTTTCTTTTCATTACCTACATCTTCACATCTCTTCTCATCACTTACTACCTCAGCACCATCATTTACTTTTCCATCATCCAAAACTTCATAGAAATCACCTGAATCACATTTCTTTTCACCATATAAACTTACCCTCTTTTCCATCTTATCATATTTCTAACTGCCATGTTCAAAACAATTTTCACTTATTTCTTCATTTTTACACTTCTTTTCAAACTTGGAATATTCTATCACCTCACCTTGCTTATCTTCACTATTTCTTTTCCCTTTACTTTCACTAAACACCTTTCGGACCTTCACAGTTACCTTATCGGGCGATTCTTTAGCTTTCCTTTTGTTTTTCTGGCTGGATTCTGTTTTCTTTGTCAAGTCCAACGGTATGTTTTGTTCATTTGCTTCTTTCAAACTCACTTTTCTCTCCTCTTGTTTAGATTTCTGTTCAGTTATCTTCCCTTCTGTTTCTTTCTTCTCTTTCTTATCAGTCAAATTTACAGGTTCTTCAATATCATTAGAGTTAATAGTTTTATGTATTGATTTGTTTTGATTTTCTTTGTTTTCTTGATCTTGTTTTACTGCCTCTCGCCATCCACTCCGCCAATTGTCTCTTTTAACTTGACTATCTTTCTGCTTTTCTAACATTTTCATGACCAGTCTTTTTGCTTCGGTGGCATTTGGTGAAGTCCATTTTTCTGGTTGGTGAATCTTTGCGTAATCCCTCGGGAAAATTGAAAAATAAAAACAGTTTCTTGCTGTTAAGAATGACTTTGGTAGTGAAATAGTCTCAATAAAATGCCTGTTTGAGCAGTGGACAGAAAGGTCTGAGACTCTTGTGAATGTTTTCTCATCACCACACCAAGGGCATATTACACTCTGCCTTCTGTGCTCTCTTGAGACAAGATGTGCGTTCAGATCAGACTTATTTGGAAAAACTCTTGGGCAGAGCCAACATTTCTCCATTTTCTGTAATAAAAAGATCGTGTTATTTATTGATAAGTGATTTTTTTATATTGTTTGGACACACAAACCCGATTCGTTTATAGTGAATGATGAGCTGTTGAAGTACCATTGTGATGTTGTTGTTTTTTTGTTTTTTTTTTGTTTTTTTTATCTGTATATAGTTGTTGTTTCATATTTCCATGTTACTGTTTATATATCTTCGTGTTATTGTTGTTTTACACTTCTATTGTTTTTATCATTTTTATTTTCTCTAAGTTATTGTTTATATTTTGGTGCTCATTTTACATATCTGCAGTGATATTTTGAGACTCACGTTTGACCCAAGTTGGTATATGTGTACCTGAATATGGCCATAACCTGTCGATGTGATAGGCCTTTGGTTTTTGTTTGGCAGACGTTTTGACAAAACAAATTAGATCATCTAATATTTTAGTCACAAGGAACGGACCTTTCCATTTGTGAACTAATTTTGAACATATTCCTTTTTTCTTCGTTGGATTGTGAAACAAAACTAGCTGACCTTTACTGTATTTCCTTAGCTTCGAATTTGTATCGTAATGTTTCTTTTGATACACCGCTGCTTTTCCAATGTTAAGACGCGCGATTTCATGAGCCTGTTCCATCTTATCTCTGAGTAAGTCAGTATATTTTTCGTACGATTCGTAATTTCTCTCAGCTTTCGGATGACCAACAACGGCATTCATAGGTAAAATAACTCTTTTACCGAAGACCATTCTATTAGGCGAAACATTTGTTGTACTTTGAGGAGTTCTGCGATATGCTAGCATTACGAGTGGAAGAAAAGTATCCCAGTCAGACTGATTATTTTGGCAATATGCTGAAAGCATTGAGGTGAGAGTTTTTATATAACGTTCATTAAAACCGTTGGCTTGGGGACGCATATTTGTTGTGTGCGTTTTCTCAATACCAAGAATAACACAAATTTCGGCTAGTAAACGCGATTCGAAGTTTCTACCTTGGTCGGTAAACAACTGTAGAGGAACTCCAAACCTACATATGAAATTGTTAACAAATGCATCTGCGACGGTTTTAGCTTCTTGATCTGGCAAAGCTACAGACTCCGACCATTTAGTAAAAAGATCACTTATTACCAGAACATATTTATTGCCTTTCTTAGAAAGTGGAAGTGGCCCTAATATGTCCATTACGACCCTCTCCATTGGTTCACCTACTATATACTTTCCAAAAGGAGCTTTATTTTTAGATCTACTTAAATTCTTTGCTGTACAAATGTCACATTGTTTGCAATAAGTTTTAACACTGCCCGTCATACCTGGCCAATAAAATGATGTCCGAATACGTTCTGAGGTCTTGTCGTAGCCGAGACGTCCCGAAGTCGGTATGTCATGGTGATAATACAAAACGTCTCTTTGCTTTTTCTTTGGTACAATCAACTGCAGCCTGATACAATTTGAGTCGTTTTTAAATGGGCGCGATCGTGTGATACCATCGGCCAGTTTGGTCTGTCCAGATTAGATAATTTTGCTGACAGTATAGGACCAATGATTGGATCATCAAGTTGACTCTGTTGAATATCTGAATTGTTCCAGTCATTTAAGAGTACGTCATGTTGCGTGAGTTCTACTGCCTCTTCGTCTCGCGCCTTATTTCGAGTAGTTGCCCTTATCTCTTCAATGTTTGTTTCAGTTGCATTATTGTTCTGTTCGTCGTCGTCGTCAGTCACATGCATTCTTACATCTGTATTTCCTAACTCATCTTTACTGGCTTCTTCAGCTGATTTACCTTCATCTATGATTAATTCAAAATCATGTTCTATGTGAGTGTTGTCGTTTTCTATTTCTTGCTGTCGTAAGCAGACTCTGCATGGTCGTCTTGAAAGAGCATCTGCGTTATTATGGCTTTTTCCGGCTCTGTGAATTACCTCAAGATTGTATGTATTTAATTCTTGCAACCATCTAGTTACTTGACCCGTTGGTGTTTTTAAACTCCTCAGCCAGCTAACCGCTGAGTTATCGGTTCTCAGGAGAACTTTTTGTCCATAAAGATACGAATGGAAATTCTTTAAAGCCAAGACAACTGCTAACAACTCTTTTCTTGTTACACAATAAGATTGCTCATGCTTGTTCAATGCTTTACTCGTATAGGCTATTACGTGCTCTTTGCCATCTTGTTCTTGTGAAAGTACAGCCCCTGCTGCCACATCTCTACAATCGGTATCCAAAATAAACTTACATCCAGGTAACGGATAAGCCAAAATAGGGGCAGATATAAGAGCCTCTTTCAGCTTTTCAAAGGCTGACTTACATTCTGGACTCCAAATGAACTGCGCCTTCTTCTCACACAATTTATGCATTGGCCTTGCTGTATTGGCGAAACCCTTGACAAATTTTCTGTAGTAAGAAGCTAGTCCCAAAAAGCTCCTGACTTCTTTACTCTTAGTAGGTATCGGCCAATTTTTGACTGCTTCTATCTTTGAATCATCAGTGCGAATACCTTCTTCAGAAATCGTATGACCCAGGAATGATGTCGACTTTTGGAAAAAATGACATTTAGAAGTTTTCAGTTTCAGGTTTGAATCTTGAAGCCGCGAAAATACATTTTCTAGCCTAGTTAGGCTTTCTTCGACGGATCGACCAGGTGTGATAATATCGTCCATGTATAACAGGGACTCGACCCATTGCAGACCTCGGAGGACATCTTCCATAAGTCGCTGGAATGTAGAGGGCGCATTAACCAACCCAAAGGGCACGACCTTGAAGTGGTATAAACTGTTGACCGTAGAGAAAGCTGTTTTTAATTTATCTTCTGGATCCATGGCAACCTGCCAAAATCCAGAGCAGAGATCCATTGTATTAAGGTAGAGCGACTGTAAAAAACTCCCGCCATTTCTTCGAAGATCGGTAAAGATCGATAAATGTCGGCTGTGTTCGGAAGAGTGTTTTAGATAATTTCAGTTTTTAACTCTGAAAATATTTTTTTATATATCTTACCAAATTCCTTCATATCATAACATTTCCACGGTAAATTCTTAGTTTTATCATAAAATATCAATAAAATATGAAAATAAATGCAACCGGATGTAAAGGTGTCTTGCCTTCAAAATCGAAAGTAGGCACGAATTACCGGTTTTCGCGAGTAAACAGAAAAATGAATCGCGACAAAAAAGTCGTTTTTCCAGACGGATACGGAATGACCATAAGAGGAAACACATTTCTCATGATCATAATTATACTGAGAATGCTGGAAGTGACAAGGAACATAAATAATGAAAGATAGTCATTGATTCTTTAGATACTTGATTAACCTTTATATTTATAAGTACGAGTACTTTACCTATTCCAAATTTACAGAAAGAAAGTTATTGATATTAAATAGTATTATTTTACACCTTATAAAATGTAACCAATGAAATGGTCTTCCAGCTTGTACCATGTGATCATCTAGTGTAATCATTATTGGATCTAATCTTATCAGTTAGTCTCGTTTTCATTTTCCGAGTCCAAAAAATCCATATCAATCTGTATTGTACTCATTCAAGCCTCGTTTTCTTTTTCCGAATCCAAAATATCCATATCAAATCCATATTGTACTCAAAGAAACTCTGCCTGTTGCTCTTGTATCAGTTACCTCTTTAGCAAATTCGAGACGCTTTTTAAAGTTCGGTATCCCAAAGTGCCTTATTACCTTGACTGTGAGAGTGTTTTCTTTAATGTGTTTTCTGCTTGAAAAATGGTGGTGTGAAAGAGTTCATGATACATTGTTGAGCGTAATACTGATTCACTTGGACTCATAAATGACTACAAAACCTATGGTACTCGGCTAGCATCTCGTCCAATATAGCTTTTACAGTTGTGCTTCGTCCAATAGAATTCTGTATTGTACTCAACAATGTATAATAACCCCATAATATTGTATCTTTATTATGTAAGGAGACCTCTCAATACTGTCTGTAACCTATTGCGATGTTTATCATAAATTTTTCTTTGACTTGGAACTTTGAAAATGAAAGTGTGCACTAAATTTCAACACAACATCTGTCAATTTTAGCCTCTAGTTGTATTCAGTAATATTAGCAGTTTCAAACTGTATTACACTTTATAGCTAAATAATACTTCTTACATTCATACCAATCATTTAAACATTAAATGTTTTAAAATTGGTAAGTGAATCCTTCAGTTTTTAAACTTGTAACAATATAATGGCTAAAATAAGGAGAAAAAAACTGTTTAAAATATGAGTCATACATGTTACATTCACGTAAATTTTCCAAAGACTACATGGTAAAATATTTTTATCTTCTGTATTTAAGCTGGATATAGTTTATCTGTTAAAAATATGTCCTAAATATTAAACTAATAATCATATTTTTAATTTTCTGCCTCTTTGTTTACTCTCAAACCAATTTTTACACTGCTCAGACCATTTGGATTTTTTGAACTCTTCCACAGATTAACAGGTTATGGAAGGTTGTTGTCAACAAAGAAAGATTTATTTTCTCTGTTTTCAAGTTTTGACACCTTTACTGCATCTGTAGAAACCAGTATTGTATTGGTATTTGGAAATTTGGGTGAAATATGGGACTTTGTTATACCCAAGGGTGTCAAATAAACTGAACAAAAGACGAGCTGTGGGGTTATTTCGAAAAAAGTCGTTTATTTCTCTAAAAAGTATGGAAAGCCAACCTAAAAATTTGCAGGTATATCAGTGAAATGATGCAGATTATGAAAATAAAATGTTAGATAACATCTGGAAAGGTGCTCATTACAGGTGCGCTACCTTAAACCATTTAGCACCTGCAAGGGCATCTAAGCAGTCTTCTACCCTTGGTATTGGATAGGCGTCTTTCACAGTTACTTCATTTAATTTTCTGTAATCCACACAGAACCTAGTGGATCCATCCTTTTTTGTAACCAGTACAATGGGTGAAGACCAAGGACTATTTGATGGTTCAATTACGCCTTTAGCAAGCATTCTTTCGACCTTGGCTAGATGGAAATAACATGGCAGTCTCCATATATTTATAATTTTACCTGATAAGTGAAATCAGTGATATCTTGAAATCGTGATGTGGGTGTTGTCATGTTGGTTTCCTTCAACCAATAAAATCCTTCGTCACATTTTTAACTAACAAGTTCCAGGATGCAATTATATTATACCAATCGTGTAACACGTATAAAATACCAATGACTTCATGAATGAATAGTAATAAATCAGTACTTAAATGCAAATGTGATCTTTACAACATAAATGATAATCTATATAGTACAAGTAAGGCGTATACATCGCAATTAGATTTTTATTGAATATAAATGAAAATATCCTTTCAGTCTCATACTTAAGTAACAATGGATGGAATTTAATGAGACCCAACACAAATATGTATCACTGTAACGGGACGGTGCCGGCACAAGGTTTGTTCTGATGAGATCAGTAACACTAGAGTTATGACCTTTTGATTAATTTTCTATACAAAAGACTTGTATAGGGGAAATTTTTCAGAAAATATTCTTGCTTTTCATAAAGCACTAGAACTTTACAGGAATTTTCCTCAACGGCATAATTATGGCCCTTTTATAGAGAAAACGTTATCATGTCACTCAATACAATTACGTATTTTTAGTATAGGATGCTTCGGATCTGAAGTTTGTTCTGATGACATCAGATCAGTAACACCAGAGTTGATTAATTAATTTTCTATACAAAGCGCTAGAACTTTCTAGAAATGTTCCTTGCAAGAATTTCTATCAAATGAATCCAAGCAAATTTTATTCTTTCAAGAAATGTGGTTGTAACGCTAACTTAAATGTAACAATTATGGAACCTTTAAACAAATATGCTTAATATCGAAAACCGAAATGCCTATTGCACTGATATTTATTATGTAACACCTGAAAGCTTCTGGTCATAAACAGATAAAATTGAAAATTATGCCCCTGAGATCCGAAAAGGTCACACCTTTAGGGTCGGAATATCTACATAGTTTAATAGAAAATCAGGAAAAATACTGCATTTCCAAAACTACAAGGTCCAGGACTTATATTTTACAAATAACTTGTGATTGGTGTGCGGTGTTTTAAAAGAATGATTTAATTAGGTGGGGATATTAAGATATCTAATATAAAATATTTCATGACCCAACTTTCATTCCCATAAACAATACTCATCTACACAGCTTGGATATTTCCCAAAACCAGGCATTTATATTTTGAAAAGAATCTATTTTTAAACACAATCACCCGAAATTACACCCCACCCACGACCCAAAAAAAATTAAATAAATAAACATTTTACGGCGGGGGATTTAAGGTATACGATGTTATACACACTAACTAGACCAAATGTAAGTGTTGCTACCCGAAAGGTTTAACCTTTTTTGTTTGTGATCGTTTGCCAGTTTAAGCAATAGAGTGAACTAGGTGTCGCGTACAAGAAATGTTCAGTGATCTGCACTTCGTCTTAAATTAACATTTTTTATGTTTGTTCGTATATCTTTTGACAAATATTCACGAATAATCCCGTTTATTGTGGACCCCGAAAAAAAGAGTACAGATAATCCCAGGGCTGTCTATTCGTCCGTCGCACTTTCGTTTTCATGTTGTTTTTCCTCAAAGAGATAGCTTGAATTCGGCAACATGTATAGTTACAGAAATATGGACTGTATTGAAAAAATGCATTTTTAGGAAACGAAAGTTGAAATTAAATCTGACTTCATTTTATCTTTCGGTTTTACAAAACCTATGTACTTATTCTTCAGAAGCTAATAAAATTAGATTGGGACTTGATGTTGCAATGAAATACTGCAGGATTTGATTTAGTTGTGTGTAACCTATATGTATTTCTTGCAAGGTTTAAAATCTTCAAAGAGATTAGGTGATGTTACAGGCTGCAGCAAATAACTTATGTTTATTTCTGATTCTAATTATAGAATTTTCCATATCCTACAATTGGTGGACCGTGATGTTTCAGTAGATTGACAGAATCGTAAGAATGTTACAGCTTCTCCCATATGTAGATTCTAATACAGTGTTTAAACAACTCTCTATCTATAAGGCATATAGCACTCTTGTTTCTTGTCCCCAGTCTCCAAAAAAGCAGGGTAGGTAGGTAAGTAGGTAATTTTGTTCACCTTGACATTCTTCAACCACCGACATTACGACTATAGTCAAAAGTGGTTTTGTCATATTAGATATAAAATTACACTTGTTCTTTATTAACATGATCATATTTCATTGTTAACTTGAACACATGTGACGTTGGCTGAATATACTATTTAACAAACAATGATATTAATAAAGCAGCAGCCTATGCTCGAAGAATAGAACAAGGACCCATGTGTGAAAGTTATAAAAACAGAAATGTCAATACTAAGGCACTATCAATATTTCCAGAACAAATACATTTCTTGTTTTTTGGTATCTATGTAATCTACCCGTGCTTACTCTTTATAACGGCTTTTTATTTTAGCAAGCTAACTTAGTAGTAGGTAAAATATATAAAAATAGATATATAATCTTATTTAGAAAAAATAAGCTTGATAACCATTTCAGAGTCAATTTTCTTGCAGTATCATAGCAATTAGAAAACTATGCTTGATTGCCGGTTCAGGGTTAATATTCTAACAGTGTCATAGCAATTAGAAAAATATGCTTAACAGCCAGTTCAGGGTTAAAATACTAACAGTATCATACCAATAAGATCAATATGCATGATTGCCGGTTCAGGGTAAATATTCTAACAGTATCATAGAAATTAGAAAAATATGCTTGGCAGCCGGTTAGGGTTAATATTTTCATAGTATCAAAGCAATTAAAAATATGCTTGATTGCCGGTTCAGGGTGAATATTTTAACAGTATGATAGCAATTAGAAAAATATTTTTAACAGCCAGTTCAGGGTTAAAATACTAACAGTATCATACCAATGAGAAAAATATGTTTGATTGCCGGTTCAGGGTTAATATTCTAACAGTATCATAGCAGTTAGAAAAATATGCTTGATTGCCGGTTAAGGGTTAATTTTCTAACAGCATCGTAGCAATTAGAAAAATATGCTTGATTGCCGGTTCAGGGTTAATTTTCTAACAGTATCATAGCAATTAGAAAAATATTCTTGCGAGTCGGTTCAGGGTTAAAATTCTAACAGTATCATAGCAATTAGAAAAATATGCTTGACAGCCTGTTCAGAGTTAATATTCTAACAGTATCATAGCAGTTAGAAAAATATGTTTGATTGCCGGTTAAGGGTTAATATTCTAACAGTATCATAGCAATTAGAAATATATGCTTGATTGCCGTTCAGAGTCAATTGCCTGACAGAATCATAGGAAATAGAAAATATGAGTGCTAGGTGGCATATTTATTCAATTTGTTGAAAAGTGTGTACAGAGTAATAAAATGATCTGATTGAAATTAACAACTTGCGTCTTTAATAATAATATGCTATATTCAAGAGTCAAGAAGGAAGAGAAATATTAGCTTTCTGACTCTAAAAAATATGCATGAAGCTCTTTTATGAAACCATATTAAAACAATATGTAAAACGTTGTGAGTGCAACTGGGAAAAAAGACCATAATTATGAATGAAACAAAATCAGAATGATAACCATATGCACTAGGAACTACTATGTCTGTAAAGCTGTCGATATTCAGCATAACTGGCAGGAAAAACCCAGATGGATACGTTTCGGAGAATGGTAGTGGGGGGGGGGGTGTAAAAAATTGTTGATCGGGTGACCAGAAACAAGACTTTTTTTTAGACCTTTATATAAAAAATATTCAGAATTTCTGTATGTTCTTTCTTCAACAATCAGTAAATTTCTCTTCACGAAAGTGAGATTTTAATATAATGTCCTTTAGTCAAACATACAGTTGACACAATAAAATAATTAATAAATTCTTATATATGTGTTATAGGCATTTCGATTTGCTGACGGAATATGTTGGGGTTTTTTAAGTATATACTAGAAGCTAAATAGAAGTCTATAAATCTTGTGCCCTGTTTGATAGTTTCGACTGTCACAATTAACACCCGTTGAAAATGAATGTTAAAAAACGCTACATTGTGTCGTCACTGTTCTCAGTTTCAGTACATCTATTACCACAAACGGGAAGAATACATTTCAAGAATTTTAATGAACGTAATTCGCCGGCAAGTCTTGATAAATTACAGTCATGAGACCTGTATGTTCTTAACGAATAAATAAAACGTTTTTGATCGACATGAGATATGTTATTAACCAGGACATTACCTAAAAAAATAAAAACTTATCATTTATAAACCTTAACAGATTTACAGCTTTTCTTAATACTTCTGCGGGAAAAACACATTTATAATATAAAAATGTATCGGCATGTCATTTGATAATTAAAATAATTACGATAAAGTTCTTTTCTCCTTTCCAAAAAATAAAAGTATTTTATAAATTCAATTTAATAAGAGGTTAAATGACACATTCGTAATAATTCAGATAAAGAATATTCAAAAGCTGTGCAATTATTCATTCAAAGTAACAGACACACAATAAAGGTAATTTTCAAAAGCTGTCAGTTTTGTATAAAACATAAACCTTAAAAATGACGATTAATGGGAAAACGGTATTTTAAAATGAATACACCAAAGGGGCAATAAACTTTTATGGCTCGTCAGTATGTGATATTTAGCTGCACCTTAGCATCTATGGGTATACTACTTTTTAGCAAATTGTAAAGTAGGCAACCTTATCCCATCCCAGTGACTCTACAATGTTATCGAATACTGATTGTTTACAGTTACAGTACGGGTACAGTACTAAAGTAGGATAATCCGACTGCAAATTTAGGATGTGTGTGAAGTTAGCTCAACATACGACATTCGACATTGGCCGAAACGAATGTCGTATTAGCTCAACATTAGACATTCGACTTTGTCAAACGTCAGTGTTGTGCTAGCACGACATTGTACATTGGACATTCGAAACACGTGAGATTTGAATGTTGTACTAGCACGACATTCGGCATACTACATTCGATTTTGAATATTTTTATTTCTTTGAATGTCGTATTTGCTCAACATTAGACATTCGACTTTGGCAAAAGTTAATGTTGTGCCAGCACGAACGACATTCGAAATTCGACATTCGAAAAACGTAAAATTCGAATGTCGTGCTTGAACAACATTCGACATACGACATTCAAATTTAAAATAATTTGGTATGAATGATATGCTAGCACGACTTTCGACATTAGAAACACGTGGAATTTGAAAGTTGTGCCAGCACGACATTCGACATATGACATCCAGTTGTATTGGAATTATTTGCTGTCTTTGAATATTGTGTTAGCACGACATTTGACATTCAAAACCCGCGATATTTAAATGTTGTGCCAGCACGACATTTTAATTTTGAATCATTTGCTATCTCTGAGTGCTATGCTTGCAAGACGTTCGACATTCAAAACACGTGAAAGTTGAATGCTGTGCAAGCAACGACATTCGACATACGACATTCGAATTTTGAATCATTTGCTTTCTTTTAATGTTGTGCTAGCACCACAATCGACAGACGACATTTGTAACTCTTGAGATTTGAATGATGTGCTCGCACGACATTTGACATTTATAACTCATGAAATTTGAATGTTGTGCCAGCATGACATTCGACAAACAACATTCGAAACTGGAATCAGTTGCATTCTTTGAATGTTGTGTTAGCACGACATTCGACATGTGAAACACCCAAAATTTTAATGTTATGCCAGCACGACAATCGACAGACGACATTTGTAACTCATGAAATTTGAATGATATGCTCGCACGACATTTGACATACGACATTCGAATTTGAAATCATTTACTAGCACAACATTCGACTTTCCCAGTGAATGGTAGGGGTTCATTGAAAGTGCCAATAAACCAGACAAATAAAATATTGGTCAATACGTAAAAGCTCTATGATAGAAAGTAGAAAAATCTATTATAAACCTTGGTTACCTTGACCTTAACCCATTGACTTCAAACACATTTAAGGTTTTAGGTCCATGCAAGGAAGCTATTTACCAAATATCTAAGTTATTGGTCATCAAATGAGGTTAAGCTAAAAAAATATTTTTAGTCTCTGTGACCTTGACCTAAATGAAGAGGTTTATGCAAGGTGTCTGCATACCAAATATGTAAAATATCAGTCAATAAATAAAGGCATTAGGACAAGTACAAAAATATATTTTTAATGTAGTAGACCTTGGCCCCAGTGACCTCAGTTCCCACCCAATGATAGAGGTCCTTCCAAGTTACCTACATACCAAATATCTAAGACATCAGTGTCAATAAATGAAGACTATACTGGAAAAAGTACAAAATAAACTTTAGCCTCGGTGACATTGACCTTGATCTAAGTGAATAGCATAGGTTCATGCGAGGTGCCTATATTCCACATATCTAAGATATCGGTCAATGAATAAAAACTCTATGATGAAACGTCTATTTTTAAACTTGGTGATCAGGGGCAGGGCCAATTTTGACCTTAGGGCCAAGATTTGAACAAACTTGGTAGAGGTCTACTAGGCAAGTTTACACATCAAATATCTTAACACTAGGCCTTGTTGTTACTGACAATAAGATTATTTTACTCATACAGGTCTTTAAGAAAATCAAGTGATCCCTGGGGAGGAGTCAGTATTGTCCAAAGGAGCATAATTTGAACAATCTTGATAGAGAACCTCTAGATGATGTCTTAAGCCCTGTGGTTTCATAGGAGAAGATTTTCCAAGCATTACGCATAGAAGCCTTTATTAAATCAAGTGTCCCCCGGGGCAGAACCAATAATGATCCCAGGGTCATAATTTGTACATCTTTGTGTAGAAACTCTTGATTCACCTGTATGCTAAATATCAAGCCGCAAGGCGTAGTAGTTTCAGACAAAAAGACTCTTGAAGTTTTCCATATATAAGCCCATGTAAAATAATGCTGCAGCTGGAGCGGAGCCAATTTAGACCGTGAGACCATGATTGAAACAAACCTGGTAGAGGTCAGATAGACAATGCTACATACCAAATATCTTAGCCCTAGGCCTTATAATTTCAGAGAAGAAGATTTTCAAAGTAATCTCTATTTAAGTTTGTGTGAAATTATGTGGACACTGGGATTGACCCTTGGACCATAATTTGAACAAACTTGGTAGAGGTTAACTAGAAAATGCTGCACACTAAATATCTGAGCCTTTAGAACAGTATATTATCAAAGTTTTCCCTCGATGAAGTCATGTGGCACCTTGCAAGGGTTAGTTTTGACTAAAGGCCATGATTTCAACAGACTTTATAGAGGTCCACTAGACAATGCTGCATACCAAATATCTTTACACTATGCCTTGTGAATTCAGAAAAGAAGATTTTTTCCCCTATATAAACCCATACGAAATCATGTGGCCCCTGGGGCGGGACAAGTTTTGTCCCTGGGGCTATGATTTCAATACTTTGTAGAGATTATCTGGACAATTCTACATACCTTATATCTAGGCTGTATGCCTCACGGGTTAGGAGAAGAGAAATTTTGAAGTTTCCACTTTTAAAATCGATTTTAAGCTCTTGTGGCCCAGATCTGCAAATGGCAGAAACCATTTGAACAACTTTGATAGAGCTTCGTGCAAGAAACATTCCAAGCAAGTTTTAGTCTGTAGTAGTCTGATACCAGGTAGAGAAAAATATATCCCTAGAAAATTTTGAACTTGCCCAACTATTCATAAATTTAATGTTTAAGTGAGTTGCACTTTTGAAATGGTTATTCAAAATCTAGCAATGTATGCGTACTTGAGAAGTGAAATTCTTAAAACTCTAAATACCAATTAATTAAATAGTCTTTTACGTATCTTCTGGTATTACATAATAACAATTCTGTGAAATTCGTGTACCCAACATTTTATAGTTTAACGTTGTAATGTTTAATACAAATATACAAATGTATTTTTAAATGTTACGAGGTAGCAGTGTTATACGTATATATGTCGAGAAGGACCGATGGCCAATATCAATTGTCGAATTGAATTGAATTAAATTGAATTATTCCTTTAGAGTTGTAGTGTCACAGAAAACTTCTTATTAACGTTTTTCAACTGTGCATTATTTACTCTTCTGAAAAACATAAGGGGCACTTTCTTCATGACAAAAGTGAATGAAATGACATGATATTGAGAAAAAATTGTGTACATTTATTAAAAAAACTTCCAATTCATTTCAATTTATAGCAAGTTGTTTTTAATCAGCCGTCGTATTCTTCATTAACTAAAGACAGAAAACCTTAAGTACTGAATTATTCAGGTTTCAGATTTCTGCTTGACCTTATGTACTGAATGCAAACATGATATGATGATCCCAGAAAATTTAAAGTACGTGACAACATGGGTGCTAGCTTTGTGACGACGTCTACACCAGGTGTGTTATATAATTATACGTTGTATGGTGTCTTTTATCCCTTTAACAGTAAAATGTTTGCTTTTCTGAACTAGTCCCTCCATTTAAATAAAGTATACAAATAATGTTCGAATGCATGTAACGAATTAAATGCAATCAAAATTATTTCATTTGAAAGTGGATTATAAAAGATGAAAGCAAAACGTTGTGTATAAATATCTACTATAGGGGGATATAAATAATAATTGTAACATGGCACATTATCAAAAACCTCTTCTCAGATTTTAAAAATCTTGTATCAATATTGTCCTTTGCAGATACCCAAACACTTGAGTTAAATTATTACCGTGAGTAAGATATTCACACTTTTAATTATCATTAAGCGTGTATTTCATAATAGTCGAAGGCGGTGAGTGTTTGTATATAGGTCCTTATTACTGTCAATATCCTTTACAGTGTTACAGCGACATTGTTATATTTTAAAGAGATACAGGACATGCATAATATCGCTGCAAGGAATTAGTGGCTGTTTACAAATGCAAGCAAATCAAACATTCCTAAATTGCATAATACCATAATTTTCTAGCATTGTACTATAAACTCTCAGTTCGAATACAAAAAAAAACTATATGCGAATGGTGAGAAGAGGTCAGACTTTTCAAACTGATTGATATGAGAGGCATAGAAAAAATATCTGTTGATTTGATGAAGTTTTGCCAACTTTAACAGTGGCAGTAATGTATAAATCACTGCAAATTTCCCCATTTTTAACATAGAATAGTAGACTGAAATTTGAGAATTGAAGGATTTATTAGACGTAAAACTTTAAGAAAGAGTTTTCACATAGCTCCCACTGCTGACACGCTACAAGCTGCCGGTTAATACAAACTCAAACCCCTTCAAAAATTGTCTGTTTGTTGAATAAAAACCTACATTTACTTTTATATGAAAGATTTTATTATTGATATATTGAAAGAATAAAGCCTACTGCCAGCATATTTATAGCATTAAATTATCCCTATATTCTTCATACGTTGACATTTTCGCATACAAAATTTAAATTTGAAATATCAGAGAATACTATGAGCTACACGTTCTGTCCGTGGGTGTGTGTGTGTGTGGGGGGGGTGTAACAAAGCAAAGAAGGTCGTATTCTTCGTTCAAAGACAGAGAAACAGGAAATAGTTTTCAGAAAATGAAGAAGTCAAAATTGGATGTTGTAACATATTTTAGGGGATTGCCTGCAGCGTAAAGGTACGGGCCACAAAGCTTTCATCTCAAATATACAATGTTTGCTAGCGTAAAGGAACGGGCCACAATGTTTGAATATACAATGCTTGCTAGCGTAAAAGAACGCGCCACAATGCTTGAATATACAATGCTTGCTAGTGTAAAGGTACAGACCACAGTGCTTAAATATACAATGATTGCTAGTGTGAAGGTACCGGCCACAATGCTTAAATATACAATGTTTGCTAGCTTAAAGGTACGTGCCACAATGCTTGAATACACAATGTTTGCTAGCGTAAAGGTACAGACCACAGTGCTTGAATATACAATGTTTGCTAGCGTAAAGGTACGGACCACAGTGCTTGAATATACAATGTTTGCTAGCGTCAAGGTACGGACCACAGTGCTTGAGTAAACAATGTTTGCTAGCGTAAAGGTACGGACCACAGTGCTTGAGTAAACAATGTTTGCTAGCGTAAAGGTACGGACCACAGTGCTTGAGTAAACAATGTTTGCTAGCGTAAAGGTAAGGACCACAGTGCTTGAATACACAATGTTTGCTAGCGTAAAGGTACGGACCACAGTGCTTGAGTAAACAATGTTTGCTAGCGTAAAGGTAAGGACCACAGTGCTTGAATACACAATGTTTGCTAGCGTAAAGGTACGAACCACAGTGCTTGAATACACAATGTTTGCTAGCTTAAAGGTACGAACCACAGTGCTTGAATATACAATGTTTGCTAGCTTAAAGGTACGGACCACAGTGCTTGAATATACAATGTTTGCTAGCGTAAAGGGACGGACAACAGTGCTTGAATATACAATGTTTGCTAGCTTAAAGGTACGAACCACAGTGCTTGAATATACAATGTTTGCTAGCTTAAAGGTACGGACCACAGTGCTTGAATACACAATGTTTGCTAGTGTAAAGGTACGAACCACAGTGCTTGAATATACAGTTTGCTTGCGTAAAGGTACGGGCCACAATGCTTGAATATACAATGTTGGCTGGTGCTATCTTAGTAAATGATACACTTCCCGTTATCTTCAAGTTCCTGAGAAACAACAGTCATGTAGTAATGTAATTATTTATACTCAGTTTGCGTTTTAGTTGTTAAATCCTAATTTTACAGATATAATATATACAAACTGTACAATACAGATAATAAGGCATGATTCCGACATATATAGAAGACTATATGAATACTAGATATTTCGATTTGAAAATGAAATGAGAAAACTTTAAGGTAGAACTGGGTGTAATGCAGTAATTCTTCTTTGAAGAACACTCATTTCCATATTTGTGTATGTAAGAGACTTTTTCACATGGTAAACTAAAAATGGTATTATTGAGAGTTTTGTAATTAAAATTTACAAAACTACACGGTTAACCTCTTTCATGTCCAGCCATAATGGCCAGAACAGTATGTGAATCAAATTAAGCTGATTTGAAGTCGCAATTATATTTACGAAAAATATTTCAATACATTTCCTCGTCATGAAGTGGGTGGGGTATATTAGCGCCAGTTTTGTAATCACATTCCACTAGTTCTCAGTATTGGTGAACTTTTTGTGTTTTTATCAGCAGTCATAAGATGTTCATTACTGTTAATGCTCGCAGACTGTAATGCTGTTGTGTTTACAGCCTGACTAAAAAATGCAATGATTTTCAAATCTTTCCACTTTGCTCGAAAGCCCTGTTAAGTATTGTGTCGGTTAAGTTAATATGTGCCATATATTATTAATCTCTTGTTAAAAGTGTAAGATATTGTCAACATTCTGTCAGACAGACTGATTCTTGAAACAGGGTTAGAAAAAAATGTACGTTGCTGCAACTGTGCCTTAAGTACAATATATAAAAAAGAAAGCATTGCGCGAGAAGTCGCCCAGAAATGGGTCCTTTTAGTTTAAGGAACTTTTGCCGATTTATAAACGTTTGTTTTCTAATAAAGATCTATTCATTCTGAAGATCATGAGCCCTTTCCCTCTCATCATTTCAGTGGTCAGTGGAAAAGCCAGAATAAGTAGTGTGTAGTACTTTGCGCTTTTCTGAGGTTTAATCTCATTCATAAATAGTTATAACCTTGTATAATCTAATTATTTCACATGTTTCTAATCGTTATTTTATTCAATTTAAAGGCTTTGTTAATTGAATGCAGTTAAATCCACTATTCATCGTTGTTTAAATTATAAACGCCCACGTCTCTTGTGTTATTTTTAATGAGAAGGCACACAATTGACGTCATATCTTTTCAAAACTATGGACGTTTGTAACTTCTACTGAACAAATGCTACTTTCTTAACTTCAGCAGATGAATGTGTAACCATGTCTACGTATGTTTCATCTACTAAAATAGCGGGTAAAGTTGAACAAAGTGCTGGACAGAAATTATTGAAATTCAGAAAAAAACATTTGTTACTGTTTTGTAGTTTTATTTTCATCGCCCATGATATAAGACGTTATTTCTTAACCAAGTTTGTGCATAATTTCTAGGTTGTTTACAGCTAGGTAAATGTAGGAAGGACGTTGTTGATGCCAAATGAATTATGAAAAACAAAACTATTGAAATATCTTCTTTAAACGTCAGAGTTGGTAAGATTTCAGATTACATTGCTTACATAACGTATCGGAACGAGGTCGAATCAGACGTTTTCTATGTATACAAAATAGAAGTAATCAAGTCTTTTAGTATGATATGAGGCGTCTTAATACAAGGTATTGTAAATTCTGCATTATTTTATCTTCACAGTGCAAGTACTAATAAATATTAGACTTCAAGTGATAATACTAAACGTTTATCAGTTTTCTTCTTACAATGAAGTCTCTTCATATTTTTTTTCTATTTAAATGTATACGAAAACAACACTAAAACATGTTACCTCGTTAGATTTATTACACATGAAGCACATGTTACCAATCATGTTATCTTTAAGGATCCTATTCACGAAATGTAGATTCTTCTCTTTTGTTATATACGTTATGACATATGACAGTACAATTTATTTTACTGATACTTTTGTAACTGGATGTTTTACATTAATTGTACCTATTAATTAATCACTAGTCATCTGAACGCTTGAATTTCAATTGTTATTCTCCACAGGATGTTTAACTTGCCATTTGTTCTATAATGGAAGGATTAATCAAAACCAAACATTGAATACGTAACGGCGGCCAACTGATTGACTGTTTCAAAGCAATCGTAAAAATGAACACCGTTTTCCAATAAAAAGAGTCATATAACAAATTATAAATACAAATGTTATCATTTTGTCTTTCGGAAGCTGACGCAAATTCATCACACAGATCAGACGAGTAAACAAGGAATATGAAAAAGATACAACAATATTCTCAAATATCATTCAATATAGTGACGAAGACAGCGATACCATCAGAAAAGTGCCATTTCGTCGATATCCACGTGTTGATTAATTAATTTCTCATTGTTTCACCAACGTTAAAAAGATAATTATGTTATTCTTATTTCATGACAGTGCTTTTATCATTTAAATGTACATTCTAATGAATCAATGCGATTGTTCGTAATTGCTGAACTTAGAACGAAATAAATACTAACAATTTGGAATTCAAGAGCTATTTTTGTGTTTATTTATTTGCGTATTTATGTATTTTTGCTTTGTTTTCTTTTACTTCTTGTACTGGAGATGGTTGGATAAAGTACTTCGCTGAATCTAGTTTTACTTTTCGCAAGCTCGCAAAATATACTTGAAAGCAAAGTCGTAACTTGTAATGAGCGCAGAAAAACTTCTTGTTAATTTACTATTTTTGATAAACTTAAATGCGGACAGAATCTTAGAAAACGTCTTACGTATCAAACAAACAGATATAATTTTATCATTTTACAAAAATAAGAAGGCTTTTTTTAATATAGAAAATCCTAAAAAAAATTAAAACAATTTAGAAGTACCAAAGGTCATGGTGACCTAAATTGGCTGTTGCCCCTGGTTCCTACTTGTTCGAAACCTTAGTGTGCAAACGTTAAACTTGATTACAAATAGAGGCCACACAATTATCATAAAATCAGTCTAGAACGGACTTAACACGATTACACAGACAGCCCCAAAGACTCGGTTGAAGCTGAGATAAGTTTGTAGTAGTAATTGTGTATTTTATATTGAATACAAAGACTCTTATTCTACAAAAACTATTCTTCGCATTAAACTCAATGAAAACTTAACTTCCTTGATTGTTTGACATCGTTGATGAGGAAATTAGAAATCCACCAACCAAATTAATACGCATGATAGTTGCTTGTAAACAAAGGTTTCTTATAAATGTATTAGTCCAAAATGGCCAATGGCATATTTTTCTATAAATTTAGTCCAAAGTTATCATACGAGTACACACCTAATGACGTCAATAATGTTTAAAAATAACGTTTTAAGTAGTAAGTGAGTTATGAACAAGGAAGAGTTTTGCATGTACAGGCTTTCTGCATCTAAAACGGCCATAATATGTAACAAAAAAACTATTATGCTGACGTAATTTTACATGATATTTACTCTGGTAACTTTATTATGTTTCAAATAAATATTACAAGTTAAGATGTATACAAGACTGCCTTATATACAAAGGTTACACAAATTTGTATGTCGAAAAGAGCAAATATTTTCAAAATTCAGTCAAGAGTTATTCAACCAGACTTTTACATACCCTAACACCTCTATGAATCAGGTAAATGTAAAGAGTTACTAAGATATATACACGACATGTCATATTTACTGAGATATATACACGACATGTCATATTTACTGAGATATATACATGACATGTCATATTTACTGTCATATTTACTGAGATATATACACGACATGTCATATTTACTGAGATATATACACGACATGTCATAGTAAAGAGATATGAACACGACATGTCATAAATAATTACTGAGATATGTACCCGACATGTCATAAATAATTACTAAGATATGTACACAACATGTCATAAATAGGAACTGAGATATGTACACGACATGTCATAAATAGTTCCTGAGATATGTACAAGACATGTCACAGTTACTGAGATATGAACACGACATGTCATAGTTACTGAGATATGTACACGATATGTCATGAATAGTTCCTGAGAGATATGTACAGGACATGTCATAAATAATTACTGAGATATGTACAGGTCATGTCATAAATAGTTCCTGAGAGATATGTACAGGACATGTCATAAATAATTACTGAGATATGTACAGGTCATGTCATAAATAGTTCCTGAGAGATATGTACAGGACATGTCATAAATAATTACTGAGATATGTACAGGTCATGTCATAAATAGTTCCTAAAAGATATGTACAGGACATGTCATAAATAATTACTGAGATATGTACAGGTCATGTCATAAATAGTTCCTGAGAGATATGTACAGGACATGTCATAGTTATTGTGATATGTACACGACATGTCATAAATAATTACTGAGATATGTACACAAAATGTCACAGTTACTTAGATATGTACAGTACATGTCATAGTTAGTGAGATATGTACAAGACATATCATAGTTACTGAGATATGTACACGATATGTCATAGTCACTTAGATATGTACAGGAGATGTCATAGTTACTGAGATATGTACAGGACATGTCATAGTTACTGAGATATGTACACGATATGTCATAGTCAACCTACTCTTCAGTATTAATCTTAGTCATTGTTACAGAATAGGTTAACACCTTTCTGACACCACACAAGGAAGTGTTTTCCCTTCCCTAGTAAATATCTACTTGAATGGTCTGTGGTCAAAGCTGGCCAAGCTTGAGTGGTTAATGATACGTTAATGTTTTTGTATGAAACAAGATAACCTAGTGTTTTCATATTTGACATACTAATTGTCTAAAGGACCTTTTTAAATGTTGCTTAAATTATGTTTCAATGGTAATTTGCCCCACTCGAGGGGTTACATGTTTTACATAGAAATGTATAGAGAAAAAACTATAATATAACACACACACAAACACACACACACACACACACACACACACACACACACACACACAAATAAATGTCTTTAAAGGTTGACCAGTATGTTGAACGCTTGTTAATGTATGTGTGTATCAATACAGAAGAAATTATACTTTGGAAAATTTTAAAACGAGAAAAAAACTTCCCAATCGCCTTAAGGTGGTCACGTCATTCGGCACTATGTATATGAGAAGATCTTACGCCGAATCTATTAAAATATGGAAATATTTCTTGTTTTCTTTTTTATCACATGATTAATTGATCCTGGTGTGAAGCTATAAATTCTAAAATGATACTGTTTTTCAAATAAAAAAGAGGATGTTCAAAATGATGTAAAGCGATGTGACACCGTCGAGACAACACCTACGGAAGCCTTGACCTCGGGGGTCAGTAAATCCCCCAGCACGCGCGTACACAGCTGCCTGTCAGGTCAGCAGACTGACACAGTAAAACAGGGAATCAAATTCTAAGGTTACATTACACCTGATATTCATATTACATTCTAAATGTTTAACGGTTTCTGTTGTTGGAGGTATTGAAAAGTAACATAAAATAAATCATATTGTAAATTTCTTTTCTCTCTTAAGCTGACGAATGGTCACATTTCAGAAGAATTAGCATTTAGTGATAGGAACGGTTTAAGAATGTGACAATGAATGTCTAACTTACATGAGCCAGTTATGAATGGGGTAAATAAAATACTGTCTACTTTATAGCCACACAACTTCGTGACGTAAGAATCAAAATAGCCAGGGTAGATGCTTTTTGCCAGTTCAAGTGTTATAATGTCACAAGTGTCAAATGGTAGTAATTAAACTTGTCTTGACCGTTTTGACTAGATATCACGGCGATTTATATTACGGTATTTTTTCTTGACAGGACACACACCCTACAATTACCTGGTGATATATTGCATTTCTACTAATTGGTTCATTCACTATGAAATGAAAAATAATAAGTAATTTAAAAGAACGTGTGCTCAAAAAAAAATCTTTAGGTTTTAAGGCACTTACAAATTGTCATTTGGAATATAATGGATACCCATCCAATGGCTTTTTTGGTTTTCACACGGAAGCGCACTTTTAGCAATGCATGGCTTTTTTGGTTTTCACACGGAAGCGCATTTTTAGCAATGCATGGCTTTTTTGGTTTTCACACGGAAGCGCACTTTTAGCAATGCATGGCTTTTTTGGTTTTCACACGGAAGCGCACTCCTAGCAATGCATGGGTTTTTTGGTTTTCACACGGAAGCGCACTTTTAGCAATGCATGGCTTTCCTTGTAAGTTTTAGTACGGTCAAGAACAGAATCCCAATAACTCGTGTGTAGAATATTGCTCAAACTAGTTCTGCTAATCAGAGATTTCTGATCGAGTGCAAGATTAATAAATCTAAATACGTAAAGGTCTGATTATTTGTGTTAGTAAGAGTAATGAGTCGGACTGTTACAGAGGCGGCATTACATGTTGGCAGTCCCTCAAATATAAATAAGCTATGCTAAAGTTTGTACTGGGTTAATGATAAACTGTTCTCTATATGAAAATAAGTGTTACAAGTTACTTTAATATTGATCAAGAAACAGGATTGTCCCTTTTAAATGTCGTTAATAGTGGCAACTAAAAATTCGGAACAGACAGTAACCTAGTTATATATAGATTATATGATTTATATTGTAATGATGAAGCAGAAAAAACGTCCTTGATATCAGATTTAGGTTTCATTTTATATTGCATGCAGCATATATCATCTCAGGACAGGCTTTTGATATAGAAAAAAATATTCAGATAATTCACACTAAAATAAAATAAAATTATGGTATATTGTAGTTCGAGTATAACATTTTAATGCAGGAGCTACTTCAAAATTACATAATAAAAATGAACGAAAAATATGCTATTCCATACACATTCCAAATGTTTGTATTCTTCTTACAGAGCAGTTGTAACTTCCACCACACATGTCACGTGATAATGATTGCGAGTAAATAAACAAAATCTTAACCTTTTCAAATAAAAAATGTACCATCGAGACATCTCAGAAGAATACGATTTGATCATAGCAATAAAAGAAAGGTATATAGATTTATACATTGCTAAATAAAAGGTTTATACATTTACTTCGGCTGATTTTCAGCCTTCATTAAATTTTACTGATACGATAGGGTAAAGCTTAAAACCACTGTATATTGTATGTTTTCTAATATTTTCTCTATATTTGGTACCTGTCCGAAAAAACAGAGCTTTCGGACACAAAATTAAAAGATCAGAAACTACAAGTATAAAATTATATAAAAACAAAAACAAAAAATGGTCGATTGCACAAAACATTCGTCATGTGTCTCCCGACGTATCTTACTCTAAAACGGTCATTAATTTTGACAAACTAAACAAATTATTCGTTAATCTATATGGTAAATATGAAGGACATTAGAATGAAAACCCTTCCAATCAATAATGTATGATGCACTTTCTGATATATTCTTAGTCTAACGCACGTTAACAACCGCTTTACGCACTCGGGGTTAAGTGTTTATATTGCACGGCACGAGTGCAGACTGCGGTCATTAGTTTACATAATAATAATATGCTTGTATCTGTATTTAAATGAGCCAAGAGTTGGAGCCAAACGTATAGAGGTAGGAATATCATTCCAAATTTGAGCACTATAGTACGTAAACGAGTCTTTATAAAAGTTTGTCTTGAATTTTTATAGTACAAGAACAGGGGGCTAGCTTATTCAAATGTTCAAAAACTAATACTGCAGTGTGGTATTTACATCTCAATATATGAAAGGCATCCATTTTAACTCACTAAACAGATCTTTGGATGGCGTCTTTATTGTTTTCTGCAGTATAATTCTTGCAGCTCGTTTTTGAAACTTTATTATCTTACTTATTGTAGACTGAGTTCTTTTTCTCCAAACTACTCAGCAGAAGTCAAATGTTGACATAATAAAAGCATTGTAATACATTTGTTTCATTTCACATGATAAATAATATACACGTATTATTTTTTTAAAAAGATGCAGTTTGCGGTTTAATTTTTCGCAAACTTTGTTTACTTGCATTTTCCAGTTTAATATTCTATCAATGTAAACACCTAAGAGTTTGTAGTCAGAAACATTTTCAATTTGTATACCATCTATATTAAGGTGTAGTTCAGAACTATTTTTAGTCGGTGCTTGCTGCCAGATAACATGCATTTTGTTTTGGTAGGGTGAAGAGACTTATCATTTGAATAGCATTATGACAAAATACTGTTAAGTCCTTTTTGGAGATTTTTATTAATAACAACCATGTCATAATCTGACTTATAGAGAGTTGAGTCATTTGTGTATAAGTCAAGGTTATTGCTATCATTAACATTTAATGGCAGGTCATTTATGTATAAAAGAAAAAGTAAGGCCTTGAGGAAATCCAGAGATTATAGGTAGGAGCTTAGAAGTATTGTTGCCAACCTTTACGACTTATTGTCTGTTTGATAAATATGATGTAAATGATTTCACCTAGACATCTGAGAAGTGATATAGTTTTGGTTTATGTAATAATATATTGTGATCTACCATATCAAATGCTTTTCGAAGATCAAAAAACACAGTACAAATAAATTTGCCACAATCTATGTCTTTTATCCAAGTGTCTATCAAGCGTGTAAGGCCTGTTTGGTAGGAATGATGCTTCCTAAATCCTGATTGTGTTTCATGCAATACACTGTATGTATGGAAATATTGTTGTAGTTGGGACTAGTATGTAGTTAGTAGTAGCAGTAGCAGTTGGCAGTAGAAATTAAATCAAACGTGAAGTTGACAGTGGCAGTACCAGCAGTAGCAGTAGGAAAAAACGTGAAGTTGGTAGTAGCAGTACCTCAGTAGCTGTAGCAAAAACGTGAAGTTGGCAGTAGCGGTAGGAAAAACGTGAAGTTGGCAGTAGCAGTAGGAAAAACGTGAAATTGGCAGTAGCAGTAGGAAAAACGTGAAATTGGCAGTAGCGGTAGGAAAAACGCGAAGTTGGCAGTAGCAGTAGGAAAAACGTGAAATTGGCAGTGGCAGTAAGAGCAGTAGCGGTAGGGAAAACGTGAAGTTGGCAGTAGCAGTACGAGCAGTAGCGGTAGGAAAAACGTGAAGTTGGCAGTAGCAGTAGGAAAAACGTGAAATTGGCAGTAGCAGTAGGAAAAACGTGAAATTGGCAGTAGCGGTAGGAAAAACGCGAAGTTGGCAGTAGCAGTAGGAAAAACGTGAAATTGGCAGTGGCAGTAAGAGCAGTAGCGGTAGGGAAAACGTGAAGTTGGCAGTAGCAGTACGAGCAGTAGCGGTAGGGAAAACGTGAAGTTGGCAGTAGCAGTACGAGCAGTAGCAGTAATAATAGTTGATTTACTTCAGTATTATCTACATTTAAATTCCCTGGAAGTTTAACATCTTCGTTTACATTCTGACCCATCAATGTATTTAATTTTTTCCATAAATTATTGGTTGATGTATTTTCCTTTAAAGCATTATTAAAATATTCTTTCTTAGCCTTTTGTAGCCTTTTGTATCAACGAGATTGTGTTATTTCTATAAATTTTATACTGCTCAAAAGTTCTGTTTTGATGATATACATCCATTTTAACATAAGTCGTAAACAGTTCTTTTTAGTATTATATTAATATTATACTGATTTCGAACAAGAGGTATTTCCGTTTGTCAATTCTCTGAACGGTAAATTGTTGCACTGAAGATTCGTTAAATAAATTAATTAATATAGTTAAATTAACTGATTCAGAACGAGATTGGTCGGATATTTGCTTACGCCCACTTCCGGGTTTTACATACCAACAGTTCTTTATATCTCAACCAATTTACTTCGGAGTATTATTCAGATTTATGTGTTGTTTCTCTTTCTTTCTTTTTGTACCCCAATTAGCAGGCACTAAGATTTCTTCTTGTACGTCCGTGCGTGCGCGCGTCCGTCCGTCTGTCTGTCCGAACATTTGTGTCGCGCGCTCAGCCAGTTTCCATTGAGGGTCATGAAACCTACAGGATAATATATCAGCAAGTGAAGTTGTGCACCTGGAGTTTTTCTTTTCCCTTCATCCAGGGAAAGCAGTGTTATGGCCCCTAATTTAGTCAAAATAGCTACCCCAATGTTTGTGTCGAGCGCTCAGCCAACCCTGTTGAACTCAGGATCCTAAAACTTTACATGGATATATATCAGCAAGGAAAGTTGTTCACCTGGGTTTTTCATTTACATCCTTTTAAGTGGAGCAGAGTTATGGCCCTTGATTCAGTAAAAATCGCTACCCGAAAGTTTGTTACACATTCGGCTAACAATATTACACCCAGGGTCGCAAAACTTTATAGGAATATGTAACACCAAGAAATGTTGTGCACCAGGGTTTTTTATTTTCATCCATTTAGGTGAAGCAGAGTTATCGCCCTTGATTTAGTGAAAATGGCTACCAAAAATTGTGTGTCACACTATCGGCCAACAACATTGCACCCAGGTTGTAAAACTTTACAGAAATATAAACCAGCGTAACATGGTGCACCAAGGTTTCTTCAGTTAATTCAGCCCCACCTCTTGCCTTGGGAACTGACACCTCTTCTTGGGGGCACACGTGTCATCTGGACACATTTCTAGTTTTCTTGTTTCCTTTCTTTTTTGTAATCTTTCTTTCTTTCTTTCTTTCTTCTTTCTTTCTTTCTTTCTTTCCATAAACTTTCCAAAAACATTAACAACTTTTATACGTACTACAGCTAGATAGACAGACAGATATACGAATGACAATAAAAGATTTAAGCATTTTCAGATGTAAACGACAAACTTTAAGCAAATGTTAATTGCTGACTTCAGTTGAAGATTTGACAACTGATAAATAATAACGGCATAAATTTCCTATAAATCAAACACATGAAAAGGCAGACATTAACACTTTCTTTTTCCGTGTGCGTACACATTAACTAACAAATGGACGATGCAAAGAACAGTCAAAGAGCAAAGTGACTATGAAAACTGGACCAGTTCAAGATATTACCATTATATTGCCATTCCATTTGTATGTTCGAACACAGAAATCGGTAACCCATTCTTATTGTATAACCGCTTGTTACAAAAGGACTGCTTTTAAGAAGATTGATATTTTATATGTTTTTATTCAATTTTACAACTATGTGGTGATATATTTTCTAACGTGTGTCCATTTTATCAATTTTCATCGGAGATCAAAGTACAATCATTAGTGTGAGACCCATAATGGGTAGAGCTCACCCCGTCATAGCCATTTAAAAAAATTAATGACTTATTTATTACCTGGTAATGGTCCCATGATCAGTTCTAACATGCATAATGTAGATTAAATGGACAAAAGAGTGAAAAAAATATATCAATTATATCAAAATATAACAATTGCTGATGTGAAAAAAAGCTTGAACGACCCTTATTTTTATCAAAATATCTGACATATTTATGTAAGTTGCTATTCAAGACTTTAGTTTTACGTTTTTGTCCTATTTCAAATTTTAATCACCTACATATAAAAGTTAGAGTAACATTGAAAGAACGTGGGAGTTTAAAAGTTTGTTCTGTTTGTTTGCATAAGGTTTCCACTATTCGTTTTTGTTCCAAATTGTCAAATAATCAACCTTAAACGGTTAGCTTCTGAACACAATATCTGGTATCAAACTTGTTGCAGACTTTGTAATGGCATAAAAATTAAAAACTTTCAGTTACAGGTAAGTAAAAGCGTATTGAATAGCATTTTTAACCATGCAAATTGTACCATAATTTTACAGACACTAGACACACTATTGCTGTTCGAGTCAACCTAGCGGGTAATTTAACTTTTGTTAAAAACTTCACCCCACGATACACGAATGCCCTGTACACCAGAGGTGCGGAAAATGTAGACATGCAACGGACATTCTATAAGAAGATGAAGAGACGAGGGCGAATCATAAAGTTCGTGGAATTTTCTTATAATTTCTTTATTTGACGTCCGATCTTCACGAAACTTCAGATGCTTATATATTGATACATTTTGAATTGGTTTTGATAATTTCAGTAAAATATTTTAAAAAATAAGCATTTTATAAAATTTTACATGACGCGAGTTTCCATACCCCTGAGCACGGGAATTAAAACCAGTAAACCTGTAAAACAAATTGTTAAATGTCCATTACTAGTGGTTCAAATTCCGCGAAATTTTGACGTTCGTTCAAGCGACGTCATTTCTTATCAACAATGTTGTTATTGACGTCATTTCCGATACTTACGTTTCACACGGCGAAAACAAAAACGTTTCTTCGAATTCCACGAATTTTTTGATTCGCCCTCGTAATGTACATCTTAAAACAATAAAAGTTCGGAGAAACAATAAAAGTTCGGACAAACAATAAAGGTTCGGACGTACAATAAAAACTCGGACATACAATAAAAGTTTGGACAAACAATAAAAGTTCGGACAAACCATAAAAGCTCGGACATACAATTAAAGCTCGGACATACAATAAAGGCTCGGACATACAATAAAAGCTCGGACATAAAATAAAAGCTGGTCATACAATAAAAGCTTGGGCATACAATAAAAGCTCGGACAAACAACAAAAGCTCGGACATACAATAAAAGCTCGGGCAAACAATAAAATCTCGGACATACAATAAAAGCTCGGACATAAAATAAAAGCTCGGACATACAATAAAAGCTTGGGCATACAATAAAAGCTCGGACAAACAATAAAAGCTCGGACATACAATAAAAGCTCGGACATACAATAAAGGCTCGGACATAAAAGAAAGGCTCGGACAAACAATAAAAGCTCGGACAAACAATAAAAAGCTCGGACATACAATAAAAGCTCGGACAAACAATAAAAGCTCGGACAAACGTTGTCAAGTTGAAACTAACAGGAAAATTTTCACATTATTTTGGTTGACTCATAAACCGCACTGAATTTTGTGTTTTCAATCATCTTCAAAGAATGCCGTCGTGCCCGACAATTGCATAGTACTTAATCATTCGCCATTCGATGTTAGACATTCTTGTTGTTTACAACTGTACAAAAACAAACGTGTACGTCAAAACCAAAATATTGCATATTATAAAGATATAACATATTGTCGACAGCTTTTTTTCTGAAAAAAATAAACGACGGAAATAAATGAAACAACGGAATAACCAATCTTTCTTTTTATTCATGAAAAATATTTTTTAGCCATCGACATTAATAAAGGAAACATTAGCAAGCACTTCATCAGTTTGATTAACATCATTTCATTCATACCCTAGAATATATGCTCCATATCTTCAAAGCGATTGCCAGGCCTATAGTCGGTAATTTCCTTACAGATGCATCATATAAATGAATTTAACTGTCTTTAAGATTACTCTAATCTTCATCTTTAACCAGTTTTTGTAGCATAATGTGCCATTAATATGTCGTTAATTCTACAATTTTCTGAGAGACAATAAAATCCGATTAACCAAAACGTAAAATTCGCATAAAGACATTAGTTATACAAAACCAGAATGTTAAAAAAAACGGCGTACATTAATCACGTCAACGGGGTTGTTTCAAAATATGAAAAGCATTTTGATATAAAACCAGATTTACGCGAAATATCTAAATCGACTATTCGACTTTGAAATCAAAGGCCAGAAGGTTATATGACTAACTTTTCACACATTCCACAAATTATAAATTTATTCTAATTACCTTTGATATGTTCTATATGCAAAAATGACGGCAAAAAATTACCACTATTATAATAAATCTGTTTTCTGTATCTCTGAGGCGCTTCTTCATGATTATATTTATAATTTGAGTTAATAACAAATTTTGATAACAATGATAATAGTTTTAAAAAAATTTCCCGTCAGTTTTTTGAAAATGATTTTGAGAATAATTGACATTCATTTAAGAATGAAGTGAAATTAACATTATATTGTCATTTTACTTTTTATGCTTAAAGTAAAACGTTCTATACATGGCATTCATCGGACTTGACAACCGCTGACCTAAAAACAGTTCCAGTAAGCTAGTAGCAAAATATAATGTCCAGACAAAAAAATGGTATGACTTTTGTTAAGGCACTTGATACTTATTAAAGCATTACTGCCCCAAAAAAGACATGCATATAAAATGCATTGGACTACAGTTTAAAAAATGTTCTTTCAAGTATTTCTTCTGACTTTATCTGTAGCAATAGAATATAAAGAAAGTTGAAAGAAAATAAAGTTTTTTTTCTGAAAAGTTTAAATGTTAAAACTACAAATAAACCTTCAGAATAACTTCATTTGAAATAAACAACTGTATCTGTATATGTGTATCTTCTATCTTTATTCAAGACTTTTTTTCTGATATTGTGTACATTCTGTGGAAGATTGTCTCTCCCGCTTTCAGTCCGTTCATAATCTAATAATTTCCGTAAATGATTTTATTTTGGTAACCCTTTTAATCCGAAACTATAAATTATCTTTTAAGAAGTTTGCTAGTGGTCAGGTCACCATTTGGAATTAGTTTGAAATATATGGTATGAAAGTAAAATTTTTCATATCTATTTGATGCAAACGAATATTCACAGTCGTTAAACTTTTACTGGTAACGATTGCCATGAATTTTCAAAATGGCGAACGAATAGTTCATTGAGATGCAGTTAATCTTGTGAAACCTTATTTCAGTGCGAAACATCCCAGGATAAATGGCATTTTCTTCTCCTTGTGAGCACACTTTTTTTCTCTTCAGTTTGAAAATGTACAAGAAATGCAACACAAAATATGAGCAATGATGTATACGTACTCGTAAACATGCTGATTTTCACGTTACTTGGACTATATTTATTACATGTCAGTGTGTTGTAGGGATTTACTGGATTAATAAATTTAATAATACATGTAGATGATGAATATATACCGCACATATTTCGTATGTGTTTTGTTTGCAGTTTCATTGTTTAATAATGCTTAAAAATGAAAAATCACACACAACGTAATTATTTTTATTGATAGATATTATACGTCGCTGATAATTGAAAACTCTTAATTTATATGTTTGTTTTCAGCGTTCTACGTTTATACAGAGTTGTTTTGATGGTTTCCTTGCCATATCCGCATATATTTGCATGAAAATTACATTCGTATTTTCATAATTCGATATTGTTTTCGATTATATTATATTTTTATAATTGTCGCCTTTGTTTAACAATTCAGACAAAATACCCCACGAAAGTTTACTCAAATAGCGTTCAGTTTTGTAATTGGATATCAGATTGCGTACGTCTTTTCGTCTGCTTTTATACAAAATGTTAATTTCCATAACACAATTTCACAATTAAGATGACAAATGCGTTATCAATGTTACAAAGCATCGAAATAACAAAATAAGTCCAAGTAATTCAGGGAGTCACATTACCTACATTACAATGAATGGAATTCAAACTTGATGTTAGAAATCGTTAATCACACGTAATGAGGCTTCAAAAGGATTGTCATATCTTTTGTCTGCAGATGATATCGCTACTTTTGTTAATTTCGCGATGCTCAATGACTGTTTGTTAATACTGTCCTATCTGGTCCTTTCTTTTTCCGTTCTCAAAGATCGTTTTATCACAAAATCGGGTACACGTGGCTGTCGCTTTGTCTGATTAAGAAACCAAAATAAGCGCTTGAATGTTCAAACGTGTTCAATAAGCGTCCATGTCAACACGATTTAGCAGGCAAGTGTTAATGCAGAGCGGATTAATATCTTATGATGGAATCAGACGAGAAACAGACGACAAATGTCATGGTGGTCGCCAGGATTCAAACTGAATTAGAAATCATGATGCTTTTAAGTCTTTATTTAAGAAAAATATGGCGTATTTTCAATATTGTTTTTAATCAAAATTCAAATGTAGTTGTATGCACGCTTACTTAAAATGAGAATTGTGTAAATGTTTTAAATGTTGCTATCTGTCACAAAATGTTCTTTGTTTTCTTAAAGAGAACAAATACCTGAATCTTTGTGAAACATAAACAATGTAGACATTATCACATAATTTATTGAAATACGAAGCCAACAAAGATTTGTTTTTATTATTTCTGCTGATTTAAACATTTGATTCAATATTTTTACTTGTGTGTCAGAGGTCACGTATGTTGCCTGTAGGTGTCCGTGTTACGTTACTAATGTCCTTGATGTCTATATGAAGTGCTTTGGTTAAATTAAAATACATGTTGTTTATTCTTATGTGTAAAAATGACCAAAAACACATGAAGCTTAGCAAGTCATAAAGTTAGTACCTAAGTACAAAATGTTTTTTTTTTTTTTTTTTGATCTACCAAATCTCTTCACAGAAAGACGCTAACGAAACCAGTTCCTAACTTTGACAGAAATTGATTTCAAAAAAACTGTAACATATTTTTAAGTGAGACGGTCATATTTTCAATTGCTTATTCATTAAATAATTGTCTCCTTTTGGATACAGTAACCATAAAATACTAAAATTACCAAATGAATATTTTAACAGATTTCTGTTCAAAGTCAGACACTATATCATATATACACGGTGTTTGTTCCTCTCCAGGGATGTCTTGACGAGAATTAAACAATGCCGATTTGATTTACCGTCTAGTGTTCTTCAGTGGTAATATAAAACAACAGTCCATATTGATAAATCACTTGTGTATATTTCATATAATTTTTGTTACGTTTTGCGCCTCACTCACTTACAGAAAAGACAACAGAATTTTAGAACAAATGGTTTAAATAATACATTTAAACTATTCATTTTTCATTTTCGTAGCTTCGTCATGCTTACATCTTCGCAAGTTAATAATGATTTCTATTCGGTTACATGCAATGTTATTCTATACTTAAGATAAGTCCAGTGGCTAATCAACGAACGAAAGCTACATACAATGTATATAGACGTAATTACATTACCCGGTCTGCTGCGAAATCATATTGTGATTGCGATGCGATCATGTGTACATACGGTTATATTACATTGTGATTGCGATGCGATCATGTGTACATTATATGTTATTTGGGTTTTTGAGTGATATATGTGAATATATTACCTGCCAAGATTTTATATCACCCGAGCCGTTAGGCGAGGATGATATTTTATCTTGGCAGGTAATATATCCACATATATCACTCATAAATCCAAATAATAATTTTATTACCCTTCCGCTGCCGAGTAAGACAATTTTAAAATAAATCATTGCTGTTTCAAATAAAACGCCGAAATTACATTCCCTTTAGGGTACCCTTTCACAGCAAAATGACGTCACAACATAAGTTGTGCTGGCGAAAAGCGGTATTTTCACAGAAGTGATCTGGTTGTTTGAATATTAAATATATATCTTTAATGAAAGCCATAAATTTGGGTTAATATTTCCGCGCATGCAGTACAGATTATTTTCTTAAACTTTTTTAAAATTTTATTTCAAAAGTTCGTCTGTAGATCTACAAAAAGTATTTGCTTTCGTACCTAACGAATGTAAACAAGAGAAAAGGTGTAGTCTGTTGAAGACAAATTTTGTGATTAATATCAAGGTTTGGCGAGGTCATATTTGTTTCAAATACTGATTAGAATATTTATCATTACTCTATTCTGGTAAATATATTCTATTTGACAATTAAAAAGTGCGGGTATATCGGAATTTACACTTTACAACATCGAACCGTACGCACATGGGGTACCCAAAGGGCAAATTAAATGTGTATATTACCTGTCTGGCTCGGTAATATCAATTTCTTTCGACGGATCAATAGCCAATCAAAAAAGAGAAAAAAAATCTGGAAGGGTAATAAACGGTTATATTACATTGTGATTGCGATGCGATCATGTGTACATACAGTTATATGACATTGTGATTGCGATGCGATCATGTGTACATACGGTTATATTACTAAGAATGCATCCTCTTCGCTTATATACACTGGTCAATATCTAGATGAAATATGTTATCGACAAAAGGCAATTCCAGTCCCAAGATATATGAGCACTACAAAAATATTCAAGCAGTTTCTAGCTTTTCATTCTCATTTCGTCAGATATAGTTTAAGCTCTGATCAGATTAGTTCTAGAGTGAGTCATAGTTTCAGTTTACCTGAGCACATGGTGTTCATGATGAGCTTTTGTGATCAGCCTTTGTCCGCCGTTATCTGTAGGGCATCGTATGTCAAGAATTTAATGTGACATCTCCTTAACCGTTTGGTCAAAACTGACGAAACTTACAAGAGGTGTTCCTTGCATAAAGCTCTACCAAAGATAGAAATGAGATTGAAATGACTCCATTCCACGGAAAAATCTTGTTACTATGGCAACAAGAATAAAAAAAAAACTTGCAAAATTTTCTTCTCTCTTGCAACAAGGCCAACAGTTCTGAAATTTTGTACAAAGTATGTATTAGATATATACCAAGATTATTCAAACATTGCCACTAAGGTCATTATTTTGTCCCAAAGATGGGTTCAGATGTCTGACATATACTTATAAAGACAAACTCATTAAAATCTCTGCTTGTCAGAAACCTTTAAACTGCAACTTCTGAAATTTAAAAAAAAAAAAACATTGTTTAGTGAACCTCTACCAAGATTTTCCAAATATGCCATGGACAATATTGGTCATTGATTACGAAATAGTACACACAGCCATCTGCTTCAGTCCGTCTATGTATGTGAGGTGACTGGTTAGTCACTAAAATGCCAGGAAGTCTGAAGTGGATTACTTGTAGCTGTTAGTTCATTTTCACATATCATTTACATTTTTTTGGATTCATATGTATATGGTATTTAAAGTTGTATAGATTTATATGTATAAGGTATTTACAAGTTGTATAGATTTATATTTGAATGGCATTTAAAGTTGTATGGATTTATATTTATATGGTATTTAAAGTTGTATGGATTTATATGTTTATGTTATTTACAATATGTATGGATTCATATTATTTGTTATTTACAATATGTATGGATTTATATGTACATGAAATTTACAAGTTGTATGTATTTATATGTATATGGTATTTTCAAGTTATATGGATTTATATGTATATGTTATTTACAATATGTATACATATATATGCATATGTAATTCACAAGTTACAATGATTTAATTTAATTTGAATTAAATTTATAAGTAACGTCATACACTTATTTAATGTATACGAGAATATGATTTCTTTTGTCGTATATCGCTATAAAATATTGTTGCGATTTTCAGTGCGCAGTTCACATAGCAAGCAGTATCTGAAAAAGAAAATAATTCAATAGTTTTTAACATATTCGGTTGTTTTATTAATGTTTATCAGTATAACAAATGTTGTAGTAAAAGAAATATATAAAATGAAATTCATCTTCTACATCTCTGACATACTTTACATAGCCTTTCTCTTCAATCTAGTTTTTTTTACCATTTCTGCTGCTCTCAGTTTTTTTTTTCAGCCTACGTAAACAGACTGAATTTGTTGATAAGAGATCTGTATCACTTAATTTTAATGTTACGCAACTAATATTCATACTAAAATTGACTTTTCAAATGCTTATACACTACAAACACTTTATCATTATTTAAATCACTCCACCAGTCATGTATAAAACATTCTATTAATCTCTGTTTAGATAAAGATACATCATTTTAAGATCAAAAATAAAGCGGAATATACCACAAAAGGACATAATGAAGTTTTAATATTTGAAGTCCAGTAAAATTTTCTTTTACATAAATCATCTAACATCAGTTATAACATCTTATTAATTATACAGTTATCACTTATCAATTATACAGCCATCAAGTATACAGATATTAATTATACAGTTATCACTTATCAATTATACAGTCATCAAGTATACAGATATAGTCATCAAGGGCAAATTAGGGCCATCATGGCCCAATTGTTTTGAAATGTGTTTGACTAAGTTTATGTGCTAAAGTCTAGCTAAGGAATATTGTATTGCTATTTTTAAATCCGACTGTCAACCTTATCATACCTTCCATATAGTATATTACATAGGTAAAAATGAAAGCAAATCTTTAATTAAGAACATTTAGTACAAAATTACAAAGTGAAATAGCCGCTCATTTACCTTAGCAACCAGAACATTTATAGATAAATGCTGGTCCTTGATCAATGTAATGATCCATTTTTGCCTTCCTCTTCTTTCTGATATAAAATAATGCTTTTAAAGTTTGTAAGCTTTCAGAATTGCTCTGAAAAAACATATACCTACATATTTCAGTTGAAAAGGTAACTCATAGAATAATGATGATGTATTTTGTCACAAAGAAACAATGTAATATATACCCATAGTTGATATAATATAAACAGACCTTATGCTTGCAGAACATGGTCACGGGCAGAATCGGATTTGAATTTACGTAACTTAAACTATTGAAAATATTTGGATTCTTTCGATAATTTAAATGGTAATATTTGCAAAAGACGTTCAGACAGTGTGAATAAATACCAAGTTTGGAAGGTGAAATTATTCCAATATTTCAAATGGCGTTACAAATAGAAAATTACAGTAATGTTAAGCTTGCAGGAAAAATGCATTGACTTTTTCGAGACAGCATTTATATTTTTCAAGTTGTTTAATAATCTTTATTATTATATCATACAAAACAAAGTTTATTGATAAGGTTATTGACTCATTTTTTCTTTATTCGGAGAACACATAAAAAATTAAAGATTGAAAATGAAAAGTGAGCCTTACAGAGAATGTAAAGAGAAACAGTCCAGTGGTCCTGTTGTTGTTCCTTGTCTGATCTGTCGGCCTTTTTGGGCTTTATCGTTACTTTGATGGTCACAAAAATTACTGGAGACAAAAGAAATCATATTTTGAATTCAAACATCTAAAAACATAACAAGGCAAAATAATCGAGAGGAAAAAAGCAACCCAGTGTACTGTAACAGGTATTGTCAAGAGTGGGTCTCAAGTTCGTAACATCATGCCTCAAATATGCCGAAATGTAACACAATGATGATTTCTTGTGATAAAACCGCAAACAATAAAAAGTAACTCAAAAAGACAACAAAACATCAACTAGCCTTTTAGAAATTTTAGTGCATCCACATTTTCAAAACAAAAGATAAAAATCTGTCACTTTCACTCACAATTGTTGTAGCAAGTTTAATATACAATCGTTACAAAGGGAACTATTTTCCACCGTCTCCCCGGACAATGTGCGCAACGACATGCTCAGACGTGCTCACGGTATAATTGGAGGTAAACGGCCATTGAAAGAAGTCAGAGATAGGGTAAATGCCTTTTGTGTGAAAGTTTGAAGATAAACTGATATCTGACCGCTAATAATCAACAGCGGTTTTGAATGACATCAATTCGGAGCCACTCGTCTGCTCCCTGATGACGTCATCTTACAAACATAAGGCGATCCGTGCGTGTTTGAAATTCTGTGCAAAAAAAAAAATAATTAAAATAACAAAAGTGTAGCAAAAATAAAATATAAATTGAACTTCACCAAAACTGTACCGAGTCGAGAAATAAATAACGAGTTAAAATTAAAAAAAGAGATTGTTTGCACCTATTAACAGCTACTGGACTATGGCTTCCATGAAGAAAACTTAAATGATAAGGTCCAGAGAGGTATTCAGAAATGCTGAATTAAATCGGGGAATTTGTAGGTTGTTGCTTCTGTTTAGACTGACGGACTCTTGACACTGAATTTTTAGATTTTTGGTTCTGTTTAGACTGACGGATCCTTGACACTGAATTCATAGGTTTTTGCATCTGTGTAAACTGAAGGACTCTTGACACTGAATTCGTAGGTTTTTGCTTCTGTGTAGACTAACGGAATCTTGACACTGAATATGTAGGTTTTTGCCTTTGTGTAGACTGACGGATCCTTGACACTAAATTCGTAGGTTTTTGCATCTGTGTAAACTGAAGGACTCTTGACACTGAATTCGTAGGTTTGCTTCTGTGTAGACTGACGGACTCTTGACACTGAATTTGTAGGTTTTTGCTCCTGTGTAGACTGACGGACTCTTGACACTGAATTCGTAGGTTTTTGCTTCTGTTTAGACTGACGGACTCTTGACACTGAATTCGTAGGTTTTTGCTTCTGTGTAGACTAACGGACTCTTGACACTGAATTCGTAGGTTTTTGCTTCTGTGTAGACTGACGGACTCTTGACACTGAATTCGTAGGTTTTTGCTTCTGTTTAGACTGACGGACTCTTGACACTGAATTCGTAGGTTTTTGCTTCTGTGTAGACTAACGGACTCTTGACACTGAATTCGTAGGTTTTTGCTTCTGTGTAGACTGACGGATTCTTGACACTGAATTCGTAGGTTTTTGCTTCTGTGTAGACTGACGGACTCTTGACACTGAATTCGTAGGTTTTTGCTTCTGTGTAGACTGACGGACTCTTGACACTGAATTTGTTGGTTTTTGCTTCTGTTTAGACTGACGGACTCTTGACACTGAAATTGTAGGTTTTTGCTTCTGTGAAGACTGACGCACACTTGACACTGAATTTGTAGGTTTTTGCTTCTGTTAAGACTGAAGGACTCTTGACACTGAATTTTTAGGTTTTTGCTTCTGTGTAGACTGACGGACTCTTGACACTGAATTCGTAGGATTTTGCTTCTGTTTAGACTGACGGACTCTTGACACTGCATTTTTAGGTTTTTGTTTCTGTGTAGACTGATGGACTCATGACACTGAATTCGTAGGTATTTGCTTCTGTTTAGACTGACGGACACTTGACACTGCATTTTTAGGTTTTTGCTTCTGTGTAGACTGATGGACTCATGACACTGAATTCGTAGGTTTTTGCTTTTGTTTAAACTGACGGACTCTTGACACTGAATTCGTAGGATTTTGCTTCTTTGTAGTCTGACGGACTCTTGACACTGAATTTGTTGGTTTTTGCTTCTGTGTAGACTGATGGACTCATGACACTGAATTCGTAGGTTTTTGCTTCTGTTTAGACTCACGGACTCTTGACACTGAATTTTTAGGTTTTTGCTTCTGTTTAGACTGACGGACTCTTGACACTGAATTTTTAGGTTTTTGCTTCTGTTAAGACTGACGGACTCTTGACACTGAATTTTTAGGATTTTGCTTCTGTGAAGACTGACGGACTCTTGACACTGAATTTGTAGGTTTTTGCTTCTGTGTAGACTGACGGACTCTTGACACTGAATTTTTAGGTTTTTGCTTCTGTGTAGACTGACGGACTCTTGACACTGAATTCGTAGGTTTTTGCTTCTGTTTAGACTGACGGACTCTTGACACTGCATTTTTAGGTTTTTGCTTCTGTGTAGACTGATGGACTCATGACACTGAATTCGTAGGATTTTGCTTCTGTTTAGACTGACGGACTCTTGACACTGAATTCGTAGGTTTTTGCTTCTGTTTAGACTGACGGACTCTTGACACTGAATTTTTAGGTTTTACTTCTGTGTAGATTGACACACTCTTGAAACTGAATTTGTTGGTTTTTGCTTCTGTGTAGACTGACGGATTCTTGACACTGAATTCGTAAGTTTTTGCTTTTGTTTAGACTGACGGACTCTTGACACTGAATTTTTAGGTTTTTGCTTCTGTGTAGACTGACGGATCCTTGACACTGAATTCGTAGGTTTTTGCTTCTGTTTAGACTGACGGACTCTTTACACTGAATTTGTAGGTTTTTGCTTCTGTTTAGACTGACGGACTCTTTACACTGAATTCGTTGGTTTTTGCTTCTGTGTAGACTGACGGACTCTTGACACTTTATTCGTTGGTTTTTGCTTCTGTGTAGACTGACGCATTCTTGACACTAAATTCGTAGGTTTTTGCTTCTGTTTAGACTGACAGACTCTTGACACTGAATTCGTAGGTTCTTGCTTCTGTGAAGACTGACGGACTCTTGACACTGAATTCGTTGGTTTTTGCTTCTGTGTAGACTGACGGACTCTTGACACTGAATTTGTAGACTGGGACAAAATTTAAACTCGAGTGTGCTCATGTGTAAGTATACAAAGGAGAGGCAGTGGTCGATGTATTAGAGTGCAAGACATCCTATCCGGGGGTCGTTGGTTCGAATCCCGCCTGAGATGAGATTTTCCACATCCCATGTTGAGTACTGGATATAATCCAGAAAGCATTCAGCCAGCAGGATTAATATAAATTGCAAGAACTTGATTCCAAATAGAATAAATAGTTCGAAACTTAGTTTAAACTAAACTTAACTAAACTCAAATGTGTGTAAACCTATCGCGCGTGGAAAAAAACGAGAAAAAAATGTTGTTTATTAAAAAGTCATAATTACTGTAAACAGTAATGTGTTATGCAACAAAAGTTTCTTTTGTAGATGTTTTTTTTTATTTACTGAGCACTTTTATCACATACTGATTTCAAGGTAAAAATGTTATAATATAACAAAAAGGGCCCGCTCAGTATTTTGTGGAGCACTTTTTAATCTCCATGATCGGTAGTGTGTTCCCTTAAAGAAAGGATTTTTCTAGTTGTTTTTTTTATCTTCTTTTCTTTACTAAAGCGTCTTTCATATGTGCGGTCGTTGGGTTGAAATATTGTAACGAAAGTTTACTATTCCCACCTAATGTCTGGCTGAAATACAATTAAATTTCAATCAATCTCTATTACTATCAAACGATATGATACATCTATTGAAAACTTGCCTAGTATCTTATAGATAAGTAAATCGTATGTAAAATATAGGTATAGTTTGTGTATATAAGGTTTCACCCGAAATATGAACTCTCCCATTTAGTGGAGATATTTGTCTGATAATAAGTAGTTATCTGCTAGTTAAAGTATTTAAGAGGTTTCAACAAGGTACAAAATATTAAAATTACTGTGAAGTAACGACGTTGATATATCATTTATTTCAATCAATATTTCAGTAATGATACAAAATGCACTTTAATGCACTATTTAAAAGTATGAAATCCTACAAACATGTATTATATAACACTTAACTAAAACATCACAGCAAATTGCTCAATCATATTTATAATGCAACAAAATTTATAACATTTTATTGCATACAAATTATGGCTATACTGCATGCCAAATTCTTGTAACAATTTTCTGGTACCATTCGATAGTTGGACATTTTGATATTGGGCAAGTAAGCAAAGAGGTGATCAGTCACGTCCCATTTATTACAAGGTTTATCATGAGGAAAAATATTAGACACAGTTGACAACAAACTCAACTGCATTTTGTTAGCGTCTAAATATTTAACTTTGTGAGTACTCCGCGTTGTTTATAAAAATGGTTCTCTAACCATGAGGGACAGAACTGACGATGATAACAATAATATGGAAATTGAAATAAGAAATCAAAAAATAAAGATAATAATAAGACAGAGATGAACAAAGAATATGATGATGCTTTATAAAGGTGATAAAGATTCAATGAACAAAGAATATGATTATGCTTTATAAAGGTGATAACGATTCAAAACATGCTTTATAAAGGTGATAACAATTCAAAGCATGCTTTATAAAGGTGATAACGGTTCGATTAACAAAAGAATATGATGATGCTTTATAAAGGTGATAACGATTCGATGCATGCTTTATAAAGATGATAATGATTCGATGCACAAAGAACATGATGATAATTTATAAAGGTAATAACGATTCGATGAACATAGCATATGATGATGCTTTATAACGGTGATAACGATTCGGTGATGCTTTGTAAAGGTGATAACGATTATATGCATGCTTTATAAAGGTGATACCGATTCGATGCATGCTTTATAAAGGTGATAACGATTCGATGAACATAGAATATAATGGTGCTTTATAAAGGTGATAACGGTTCGATGCATGCTTTATAAAGGTGATAACGATTCGATGAACATAGAATATGCTGATGCTTTAAAAAGGTAATAACGGTTCGATGCATGCTTTATAAAGGTGATAACAATGCATGTTTTATAAAGGTGATAACAATGCATGTTTTATAAAGGTGATAACGATTCGATGAACAAAGAATATGATGATGCTTTATATTATAAAGATGAAAACGATTCGATGAACAAAGAATATGATGATGCTTTATAAAGGTAATATCGATGCAATTAATGGGCTATTTATGTTGTGTTTTTGTTGTTGTTGTTGCTGCTACTGCTGCCCCTGCTTAAGATGATGATGATAATCATGATAATGATGATTTTGTTGACGAGGAGGATTAAAGAATAGTCCTACCTGATATGTGAACAGATTTCGGAGGACAGTGTTATAGCTTTAAATAATTATGAGGCGAAGTTATGACTCTAGTAAATAAAATTGTCTAGTCATAATAAAATTAGTTATTTGATTTATATAATTTACATACTTGGAAAAAACTTATTTAATTAAATGATTAAAGAAATAAGATCTTCTATAATATTGGTGTAAGGCTTTCGACAGAAATCTTATTTGAAGAGGAAATTGCCCGTAAAAGTTATGTGTAAATCAAACGGTTAACACGGCACATGTTACATGAATGATTTAATACTTACGTCATAAGAAACATGTTGCGACAATATTCAAAAAGGGTATCTCTCGTCTGATAAATTTTACGACAATAAGAAACCGGGCTTTTATCGACTAAAATCTTAGCGAGTGTTTTATCAGATGTTGCACACAAGATACAAATGTTAAGTTGTGAAATGTTTAATAGGGAGTAATTACTCGAAGAACATAATCATATATCATCTAATGGCACGTGTATTCATTCTGCCTGTAACACGTTTCTGGAATCTAAGACACGAAAACAAATATCATTACAAGATAAAACAAACAAATATGTGCATTTTGATGCAAGTCTATAATGCTGCGTTAATGAAAAGAGCTGACGTCCAATTCTTCAAGCATTGTGATATAAACAGCTTGAAAACTGTGACATAATGGGTGATAAATAACACTCACTGTTAACTTATTGTTGACTGAACAAAAACAGAGAACACTCCTAAGTGACCATTATTATCAGATTTTTAAAATTATTTTTCTATCTTCTTATTACTTTTCTTCTTTTATTTTTCATAATCATCGTTATCTTTTCATATATTTTCAAAGATATCTGACGGACATAATGTATATCGAGTCTGTTATTAAAGACAAAAAACACACACACAAGAAACTCAAAAGTGAAAAAGGAAATACGGATAACGTTCGAATGTATTTAAGGTCGATGTTTGTATCTTTTCGTCTAAAAAGAAGTTTGTTTCTCTGTATATTCTGATCATATTTGTATTTTTCATTCATTAGATTTAACTGTATATCTTTTCTATCTGCGAAATTTATTGAAAACTTTGCCCTTTTTTTTACGGTGTAACACTTTGAACACAACCGATTTAATACAGCAAAATCACTTAAAACATTCAAATGGATAACTTAATTTTCAACATAAATATGATATTTTTTCACTTTTATTTATCACATAAAGTCTTTGCTATATGGAATGTCCATATCATGATGAATCGTCTTTATTTTATTGCTGTGATAATTTTCCGCAACTTACAGTTAGTTTGCCCAGGCTTATGTACACACACGCGATTCAATCGTCTCGAAACACGACACCGTTGAGAGCCCATTTGCGGGTAACTTAATCCTGCATTTTGATTGGTCGGTTTACGGGTAACTGACTGATTGAAGAGCAAATGTTGAAAGCCCGCTTACAAATGCAAATAAAGGTGAAAAAGTAAATATAGCAAGAAGGTGGTGATAATTGATTGAAATTGAATGAAAGTGGGAGGTGTCTTGCGCTGTCCTCTGTCAAAACAACAGTTTAATATGAGGTTTTAAACAGTATACTTTGTCATTTGGTCTTTAGGTGAACTGATATTCAAGTGCGTTTATACAACTGTTGCTGCATCAGTGAGTAAAACTATTAACTTGGCTACAGATAAAACTTTCTTATAATTATTCATAACCGAAATACAGATAAGAACAAATAAAACCATTGTTTAACAAACAAATCAACCTGAAAAAGAGTGATTTTTTGTCATAATCGATCGAAAAAAGTGAAATGTCATCATCAGAAGATGAACGAGGGCAGACGGACGGGGGTGCAGATGGTGGCACAGGGGATGGTGTCTTTATGAGATCAGCGTCTGACAGATATCCCAGGACACCGAAATGTGCTCGTTGCAGAAACCACGGCGTCGTGTCCGCTCTGAAAGGACACAAACGTTACTGTCGCTGGAGGGATTGTATGTGCGCTAAATGTACACTGATCGCCGAGAGGCAGCGTGTAATGGCGGCACAAGTTGCGCTGAGAAGGCAACAAGCCCAAGAAGAGAACGAAGCTAGAGATATGGGTGTGCTGTACGGACCTAATGGGCTTCTACAGATCAATCCAGAGTGTGCATCATTATTCCCTGATGCAACTAAACCATTAGACACATCCAAATCCAGAAACGACGTAGATCCTACACCTGAGAGAACCACAGAAGATTTACCAGGTACAATAGAAGTTTATTAGTCATTTTCTTATTCGTCAATAAACCAACTTTTGGTACACTGGTAAAAGCAAAGTACACGTAATACAGAATTTATGTATATTTCAGTACCAAAATCAGTAAAACCGTGCTAAAGATTTTGACAAAAATTGTTTGTACCTATAAATACAACTTCTCCTAACTAACATTAGATATTAAATAAAACAAATATATAAATAGTTTCGCTCATCAAAATTACAATAAATCAACACTGATTTGTTAGTAGCTTAAATAAAATAGGTCTGAGTGGTCCTTGGCGAGTATGGTCGTACTACACAGTATGTGCTTTACCATTACTTTTATTCAATGGCACATCGGCATACAGCATGTCTTTAGCTATTTACAAAACATTCAAGTAAGGCAAATACATACAGAATACAAGAAAGCAATTTCTGACCACACTAAAATTCATACAAAAATGACAAGATAAAACAAAACCACGTATTTTAAAGTAGTTACATTTGAAGGGTTTGTTCTCTTAGTTTAAATACAACATTGATAATCTTAGCATCTCTAATTATGCGTCTCTAACTTTATACTTGAAAATAGTATATTCAAATCTCTGAACAGAAGGCCATGAAAAGTTTGGTAAATATTTACTCCTAAGTGATGAATATCTGGTACAACAAAGAAAACAACGATATTCTGACTGGACGGAGTATTTATACTGAATGACATGTAACTAATCATAGACGAGCAGAGAATTGTTGTACTATGTTATTTATCACCCGTTATTGCACAGTTGTCAATTTAAGCAATTTCGTCAATCAGTATGTTAGACTTTCCACTGAAACGTGTGGGGGCAAAACAATCGAATGGGATATAGAAAATTATTTAAAAAGCTAATATTAACTGCCAAAACGAAATTAAAACCATTGTAAATACTGTTCATGTGTTCCACATACTTAGCATTCGATAATAAACATACCAATTGTCTCTGGTATTAGTTAAATGTATGTAATGAAAAAAAGATAGTTTAGGACCCCATTCTAAAATGTAGATTATAACAACGTTACAACTTCAGCTTTCTATTTTTTATATACAAATGATTCGTGAAAAAAAAACATTCGTAGTTTTATCATACAAAGTCGTGCTGATAAGTCAAAGTTAAGTGATAACATCAAACGTTTTTCTGTAAAAAAAAAGTCTGAATGAAGAGTATTTCGGTTTATGGTAATAATTTAAACAGTAAAATTCACTAGATAACATATCTAGTGGGTAGAAAAAAAGCCTGTATTTATGACTTTCTTATGTAAATAGAATGTTTAGGGTGAAAGGGATCGGTGTTGCCATTGATCCGTATAGAACTGATCTGTTTATCTCATCATGTATGCTCAGTAAACATAAAAAATACATTTTGAATATGTTAGAGTTTAATATTTAATATGAACAAATACATTCTTAAAGCCATTTATAATAAAATGCACTGAAAATTATACAGCTATGGTTTTATGGTGACTGTGAAATTTGATATTAATTTATTTTCATATAGTTACGTTTTTTATAATTAACTATGTAATTCAAAAAACGTCTTTTGTGCATATATACTCAAACAGATTTAATGTTGTTACTTCTTATGATCAATTTCTTTTCGTTCCACCAAAACATTAGAGAAACATTACTAAAGACACAAATATCGCTGACTTAGTAGACATTTTTATCAACATCTAAATTTTTGTTGCTCAAGTTCTAAATATTTCATCAAAAGTAAATAACAAATCAGTATCTTAACATCTACAGAAATATACAATTTAATGCGTATGCCATCAAAGCCTCTCAAGTTGTGTTTATTTTTTTTCTAATCAAGGACATGAAATTATACAGCAAGTGCTCCAAACTGACAATTTCAAGTTGGGACTGAAAATGGAATTTTCAAGCATTCTTGTGCTTAATACTGGAGGAAATATTTATTCTATTGGGGGTGGTGGGCATGGAACGCGTTTCTTTATTGCAGTGCTCCACGAACAAAATACATCATAACCTCATCTTATACACTGTAAACATATCCCTGTGCCTCATATCTAGCTTAACCATTCACCAGAATGACTTTGCATACCCAGCTCTCACGGCTTTGAACATTAATAAAGTAACGTCGGATAGACGAAAGAATCAAAAGATATTATGTTCTTGAGATTGTGTTTCAAGTGCGTCAGATACAAGCAGATGAAAGATGCAACACAAAAAGAAAAAATATAAAAAAGCGGGAAAAGGAAAAACAGTTTAAAGAAAAAAGACAAAGATGATCGTCTACAATTAGAGCAAAAATTCTTTTAATTCTATATTACCTAAAAGTCAAATTATTTTACATAAAGAACAAAATCCTTGTTTGAATCCGCCGAGATTCAAAAGCTATAAAAGTTAGGAATATTATTCAAAGTTCATTTGGGAAAGTCTGTAGAATTTAATTTACGTTGAAGTTAGAACCCTTTATTACACTCTCGAGCATCTAGCAGTGTTTAACAGCCAAACTTTAAGTTATTACCCTTCAGCAAGATTATGAAAACCCTTCATAAAAAACCGATCATGTTGTATTGTTGAGGGGTAACTTACATTTTCACAAAATATGTTATTTCTACAAAACATGACTTAACGCTTAAGTCTTTGATATTCATTCAGATCTGTTATTTAACTGCTTTAAAGGAGTTAGCTCGGATAGAGATGTTTAAGATAACAGTGAAAAGTTAATTGACACAAATGTCAAACTAAATACCCTTGGCGACATATAATGATACGGTATAACGGTTCGTGGTTAACAGAATAGAGACTTTGAAAAAAAAAACTACAAGTAAGCTAGTAGCGTATAGCGTGTAACAACGAAATAAAATAGGACTTACATATTTTTCCAAGCTTTTATTTTATTTTATCTTATTTCAGTGTTTTTCAAATATCTATTCAAAATCTTACATTTTTAATATATAAGTGCTCAAAGAAGTTGTTATAAAAATTGACGATTTTAACAGAAAAAGCATTATTTACAGTGTAAATTAGCAAAACAACTGAGCTAAGATTTTAAGATTGTATAAGATAATTTGTTGTGAGAAATTGAAAATCAAATTTAAAGAAAACGAAAAGAAGAGGAACTATTATATCTTTATTTTACCGAAACACTTGTCTTGCATTAACATTAATATTATATATTATGGCATGTTTAAATGAAAATTTTTGAAATTTACTAGCTTTGTTTGAAATCAGACACATATCCTAAAATTTATAAGTTAAATCAGCGGCTCTTGGCCTTCCTTCTCCCACGTTAAACAATTGGAAAATATTTGTAAAAGAAATAAGAATCTAGATTTTCTTATATTCAATAAATCTTTTAAACATTACACATTTTTGACCGTATTTGCATTTTCAGTAAAAACAATCTTGGACGAGAAATCTATGTAGAGTGCTTTACAATTTCTTTTTCAGCTGCAAAACGGCAAAAGACTGAGAGCAGAAAAGAAGAAAGTGATCGCCTGTCTGCCTCCTCGGATGATTCCAGATCTGTTTCACCTTCTTATTCTGATGACAAACGTTTACATGACAACGGTCGTTCCTCTCCATTGCGTCATTCTCCGTCTGCATATGACGATTTGACAACATTTTACGACAGAAATGGCAGACTGTCTGAAAACTGGGTGTTAAATTTAGCTCAAAACTCTTCCAAGAAGCAACAACATCCTTTAGACATGCTTTGTAGAATATTCCCACACAAGAAAAGAAATGTGTTAGAGCTGATTTTACAAGGATGTGGAGGGGATACTGTACAAGCTATTGAACAAGTTCTGACAACCCAAAGGGAAGAAGAAAAGACTGCTACCAGTTTGATGTATCCGTCAAACCCTTCCTACCCTGGTCTACCCAACCCACTACACAACTCAGTATTCAAGTCAGCATTCTCTCCGATTTCGACTTTAAGTGCTGCAAACACGTTAAGCACGATGCGTTACGCTTGGGGTGGGGCCGCTGGGCGGGGTCTTGCTATGACCATGCCATACTCCCACTTAATACCAGGGCTTTCAATGGGACCTTCTTTTGGCTATGGTGCAGTGGGTACATCTGGGGATAAATTATCACCGTACAGTATGTATCCATTTTGGACAGCAAAACCGTTCTCAGCAAAGGATGGAGATAAGTCATCTGGTTGTGTAAGTGACTGATAAATGTTCATGTTTCAAGATATTAGTATTGTCTCATTGTCCAGAATTTAGGCAGCACGTTTCTGTTTCAACAGAATTAACTGGAATCTTATGTAATCAAATTTTAAAGATTGATCTATCTCTAAGAAGCAAAAACCTTAATAAAAAAGGAAAATATTTTACATCGCTGAGGTCATTGCAAAAGGGGAAAGTCGAAGGTGATTCATTTATTCAAACAGACAGTGTTCGTAATAAATAAAAACATCGCAATTATCTGATTGTAGATGCATGTATGTATGTTTATGTTTAAGTGAATGATATATGTTTATGTATAAGCGAAGAATATATTTTAGCATTTGTTTTGAGTTTGAGATGAATGTTAATTTCTTTAAGTGCATGAAATTGTTACCTATTGTATGGACATATTATTGTATGCCTGATTATTTAATAATTTAATTATTTTGTTGACTTGTTTCCTTTTATTTTTCTGAATGTAACACAGCATTTATCACTTACACAAATAAAAGGCATTTTCTAAATGCTGATTGTCGTTTTTTCTTGTCCAAAACAACCATGTACATTGAAACAGAGTATAATTGAGACCCAGCTTGCAGGAAATGATTTGCAGGTCTGAAATCGAAGTGAACAGTTTCTAAATATAAACGCTAAGTAAGATTTTCAATAATACTGAAAACTATAGCAATCTTTAGAATATTGCAAAATTAAGCAAATTAGTCCAATTGAGAGGTGTCTGACAAAACACAGGAGACGGTTTCTCAAGGTTGTGTCGAGTTTACTTGTCTAGAATTTTATTACATTACAATCAATGTTCCAGCTTTACAAGCTTTGTTTTACCGCTAGGATGAAGTACAGAATTTGAATATGTACTGTCTTCTCTTGCAAATATTTGGCAAAGCATAGATAGAAGGTTTGGCTTAAATTCAAGGTATAAAAATTACACATAAGACGAGTAAGCTGGAAAAGACAACCGTTTTAATGTAAACACTACTTTAAAAACCAAGGATCTTTATACAAATAGGCAGAAAATATATAAATACTACCTTTCCCCAAAATTTACCCGCTAGTTCAAATGCCCTGGTCTATGACGACGCGACGTTCCTACTACTTGACTGTCAAGTGGTTTGTTACTTTTCCAGGTTCATTTAATGACAGCGCGCTTTATTCCTTATAGATCACAACACTGCCTCTAGAGTCTTAATCGTCATTATCCTGAATTAATTCCTTTTTATTCTATGCTCCCCAAGAGCCATTTACATGTGTCTACTATGCACTATCAAAGTCAACATATCTAAGCGTTATAAAAGCTTCTATGACAGTCACGTTATTGTTTTTATTTTCTACAGTTTCAAACATCTTCTGGCAGAGAGACCAATATATCAACTCAAACATTTGCACTAACACCTAGACAAAACTTTAGGGCCAAAAATGAAAATCCAGATTTTATTGATAAAGTTCAATAATTTATATTTTTGCCCGACACTAAAGGCCTCTTGTTATTTTTTATATTATTATTTATTTATTTTTTTTTTATACTTATCATGAACACCCAAGTAATCTTGATGTAGCCAATTGTTTAATTGTTCAAACCTGAAGCAGTACAATGTCTGACTTTAGAACAGAAACTGTTCTCACTTCAAGATGTACGACGTTCAAAACAGATTTTTTTTAAATATAAGATAATGCACGTGAAACAAGCAACCGTCGCTTTAATACAGCAAACAGTTTACAGAGAGCCAGACAATTAAAATTTGGCGTAACGAAACAAATGGTAGACGATTCAAACGTTCAGGTCTGTGCAAGGCGATTTGGCTGCTGACAAATTAAAACTGATTTGCAAATAACATAATCCGAAACCGATTCACATTTAGGTTAATATTGATAACTTGTGAAATTCGTATTTTATATTGCATTGTGAAACATCTTTACTGTCTCATTAACTTATTGAAAACGATATTTCATGTTATTTAAACCTATTAATTACCGTTGTATTCAAAAGACATGATAATATATTCTATGAAAGGGCGTCGTAAATGCTCCAACCAATCATGAGTCTGGCTGGAATTATAAACGATCTGTCGCAATAATATAAATACTGTGAACAATAAGCAGATTGAAATATAAATCACGTCTTATAACATTATGTGTCCAAAAATTTACATTAATCTTTAATAACCATAATATTTTCAAGTAAGTCTCAAATTTCACGACAAACGCGAGGTGGCATGCAAAAATTGTTATTAATTCTGTTTTTTTTTTTTATTATTTCTTTCTGCGTTTCATTTCTATACGGTGGATGCAAACATACGGAGGTACTTAAATACTTTAACTGATTGAGTGTGTAATTCGCCACGGCACTTTTAATATCAAGATTGGCTGCGTTTCCTTTTAATAAGAGCGGTTGATATAATCATTTACATATTAGAACACTGAATGCGTTTTTATTCACTATAGTTTGTCTGCTGAGTGAATTTCTTTCTCAAGGCAGCACAACTTGTTGCACGAATTGTATATGAAGTAGGTTGAACAAACCTTTGAATGGGCCGCTGTTCAAAACACCATACTTAGGGCACCTAAACTGTAGAAGACAAAAGAAGCAGTGACCAATTTATTGGAGGGAGTTGACCCTGCGTCGATGTATCATTTACTCTTTTCTGTGGCTTGTAACTGCTGCAGACATCACATGGTAGACACCTCGGTCGTATTATCAAAGGCGTCCTCCTGCTTTGTTCTGGGGCGACAGTAACGATCGATTTGACATAAAGTGTAGTGTGTTGTTTTTTGTTGTTGTTTTTTTTTTGTTTTGTTTTGTTTTGTTTTTTTTTTGTTTTGTCTTGTCTTTTTTTGTTTGTTTTTTTGTTTGCTTTTTTGTGCAAAAATAAATGATGACTTTAATGTTTAGAGTTTTCCCGTACATTCTACCTCTATCAACTCGAACTCGAATCACTAACAAAGTCACAAAAATCTATGTAGGTAAAACAGCCGCTACGTCTGTTTAAAGTCTAATTAATGCAAAAATAATGTTCTACCCTGCATATAAAAGCATTTTAAGACACAATACGAATATGTACCTGTTTACTAGTATGATGTCATCGTAACATTAAATATTTCACACAAAAAATAGGAAAGGACAACCGAATCACACAAACATGGTTTAGAAAAATAACAAGACAACAACAACAACAGCAAATACAACGACTAGACATCTTGTGAACTATTTATAGACACGGTTATGTACATTACTTCTTGCGCAGCCTACGTCATTAAGTCGCCAATTCTTAAGAGGAGTTTGATTCTAAAAAATCTCCATTCACACCCAAAAACTCTTTCATCAGTCTTATGTGCTTATATGCTTATTCATCGTATATCATTAAACATGTCTGTTTAGGTGGTAAATTTGATACGTAGTTATTCATAATTAATTTGATACTCAAAATTTGAAATAGTAAATACATAATGCGCACCTTCGGTCTATTTAAAAAGAAACTTATTTTCATTTAAAGATGCAAAATTTTGACAATCAATTGCAAAGCCTACATTGTCCATTTTGATAAGTCGCTGAATTATATTTTGGGTTGTTATTAATGTTTTCCCATTCATTTACAATAACAGTTAAATTATCGCGGAAAATCGGAACGCACACATCATAAATCATGCGCACTGTGTGCCCTGTTATGCACGCTTGATAATTGAAGTTACCATTATCTTATAGAACATGACATGATTTTAACAAATCGAATCTGGAAATTATCGTCTTATCACTTATACAATCTAGCGATCACTTTAAAAAAGTGATTATGGAAAGTTTGCACAATACGCTGATTTGGCTAAGTTCTAATTGTTAATAATTTAATTGTCATTCACTTTTTAAAGATCATATTTCAATTCTGATGATAACAAATTATCGTTTTATACCTATTTCAATTAAATACTATGTCTTCTTTCGTTAAAATTTCACTTTTCATTCGTAATAATTAATAACAATCAAGATGTGTTCAGATCCTATCTTTCAGGGGTAATCAAGCGAAATTTATGAAAGATAAGGCAGGACGACATCGAGTTTGTTGTGAGAGAACAAACAACGATTGATGGGAAGGCCAACTAAGTCAGGTGATACATTTACCTACGTGGCTTCTCAAAAGAAAACTTTATTGCATGTTGTTCAAACGCAGGCAGACAAAGCTTAGATGGTTCAGTAGATATTCTTTTGTGTACAATATTGTCACTGTACAATTTTAATTTCAAAACTAGATACATGTAATTTTATTTCAATTAAAATATAAATTATTGCTGTATTACTGCCTTATTAAGAAGACAGGTATGAACTTAAGAATTCTCTTTCTACATATAAAGCAGCTGCAAAATTCAGAAAAATTGTAATTTGAAATACAATTCAATTATTTTTCTCTGTCACAGACCGTAAATATCTAATATAGTGGACGGACACAGTCACCGAGTTATAAAAAAAACTAAAATGTCAGATCGATTTCTCTGTATGAGAAAAAGCTAGTGTAAGGAATCCCTTTTTAGACAGTTCACATGTTATTTGCATTATACAAGTGCTTGACATGGTCTAGACTGAAAGAAGTAGCTGTTTTGGCCATAATAAGCTATAAAGACAAATAAAACACTATTTAACACGACAAATTGATCAGGACTTCAGAACGAACAATCAATATTTATTCAATTATTTTAACATTTTTAAGAGCTGTGTAAATGTAACATAATATCAAACCGTAAAACACATTTGAGAGATCGCCATTTTAAGCCATAAGACACTTAAATAAAAGAGCAGTAATGAAGACAGATGGCGCCGAGCCTCTTTCACATGATGTGCTGTTTCATTTGCACACTACCATATACTTTTAAAAAGTCAGACTTAAAACTAAAGGTGTCATGTACTGTAATGTTTTACTACATTGTGCACCGACTTTCTGTTTGCTAAAAATCAACGTGGCCTTATTTCAAGGTCATTTTTCAAAATCTTAAAACATATGTAAGTGTGGCGCATTAAGTGCAAAAACCGCTCTTAGGTTTACTTACTGACTGGTTTTCTTTAAAAACAAACATGGAATGAAAATGTCACAGTAAACTTCAGTGTGCATATGCTACTCAGAAAGGATCACACTTTATAACGTGTACTACCCTTGTTTAGCTGCAATGAATTTAAAATTGATAACTGATTTAAACGGCATATGGTTAGGAATTTATTTTTTATGAAAGAAATGATCATGAAAGTTCATTGAAGCGTGTATATGGCTGAAAGAATGTAAAGTTTTGGAGATGACATCTTGAGAAAATTTGGATTTGGTAAATGTAAGCTGTTTAATACCATGTATGGTGTCCTCGGTCATAAATTACGGCCTGATATCGCCGCCGCATGCTGCTGATAGGCCTACGGACCTTAAGTTGAGAAAACTGAGCCCATCCAACAACGTGCGCCTGTCTGAGCTTCCGGACTGTTGTTGATTAGGCTTGGCGTGCAGCAATGGCTTTCTGCAGCATATTCCATGCGTACTCATTGGGATATAAATCCTGGGATCTCACTGGCCAATCAATTTGTTCAATAGTTGCTGACTCAAGATATTAGTTGGTGACGTGGGCTCTGTGCACACTGGAATTATCATCAATCAGAAAAAACTCTAGCGCACGGGCGTACATGAACGTCTAAGATCTCACTGACGTATATTGCTGCCGCAAGTGTGCCGTTTTCAATGACCTGTAGGTCCGATTTCCCTTGATCGCTTATTCCCGCCACTGAACCCCACGAAAACGGTCATGCTTTGCAATGCATATCGGAGCAAAACGTTCATCTGGCATTCTCTAAACCCTAGTCCGCCTGTCCGTGAAGTCCACATCTGAACTCATCTGTGAAGAGAACAGGAGGCAGTCATTAATTGACCAGTTAACATGATCTCGTACCCATTTCAAACGCTCTTGATAATGCTGTTGTGTCAACAGGATGCTTATTGGAGGCCGCCGTGACCTCATTCCAACATAATTAAACCGGTTTCTAATGGTTTGCTTTCTTATACGCACATCGGTTGCATTCTGAAAGACGTTCTGTAACGTTGTTGCGTTTCGGAACCGGTGGTGTCGGGCTTGAAGAACGATAAAGATCCTAAGCTTGAGTCGTTGAACGCTCTCGATCTCTGGCGTGCAAATGCAAAACATTTCTAGTCATTTGAAATCGATTCCATATCCTTGAGACAACGCTCTTGGATACTCCAAGGACATGCGCAACCTGCCTTTGTGACAGCCCAGACTCTAGCATTCTAATGCCCTTGTTCATCTCGTCTTCACAAAGATGACGTCTAACTTGCAATTTGCCATGGCTTTTGTGAATAGTTAAATGATAACACACAAAAAATGTTTTGCTGCACGTAATCATGTACATGAAGGCACGTGGCCATAAATCACCAGATTTCTATGGGTATTCCTTTCCTCGTTTATCTCGTGCAAGGTGCACATGACATATTAATAACTGTACTACACGCTAATGAGGTTCTTATATAGGTATATCATGAGTAGGAATCTAATTTCATATGGTTATAATATGAACAAAATATTTAATGTAAAAAAGTGTTCTTTAGCAAATTTTGAGTCTGCAAACCATTTGATGTATAAAGTATTTTAAGAAATTTCAAATCAGAAGTTTTCAACAACCTAACAAACATTTTATTTATCTGTCTGTGACACGTGGTTTTCTTAATGTTTTTCTTGCTTCTTGAGTTTTATGTGACTGTATATTTGAAGTTACTATTTATCTACATGTATGACTCATATACATGTATATATCCAAGGTTGAGAACAATTTATGTTGTATTCCTGATTATTTCAAACTTCAGCCAGTTATAAATACATGTCAGCGTTCCAATAACAAGACTTGCTCAATCAGTATGTTTAGGAAACTGCTGTATGTTTTGATTTGTTGTTGTTGTTGTTTTTCAAATTTACAGATTTTATTATTAGAAGAAGTAGTCTTTTTGGTGTACTCCCTGCGCTTTTATTGACTGAAATTGATGTCTATGGAACGCCACAGCTGCCTTATGGTGACTTATTATTTCGTTCTATGTATTTGCCATTTATGTTCTGTAGTTCAGTGATTTTGTTCAGTGAATTTGTCAGTAAGCTACATGCAGTTATATTTCTCTCTTTGCCCTTACGTTCCGTAGTTTTCAAAACATTTTCTAAAATCTGGCAAACGCAATCTAGAGCATTTGATTAATTTTCAATTAGAGTATTCGGCATCCTGTTGGTATCATCACTTAGTCCTAATGAGATTGAAGAAAAACTGTGTATACTTAAACTAAACCTTCTCTGTCAAAGATTGCGTGTGGGGTTTCTGTTCTCTTTTTTTTTTTTTTTTTTTTTTTAAATATTGAGAAAAAGCAACATCAACACCGTCAAATCCAAAGTATGCTATACAGCAGACGAAAACGCCATTAACGTATTATTTGTAACATGAAACTGATTAACAGAATTCTAATGTACTAAAATTTTGTTTTCAAAAAGTTGATAGACTTATGACGGCATTAGAACACCGGACATCACAGACGTATCAACTTCTGGTAATAAAAGTTTTGAATACACATCTTTTCGTAGCAATTTTTGTTTTAAAAGAAATGTTCTGCATATTGCCTGTTTTAAAGTCACAGTTTATGTTTAAGAAATATTTGTTGCTAACATTATTGTGTCCAAAATGGGGGCATAAACTCTTCTGTGTTGTTCTGTCTTCTTTTTCTTTCTTCGAGTATTTGGTTTCTTGTGCGAACGTTTTAACTATTGAAATGCGTTTAATGTGTTGAAGATTTTCATTCAAATGCAGTGACGACAATTACGGAATATGGACATAATTCATCCTCAACTACTAGTATTTAGATTTTATCGTATCTTGTCTTGCCTTTCCATTATTCAGATGAAGTTTCATTTGATCTGTAATATCACCGACATCACTTTCTATTGTATTCATATTTTATGTGTTACAAGGAGCGGGCAAGGCTGCCTTTGTCCGGTCTCAATTCAACAATTATTAGGTCGCTTACTTTCAGAATGGTTATTTAAATTTCATTCACTTTTATTATTTACGATGACATTATGATAATATTTTGTTCATTTAAGTGTTCTTCTCGTCTTCAGACGTCAATGCTCGCTTTTCAGACCTATGCAATTGCTTGGCACTAGAAGACTACAAAGCTAATATTTCAAAGCCTTTTTTGGGCAATCAATTGATTTCACATTTTAAACTTTAAATGTATAACTCCTGTTCCTGACATTAAAAAATATGATTTATTTTTGCATTTCTTCCAGACTGAGCAATATCTTATTCAAAAACAAAAAGGCTCATCTCTTATCTTTTTAATAAACAAAAAAATTTTACCAGGATATATTTATTCAGCTAGTCCAAATTTATTTAAGAACAGCCAAACACTTAGCAATTTTTGCCCTAGCAGTTTAGGACACCATGATTTTCACGTCACATTTCTCTCATGTAAAAGAATTATTACATATGTCTCACGTGTAAATTATGTGTACAAATTTCTCTCACAACGACAAGAAGATGAGTTAAACTGATTCAAACAAACCCGGCAAAATCTCGTGTCTAGTTCTGTTGAGGTTTTTATGATACTGCGTATCAGGAATAAGACTAGGAATGTATATATATTTGTCTCACTTCCAAACAAGACATATGTTGGAAAAAACTACGGGTAAATGCGTACACAACTATTGGCCTCATGTCACTATAACCTACAAGTACGACCAACGAGTCCGCTAATTTTTAAGATTGTAAGTCTAAAAGAACTTAAATATTTATGGGTGATGGATCGATGTTTCCATGCCTTAGAGACAGGTGACACAAATCAGAGACGAGCAAACTGTCATTTTGCGTCACATCGTACATAGATTCTAAGGAACTCGTGCACACAGGTTTTCTCATCTTGATACAATGTGTACAACTCCTCTCACGTGTGAGAAATTTGAAGCGAGAACAATAGTGTCCTACAGAGTAAGCAAGTCATCTTTAGATTAAAATATATCTTAATAAGTCTCAATCATTTCGTTATTAGAAAAAAAAACTTACGTAGCAACTGAGGGTTTGGTGTTTGGTTTGTAGATTTCTTAAGTATGTTCTGTGTTGTCATGTGATCACTGAGGTGTAAACCACTGAATACAATTAGCATTCAATTTTGGTCATTTATCATACTGGACAAGGCCACGATGGAATGATGAAAGTAACAGTTTTGTCGATAGAAATCTCTCTTATTGAAAACTTTTGCCTATCTTAGATGAAATGTGTTCAAACTGAGTGGTTTTTTCTATTGCTGTATGATAAAGTCGTTTCTGCGCTTTTTCTTTATAAGTGAAAAGGGCAATAAAGCATACAGGGAAGAAATACTGATAACTATCTATAAGCTCCAATCGCAGCATTTATCTTTTTTTAATGTTATTGATATATACATGGTAAGCCATAACCTTTTCAAGTCTACACCAGTAAGGTATGTCTAAAGCCATGGGGCGTTGAATTTACAGTGACAGTACTTGTTAAAATGATATATGTAAAATCTTATCGCCCTTTATTTGATATAAAAACGGTTATGACTGTGACCGAGTAATTTGTTAAAATGTTATTTATCCAAAATATCTGACATTTATTCCGAAAATTCAATTTCATATAATATCATGTAATGTTTTTGTTTGGAAACAATATGTACAAAGGTTGGGCACCTTTTCTTTCTTTTTTCTTTGATGTGCCAATAGATCACAACGAACAAGGCCCTAGCAACATTAATTTCATATTTTCTATTAATCATATTTTATTGGTACGATACTCATTTACCTACGACGGTTATACATTTTACTCCACATAGTTAATGTAGTTTGCTTTATAACTGTAAACATTACACCATGTATTATGTGAATTGCACGAACCCATCTCTGTGAGAACCTCTGAAGATCGGGCCATTAACACTTTGATATATCTGTGTGTATTTTAATTAGACCAAAGATGTGACCTAGATGTCAGTATGACCTCTTAATAGCAGTAAATGGTTTATGTCGGTGACACATTTTTTTGTAATTCAAAATGCAACCGGATAATAAGAAACGGTGGTTTCCATCAGCATGGAAACTGTTAATATAAGATTGTTCTTTTTTCTCAACTTAAACTGTTACAGTATGCTATACTAATGCAGAAAATCTACAGATTGATATAGCAAATTAAAAGTTGACAGGCTATAACAAAATTTTGTGCTGACAATCAGGAGAAATTGGAACATCTCACTTATCTTTTAAATCCAAAAAAAGCGATTGATGTATTTATATATCACTTGTGTTTCCTATGATCGAGTTTTGAAGAAACCCTACCATGGATCTCCCTGGGAACTTTTAAGGAAACATGACTGCTGTATGACGTCTACCCTTATCTTTTCATCATGAAAATTGCGACAGTGTAAAAGCCTTCTCATAAGCATTTTTGGAGATTCACTGGGTTTAGATAATGTTGCAACAGTGGTGACAAATGAGTATAGATTCTAATCTAAACAAATGCATATTCTGTTAATGAATATATAGTTATCATTTGCATTGTTGAATCTGCTATGTATTGATAAAGTTTGAAAGCAAAATTCAATCCGACTCACTTTCAAGTTTGCTAGAAATGAGTGAATACTTTCTCTATGAAAGCAAGTGGTATGTAATTACAGATTTGTCCTTAAGTCTTTAGCAAGTATTTAAGATGTCATTATAGGCGTAACTGCACTTCCCAGTCAGAATCAACGTCACATCTATCTTTTAACGGCCTAATATCGTTAATCCATTTGCATGAATTGCATTTAGTGCTAACTACAGCTATTTTTTATGAATGTGCTAAAAAGACATTTACAAATTTATTGACTCCACATTTTACGAAATGCAATCGAAAAGACGTCCTTAAGCACTAGTTCATTCCATATGACGTCTTTAAGCGTTAATACATTCAGCATTTAGTGCTATTTTTTTTTTAAAAAAAAAAAAAACGTCTTTAAGCGCTAATATATTTAAAACGATGTCTTTAAGCGCTAATACATTTAAAACGACGTATTTAAGCGCTAATACATTTAAAACGACGTCTTTAAGCGCTAAAACATTCAAAACGACGTCTATAAATGCTAGTACTTTCGAAACGACGTTTTTCTGTATTATCTATTCAAAAATGTTTTCAAACTGCTAAGACACATGCATAATATTATGTATAAAACCCAAGATGCTCCAGAAAAGGAGACATTGTCGTTGTTCGAGTCACAGTGAAAGAGAGAAGTTGTTGAGCAGCTTTCTAACAGAATTCTCTGTATGCTTTACAGAACATTGTACACTAACTGTAGTGATCTGAAACTTAAAATGTATGAAAGAAAGATTATTGACACTAACAACGCACTTCTTTTTGAGATACCGAAACGGCTGTCATTTCTACTTCTCGTGTCCTTGTATTCAGCTATGGTCTGAAATTTTCATGAATTTGCACATTTATTTTATGTAATATGATTCAGTAAGTCCTCAAATGACCTAACCTTTAAACACTTTCAAATCTTCATTAGGAAAGCAAAAATGATCTAGTACCTAAACATTGCTATAACATACTTCTATTCTATCTTGTATGTATATAAATAAATCCCAGGGATGTTTCTTGCATGCACTTCCACAAAATGTTTTCAAAAAGGTAAAATACCATTTCCATAGAATTCTTGTTTTTTTATGGCAACTAGAATAAAAACAAAAATCATATTTAAGCCACATGGCCCATAAGCTATGAAATTTGGTGTGTAGCAATCGCTAGAATCTATCACTGGGTCATTTTTTGCCCTGCTCGTTGCGTCATATGTTTGAAATAGAAATATGAAGAAATAAATTAGAATTTTTCTTTCCGTAAACGACAAGGTCAATAACTCTTATCTTTTGCATGAAGCATTGTCAAGTAAACTCCTGCCATTGATACTGGTTTCGCCCGAAATGGCCACTTGTTTTATAAAGAAATATATGGTGGAAAACCTTGAAAATGTATTCTTGTGTAAGCACAGGATCTACAGATGAAGTATTGTTTAGTGTAAATTTAACAAGACTGTTCAAAGTTTCCACCAAGAACCATTAGCTCCAAATCAGTGTGACGTTTTACATATACAAACACTTTACGATATTCGTATTTGAAACTTTTACATTGAAACTTCTGAAATTAGGGATTTGGCATTGTCTTGACAACTTTCACCATGATTTTTCAGTTATACCCCTGGATCTGTTTAGTTCTACTTTAAGTGTCACATGTTAACCTGATTTTACTTTATTTTACTTCACATACGGTATTAACGAAAAACATCTTCTGACTTTCTTGTCTGAAACCACAAAGCCCAGATCTTCGAGAATTGGTTAAACTAGATAGTCCAAAGCCCTGATATTTGGAACGCAGTATTGTCTATCTGTTCGTCTGTTTTATCTTATTACAACTTAATTACAGTGCACCTGTCGTTTTGAGTAATACTCAGGTGAACCATTTTATTTCATCATGGTCCTTTTGTTGAGTATATCAGGCGTCAAATATAGGCTTTGACAACTTTAGTCCGAATAAAGTCAGTCTAATTACTGAGTTGTTTCCCGAATAGTATTGTTTCAGATGATTAAAAAAAAATTGAAACTTTATTTCATGCATCCCCAATTTGTACTCGAAAAACACTTGCCAGTGGAATGGCAAATCAGACTTCAGATGACTAAGGTTGTAAATACTAAAATGAAACACTACTCAATAAATAATTCTATAAAGACATGAAGCTTGGTCAGAAATACATTACAACTGCCTTATTTACCAGCTCTAAGATTAATGAACAGTTTGTTTCTAGGCAATTAGTTCCATCGGCTTTGTGTCAGTCAGTGACTGACTTCTGCCTTACCTTGACATGACTTACAATGTTAGGAAACTTTGTCGAAATAAGAATCGGTAAAACAAATTAGTCCTTGGCACCTTTATATACTTTTTTCTATGTGTAATTTTTTAACAGATTATAGAGTATACGTTTTGCTAAAGTACCAAAAGATTTGGTATACCTGTCCTTCTGACGTTATACATGCGTTGTGGCAATATTTTGTCGGATTTGTCTTTTGACAGAACATGATTAATTGTTTAACCTGAAACTATAACTTGAGCACTGTAGTGTATTTGGCATGTGGTATTGAGTAGCAGTTTATGATAGATATGACATGCATAAAATGTAATGAAACAGCATTTAATTCCAAACACTGGTCCGGTTTTGTTGAAAATCAACTTTAACAGAAACTGAAAGGTCTGTCTCAAATTAACAGATCCTTTTGTATTATTTGTTGGCATCTACATTGATACAGGGAGCAAAATAGCCTATTTCACTGAAAATCTATCAACTGAGTACAATTGATTAAAGATGATATTATATACCATTTTGTTATAACGCATAAAGCAAAATAAACTATCCATCGCATTTGCAACTTAAACGGCCACGTGGGGTATTTGAAAAAAATGCATGTACATTTGAATTTTATCAAAGTAGCTTGTCACTTTGGGTCTTATATCAACTTACAATTAGATAACTTATCGGTATTTATTACACTACGAACATTGTTGTTAATAAGTCTATGTCGTTGCCAATTTCGCCTAATTGTTTATACAAAACATGGACTCCATTATGGAAGAGCTTGGTCCAAATAACCCCAACGGGTACCTAAATTATAACATCTACTCTAATTACTTTTCAACCAATGTGTTTGACGTATCTATTAATCTCCATTCTGTTATATAAAAGTATAATTTGATTCAAATAAAATGAATAAAATTGTCATATTTCGTCGAGTGTTTTATCGAAAGAACACGTAATAAAAGAATTAATTTACCTTTCTCCACAAAGAAAAAAACTTTCTATTAGTTTCCTGAAAAAAAATATAATGGCCAACGAAGATCGTTTTTCTGGCGACATCTTTGGAAGAATCGGTTTGTTATCTTCTCGGATTCACGTGAAATGTCAAATTATACAAAATTACATGTTTGATTTAAGAAGATGAAAATCTTCAAAACTGTTCTATAATCTTGCGATTACATTGCATTTTCAATCAGTCCGGCTTGTGAAGTAAACAGAAATTGTGCAGTAACTTTACACTTCATCAATTGTATACTTTTAAAAACTTAAGTCAATAAGAGTGCAGTAACAATGTTTGAAATATTATCATTTGAATTGGCATTTGATAGAAATGTATTGAGACTCGGATATTTATGTAATTGCGTATGGTATAGAACTGATTTACAGGTTCGCCATGACATTTTTTGTTGCGTTATTTATCCTGTATGTATTAATCATTTTGTATAGCTGTATGTTTTGCCTGAAAAGTAAATTATTACTAACCACCCATACGAAGAATCAGGCAGTCAGGGGATTATTTTCTTATTTTTAACTCATCTGCCTTTGATTTCATAATGACGAGAAAATTACGATAACACAAACATCTGTTCATTAACTCCGATTTTATACTGCATTAAAACATCAGGTCATCATCTTGTCGTCACTATTACTGCTCCATATGTAGGCTAAATTGTAGTTGTCACATTAGTAGATATTTATGGTTTATTAGTTTATATTATATTTAGTAGATATTTATGACACGTTTTTTGATATCTTATGTACTAAGCATACACACCGTGTTTAAGGTGGCTTGCTGACTGTCTTGCTAGATAAGGGAATGTTTGATAATTGTTTGTTTTAAATTGTTGAAAATGAAATATCTGTCTTCATTTTACAAAACTTTTTCTTAAACAGTTATTTAGTTGCAAGTGAGAGCTATTTCTGCTTTTTATAAGTAGAAAAGTTGCAAAGTTTGTATCCTTTTGAGAAGTACAATTTTGCATGGAGATATTATTTTAACACCAAAAACGAATCGTAAACTTGAACAATAGGTTGCCTAAGGTGAAGTCTCAGAGTCGTGCTGATGTAATATGATGTAACATTATAATAAGATCTATCCATTGTATGTTGAATGATAAGTTTTCGTTCTAGTATGTTTTAGTTTTATCATATTTGCTCTGTTTGTACCTGAGAATGCTAATTCTAAAGAAACAGTTGCCTTACAAGATATGTAATATGGACGAAGATTTTGTGTTGTTTTTCTTAAAGTATTCAGGACACTGGTACAGCAGATGACTTTGACTGTGGTTGTATAAAAGGACAACCTCTGTCAATGCTAAGCGTCTCATTACCTTTCACCACAAAAAGATACTATGTAGTGGATAAAGCCATTTGCGACGCAGTTCTAAAACATTATAACTCCAGACGTCCCTATAAAAGAGCGGGGGAAAAGACAGTGATAGTGAGCGACTAACCATTACGAGTCACACAAGAAGATAATGTTGCCAGTCAACAATAAGAGCAATGTTAAATCAATTATTATGGCCACATTTTACTATGAATCGAGTAATTTGATGCTCGGGTAATTATATAATTTTTTTCTTTCATATCCCCAGCTTGAATTCTTTAATCATAACATTAAATCATTTTAACTATTACACACTTAAAGGAAACAAATAAAATATTAATTACCCACAGTTATTATCGCACCAGTATTTCAAAAATTGAATTAAGCCGCATAATTTCATTGGTAATTTCAACATCTGTTATCTCAAATTTGTTTTGTTATCTTCAAATCTTAAATTTCATTTTTTTTTCTTCGACAAGATAAAACAATTTCATAAATTTCCAATGGCTAGCGTGCGTGCTTGATGTAAATAAAAAAGACGAGCTACTGTTAAGCAGACGAACAGCGGCGCGCGCGCGTCCTCAGTGTCTCAAATTAAATACTAGAAATACAGAATAACGCTATTTTATAACAATTTCAATGGCCTTGGTGAATGTATTCGGTCTCACTGGGCAATATTTCACATATAATTTGACAGATTACAGATAAGGTTTTCACCTGTCCCTTTCTAAATGGTGCAAAGGGTCCTCCCCGACAAAGAAAATCCCGTGGAGCGCTGTAGAGCGGTCAATTTCATTTACAGTGACGACTTTAATTAGCCATATATGGACACTGTTATTGAAAAGATATATGGAAAATATTCACGACAGGGGTCCGTCAAATGCATAAAGACCTATAAAAACATCGACTATAAAATGTGACATGGCACACATAACCAGAGACAATATTATAGTGTGAACTGCCCACCCTCGTTCTCTCGCGGTCATCTGACGCAGTTTCAGACAGCACGGTTTTTATCTTAGAGTTGTACTTTACATTACAATCATCCCTAGAAAAAAATCTGTAGTAACTCATATTCTGCCAGTAAGAAACTGACAACCCTAATCCGGCGGTGCCCTGGCCCACAGGGAATGGTAGTCACAATGAGTTAGCGACCTGACCAGCCCTTGACCATCACAGCGACAGGTTTGAAACAATGAACACGATAAAAAAAAGCCCTGCCAATGGAATACATGTATGACATCGGAAAGAAATCTTTGAAGTATTAAAAAAAATCTATGACAATTATTTGTTCAGGATATGGCTTTTTCTTCTTCATTCTTAAAACTAAAAATGAATAAAATTTGTTAAATTAAAAAGTTTAAAAGTATATTTTCTTGATGTACATGTGTACTGAAGAATTCCAGTTGTAATATTGTTTACTGTAGTATAAGCATTCAGTGATGTCTCAGTTAAAGGTATCCACTGGTGACGAGACGAATTTACGGAAGCACAAATATGACATGGAAAGTACTTTTAAGGCAGGGTAAATACTTCATATATTGTGGGAACAGCATAAATATCTATTTTCTGGGAACAAGATAATAAGTTTTGGGAACAAGATATTATTGTTCTGGAAACAAGATTTTAAGTTGTGAAAACCAGAGGATATATTGTGGGAACAAGATAAGTATGTTGTGGGAACAAGTTAATGTGTTGTTCCCACAAGATATAAAGAAATAAACTCTGTCTTGAAAAAAAACTTTCCATGTTGATTCTGTGCTTCCGTGTGAGCGATCTGCGCAGGTTTTTGTGCATCCTCTTTGCATATGTTTAAATATTGTAAACTTATTCTTATATAAGTTAACCGTTTAAAAACACAGATAAAAACTGCTATTAGTTTGAATTTAACCAGTGAGCCCTTAAAGATTGTGACACGACAAACTAGTTCATAAATTGAAACATACGTGGATTGTATGAGTATTGTAATGAGCTTATCTACAAAGTTGTTATATAGTAATTTAGTTCATTTTCAGCATACGACATACTCCGATTATGTTATAGAAAAAAGCGGACACGTCCTTTGGACATCACTGTCTCCAGAGTTGTACCTGCACCGTATAAACAGACATATTTTCTAAAGTTGTTCTGTCTATTTTTTCATTCATTCTTTCTTTCTTTTATTGTGCACATTCGAAGTGATTAAAACGTATATTTTCCTCCCACCATTGATAGATGTTCGCGGTATTTTTTTTTCAAATGTATCAACTATACTCATTCATTTCTTTCAACCTTTTATATTATGTTCCTGGTGGTCTTTTTCACCGCCTCCATTTCTCACCCAGGCATGCTGGGAGCTGATATAAAGTTACCTTTAATTAACAATATCAGCTTCCAACTACAGCTTTACCAAGAGACAGGAGATAACATTATAGTTTCCTTGTTATATAAGATTCAATTAAAAACACCAAAGGCATATCTATAATTATGTGCAAGATGATTAAAGTTTATCTGAAGCCTTATAATTCACTTTTGTTGAAAAAGTTACAACTGTGTAACAAATTGCCGATGAAATTGAAATTGAAATGAAGAAGTTTTAAGGATGAAAGACACCCAATTAAAATACATCGGTGGATATATATTGCCTACAGTGAAAGAATTTTGATGAAATACATCATAACATGGTGCCTCTTTACACATCATTGAGTATTCCATTTTAGTCTTACTTTATACAGAAAGCTTAAATGGAAAAAAAAACTTTGAAATACATGAACATGTGTATCTTTTTAATGATGTTTTTATTACATGTAAGCTTGGCCAAATTATTTTCAAGCACTGACAAAGAATATGTTTAATCGAGAGGAGTCATTGCACCAGGCTATAATAATGGCTTTAACTGTTTTACGAAAAGATGATGTTGTATAATTCATAATGACCTTTTAATTTATGGAGGTCAAGTAATATTATATCATTCAAACACACCTTAGGTCTCTATGACAACTTGGAGTCTATCATTGAATAAGATATCGCTACACTGAACGATTCTTTATCAACTGATCGACATAAATTTCCAGCTCTTACACTCTGAGTAGAGCTTAACGATTTTATAGAAAAAAACATCTTTTTTTAATCTTGCACAACGTCAATGAAAAATTTAAATGTGTGTTTTACCAAAGGTCTATAAAATCTTGACACCCTCGATCGAGAGTGCGTATGTTTTACAAATGTCTTTTTGATACTGAATACTGGGAACTATTTTGTCAGAGTCAGCTATTTACTTCATATCTAACAAATAAAACATAACAAAATATGATCTAAGTCATAAGATAAAAAGAGCAAATAAGGCTTCTGTATCGATACCTACTACCATTGTACATGTCAAGAACTGTATCGATACCTACTACCATTGTACATGTCAAGAACTGTATCGATACCTACTACCATTGTACATGTCAAGAACTGTATCGATACCTACTCTATTGTACATGTCAAGAACTGTATCGATACCTACTACCATTGTACATGTCAAGAACCATTGTACATGTCAAGAACTGTATCGATACCTACTACCATTCTGTATCGATACCTACTACCATTGTACATGTCAAGAACTGTATCGATACCTACTACCATTGTACATGTCAAGAACTGCATCGATACCTACTACCATTGTACATGTCAAGAACTGCATCGATACCTACTACCATTGTACATGTCAAGAACTGTATCGATACCTACTACCATTGTACATGTCAAGAACTGCATCGATACCTACTACCATTGTACATGTCAAGAACTGCATCGATACCTACTACCATTGTACATGTCAAGAACTGTATCGATACCTACTACCATTGTACATGTCAAGAACTGTATATTGTTCAGTCTCATTGCCCGTAGAAATGTTTATAGTGGGTGGACTTGCACCTTAACATTTTATCTTTTTTTTATTAATAAGTCTTAAATATCAAATTAACGAAATGATTGATGACGCTTCTGTAACTGTAACGACGATATATTTTTTTTTTCAAAATGCTTATATATTTTAGGTATGGTTCAATCTAACACGCTATAATTTTATAAAGACACAACTGCTTGAATAAAATTCCAAAAAGGATTTATCAATGAAGAACGGTTGGTAAGTACACAGACGATAAAAGTCAATGGCCCTTCCTTTTTAATGCACTGAAACTGTATGTTAGTAGACATAGTGCGCCTTATCACTGTTTTTACTTCTTTAGACTGGCCCCCTTTCGTTTCTTTTTCATTCGACGAATTTTCAAATTACAGAAAGGAAACCCGTCTACCACTTCTCGTTCAAAACTTCTAAATGAACACAACTGAAATACAAGGTTCCTTTATAACGAAAATATTGCCTTTAAATTCATTTTCATGAAAAATTTTCCAGTTTGTACTTTAAAGTGATAAAATTTCAATACGTATGAGACAGTAACTGAATATATGTTTTACAAATTTTAAATAATCACATCTGTATAATTAGCGAAGAAAAAAATGAAATTCAGCTAATGTGATGCTAATTATAAAATGACTTTGACTTGAATTATAAAATGTCAAAAACTTTCTTGAAAAAAAAAAAAGATTATCTAATCTATTTTAGTTTCATGATTCATTAACGTGCCAGTTTAGACTTAACGTGGGGGCTTGTACAAATATTATGACAGTTTTCTTATGTAATTACCTTAAATAAATCCAACAAACTTTAATTAAATATTTATATTTTGTCTAAATACCACAGATTTTATGTTTTGTTTAATGTCTGCTGGTAAGAAAGTATATGAAAAACATTAACAATGTAAATTTGGTATGCTTATTGCAAATTCTGTTTTCAAAGATAGATTCGGAATGCATCAGTCAGCGATTTAAATGAAGCAATATTTCCAGCAGAAATAAATGTCGACAATCCATTTGTACAAAGAAGAATATAAAACAAAACAAGCTAAGATAAGATCAGATAATGTTATTAATGTCTCACCACACATGTCACAAAAAACTACAAATCACATTAATATATACGATTTACAAGACTTAAAAGCCATCAACAGTTTTAAAATAATTGTATACCCAAAAAATAAAGTATACATATGTAAATGCATTTAAGTGTATGCATAGGCACCATGAAAGACATATTACTCTGACATGATTGTAAATTTTATCTTAAGTACATGTAGTGTAATTCGGAATAGAGCGAGTAACTTAAGATCGCGAAAATATATTCTGTTTGGACTCGTCTTTTTTAAGTTATGACTTCATTTCACTTTGGTAAGGTAGATATCTATATTCAGTTCCAGCTATGCCTATGAGACTGAGGTTGTTTCATAATAATTATCTCGCACATGAATATAATTATCTCATACGTGAATATAATTATCTCATATGTCAAATGCTAGAATGAACATTATAGTGTTGAGACTATCAGGGCTCAGTAAGAGTTGCCGCCTCTACAAACTTCCCCTATCCTTTATTTTTGTTGCCAATAAGGTGTATTTTATTTCAGAGTTTCAAAGCAGTTATATTTCTGAAGAACACATAAAAAATGTTGCAATCTTCGGATACCGTTTCTATTTTTCGTTGTTAGAAAATGTTTTCAAAATATACGGTGGTTTTTTTTTATTGCTGTTGTCATTTTACATGCTTATTTTTAATAAACGATCTGTTTACTGAATATGTAAACAATTTCATAAGCCTTTCTCTGTATTCCAGTGCCATTGAAACAGCTCGGAATGATTGCCAAGCATGACAATTTCAAAACGTAAAATAAATATTCACCCTTTTCCATTGTAACTTTTTTCAACATCAAATTGTAACAGCTTTTTTGCGTTATTTAATATGAAATTCAATTAGGCAGAGACCCGAAGCCTTCAAAGGCGTTAAACTGATGTCGATTTCTTTATAACTAACCCAGTCTTCCCCAATACCTGCCTAATTTCGCGTCTGTGAAAAAAAAGTAACCAACATGGTGAAAAGATGGTATTGACAAAGTAGGCCTTTTTGCAACATTTTCTAAATGTAAATTGTAAACTGAAGCGCTCGTAACGCCCTTAAGTCAATTTTTTATATGAAAAGTAAATATTCAGACGCGCTTTTCACAATTTTTCTAATGTTCTATAATGTTTCCTTAATGTAGCATATTGTTGCCGAGAGGTAATAAAAATACTAACATTTTGATTTTCAATGTGAAATAACAAGGTAAATCGAAGTGGGAGGGGTAGTTTTGACACGAAGCATACAATGGGAAGTTAAACCTGTGAAAGAAAATGTCAGAAGTTAAATTAAAACGAAATTAAAAAGCTATCGTGTCACTTTATGGGGGCAGTATTTGCACAATGTTAAGCTCATGTAACAATCATGTTGTGTCTGGCTTTCTCTACCCTGAACAAGAAGTTGGATTAAATCAAAGATGCCGAGGCTTTTGAAATAAAGAACGATAACTCTGTAACAAGAGTAGTTTCTCCAAATTGATCAAGTTTTGACCAATGCACTTTCCACTATTTTCATAGCGGTGAAACACTGAAATCATACTGAGTTTTGGATTTGTTTGCTCAAGTTCAAACATTTTTACAGGTGATGTTGAATCCGTGGCGTACATTTATAAGGCGCTATGCCATTGTTTTCTATCTTATGTAACGAACATCGAAGAAGTCGAGAGTAATCTGTGAGTTACGTTAAAACAATTCCATTTGGAATCAACCTGTTCAATAACAATATTGCAGGGTCTTTTTCAACGTGACTTAAGCTTACGACCCCTTTATGTACTCGGTCCATTTAGTCAACCATGAATCAAGTCGGCTTGAATGGTTGCGATAGAAGTCGTCCAATGAGAGACATTGCTGATAACAAATTATCTCCCTTACCCAGATAACATCAGAGATAATCCAAATTGCACTTTGGTCCTTTCAGTTGGAATCCTCTGACTTTATTCTTGTTTCTCTTTGTGATAGTCTTGACTTTCAGTTGTAAAAATTGTCACTTACATATTAAATAAAAAGTTAGGAATTTAAAAAAACAAACTTTATGTGCTAACAAAACATATTTTTAAACTAAATATTTAATCTGACTACTATTGTGGCAAATAATAAGGTGTAATTATCACCATACCATAAAGGAAAACAGCGATGAAAGCAGAGGAATCCAAATGGAAGGACCAAGTTAATATTAGAGAGTATTCAGGGTAGATAATCCACTGATGTCTCCCATTTAGCTGAGTGACTTGCCATTTGTTTAAATCATTTCCCTTCCGAATACTGTTTTCATCTGCTGTAAAAAGTACTTCCATTTAATTTTTACATTGAACAGAAAGACGAAATAACTACATGAAAAGGAGGAAAAAAGAAACAGGGAAAATAATGGCCAGGTTTCGTATGCGACAGTCCTTAATCATGCGGTCCACTCGAAAATGTCATCGTGTGTAAAAACTTTTTAATTGCATGACAGATAAATAACTTGAATATTATATTTGGCTTTTGAGGACCTAAATTATCCCTCCAAAAATGAAATATGAATTAAATTCAAACAAGGTAAAGAAATTAAAGATCTTATCGTCTATTTGAAATGTGCAATTATTACTTAATGTATTGAAAAGGTAACAGTGATCCGGTTCCTCATTTTAATTACTCATTTGTGAAGATAACAAAACTGCTACTTCATTGTCAGATTTGCATTTCTACAATAAAATCGCGAAATGAAACGAGAGTAAAATGTTTGACGATTATATTTTATCATACACATTGTATCATATTCCTCATTTTGAAAGCATATACAGGGTGACAAATGTCTCGGATCGAACTGACAGTCTGAATGCATGAAGAGACGAGCTTGAACGTATGAAACTTTTGAACAATAGCGGGTGTCTCCAGCGTCAAATAAAGTCATTTTCACTGACGAAAGTGTTAGGTGGGGTTTTGTTTCCATTTTCGATTGGTATCAAGCGATGTCATGTGTCTCAGTTTTGGTCTGCTAATAAAGCGAAAATGCTAAGTAACTTGACGAGGGTGTTGTGCTGTAATGTTGCAGACGACTCTGGTGCGTGACGACGTCTGAGCTAAATGCAATCTGAAAGCAAAAGTTAAACCCAGCACGTGTGAAGCCCTGGTCACCAAGGTCATGACAGTGACAAAAGATGTTCAGCGTGTAACTTTTCTCACTGTTGCAGTATTATACAGGAGCCGTAGAGGAAAATACATATTGATGTATTAAATATTTTATTTTACATTATTTTCAGTTTTTGTGTTAACTGTATACGCAGAGTTATGCAGCTGATATAAACTAACCTTTATAATGTTTCTCCAGCTTTTCAATCCGACTAGTACTCGATTGTTGAGGTCAAGGTCAATTTTCGATGCTCGATTGTTGAGGTCAAGTTGACCATTTTTTGACTGTGCGTTCTGTGTTGTCACCATTTGGATAGGGTTTTGTCGCTGTTTTGTTGTAATAGATTTTTTTATTGAATGTCACTACAGTTGTTGCAGTCTGAATATAGAAAAGCTCGATTCCCTTCAGGCACGAGTGTAAACATTCGTTTTCACAGAAAGATGTGGCATACACTCAGTTTTGCCACTAACACAGTTATCTCGACACTGCCACTTCCTTAATTGTGAAAGTCGAACATGCAACTTCCTGTTTTTAACGGCCAACAACTTAACTAGCATATCTTTGCTCTATCAATGTCAGATTAACCTAAAATCTAGAGCTGATCGAATACTTTGGAAACAGGACGCACAGAGGTTTGGAGGTCGTTGGTTCGAATCCCACTAGGATTGAAAGTCCTTGGTAATCTTCCGTATTCTACCCTTTTGGCGATAAAATAAACTTTTATTAAATAAAATAGTTTAAACACTAGGTATGCAATAACCTAAACAGAAAAGATAGAAAATGAAAAATAAATCCACTCGAAAACACTGGCAACAGATAGTCTGTCTGTTACGACGTTGCGATGACCTCCCAGATAGAGTCTAATAGACCTCTTACAATGTCTAATTCCTCATATCCTGTACGTATTGTTCCTCGCCTACCAGTTTCTATATGCCTTTTCAATGTTACACTCTTTAAAGTAAAAGTGGTGAAATTCTACCCCGAACAAATTGCAGCCAGATTTGCTTGGTGACAAATTTGATCAGTTTAATTGTCTATTTTCTCAATTTTACAAATTCGTGTATGAATAGAACAGATAACATCGTCTGTTAACTGTTTGCTATGTCTTTTTTAAAATGTATCAGATTTTTTTGTAGAATGGCTTGCAGGCATTTTGTCAAGGTAACAAAAATGAATAAATAACATTTTGACGGAAACAGTTGTAATATAATATTCAAAATTGCACTAATAATTTAGATATTGAGCATTTTACACGAAATGCAAAAGAAATGGGTCAGTTGTTTCGAAATCTGTAAATTTAAAGCACTCTAAATGACAAAGACTCCAAATATATGACTGGAAAAGAATAAGATTAAGTACTATAGATAAATATAATCATGATAAAATTACATAAGATTATAATATATATCTCTCTCTCCATCTCTCTCTCTCTTTCTCTCTCACTCACTCTCTCTCTCTCTCTTTCTCTTACTAATATAATCGAATTTATTTTCGTGACATTAGAAATATTGAAAATGCATTCCTGTACCTTCAAAAATGAAATCAATCAGATTTTAAACCGGATTTTCTAACCCTACTGACCCGTTACTCTATCAAATTAAACCCCGTATCCAGCTGTTATTTTTTCTGATTTATTTACACATTTTTCTTTCAAATTTGAAAGCATGTAGCAAAATTTAATTCCTAACCATTTAAAATAACTCATCGTATCGTTCTAATGTGAGACGCAGAGACGGCGGGACACTGAGCATAACTTTCAAGTTGGCTTATAACTTTTACGCTTTAATGCGATCTTTTTTTTCATATAGTACAAAGTTGCTTTTCATTTTAAGTTGGTTCAGTTTCCATTCATAAGTTTTATAAATTAATGACGGAAAAGTTATTTTCACAAAAAGGTAACGCTCATGAACCGGTGCTTGGACTCATTTCAATAAAAAAGTCAATCACTGCCTTTTTCCGTATGATTACATTGGCATTATAAAAAACTGTATTAGGTGTATAATTTTGTTTACTATTCTGCCGTCATGGGCGGTACCATGCAGGCTAGATAAAGCTTTGAATTATTGCTGGATAAACACGTTTTGTGAGTACACGTGAAAAAAAAGGTTAATTTTATTTTAGTTTCATTCTGTCATTTAAAAGTCCTAAGCCATGGGAGTTTGCAAAACTTTAAAAAAATACTAGAAATTTAAGCCGTACAAACGTGGACCATGACACTACTTTGACATTTTATTAATTATTTGTAATTACCTAAGTAAATAAGTCAACAAATTTTCGATACAAATTTAATTAAAAAATAATTAGCAAGTTTTGTTTTCAGTATTTACATTTGCATTTCATAATACTGTCCTATCCAATTGGTTATCATCATTTTCGTGTCTAGAAAAATATGACAGCAAACAGACGACACTTAAATTACCAGTTGCAATAAAAAGTTCGCTTGAAGTTGCACAATATTTGATGAAATAAATTATGTCACTTACGCTAACCTACCGTTCTAATTTTCGTTCAATTGTCGTCTGCAAGTACAGGCTGCGTGCACGAAGTTTCAACAAATTTGTGTATGTTTGAAACGATATACTTCACGGTAATTTGTGGCAAACAGCGAAAACACGTAATTAAGGGTTTTTTTATTTCTTCTTTTGCTATTTAACAAAAAAATACACCAAAGCTTGAATCAAAATGGCGTGACTTAATTCCGAACTTAGGCCAGATGGTCGAATGAAGAGCTGGTAATAAAACAGGCTATGATTCAATGTAGAGGTGTATCTAAAAAGCCAGTGACTTGTTTCGGGGCTGGAGTCAAAACGTCAATGTTCGATTATACTACATATGTCTTGGATACGGCTAAGCTCCCAAGAGTTAGATATAGAATCAGTGAGATAAAATAATATTGATAGTTTTAGTTTAAACTTTGCAAATTATGTCAAAGGTCAGTTACGAGTGTCAAATCTCGGCAATTTACTCAGTTCTTGTTATTCTTTAACTTATTGCAGTGTAACTTAACGAGTGTCATTTTTACACAATTACAATAATATAACATATTACATTTTGGTTGGCGTATAATTACTCGTACTAATATGAAATAATTGTACCTAAAATATAGACCCAAACATTTGATCTTTCTTTTGTAACATTCCTTAGCTGCGAAATTACCTTCAAATGTCAGTGTATTCAAATATTGAAATTAAATTACAGAAATGTCGGTACCAGGTTTTAATCGTTGGTTAAATGTTACCAAATATTGACAAGATAATTATTAAATGCGATACTTACCTCTATATTGTACTTTTTCGTTTGTTTGTGCCACAGGTAATTGTGCACGTCACGAATACGATAGCACGTGACCTCCTCTACAATCGTATGGACGGACGAGTGTTTGATACAATAAGATTTATAAAGGCTGAATCAGCAGTTGGTATCAGCAACGTCACTGACGCTTGGGGCGCTGTTATGAAACCTGCTGCTGACGTGAAGAATCACGTGACAACGATAACGTTAAGACTCGTGCACAACCGCTACTAGAGTACTGGATCGAGCTATCCGACGTTTATATAAAATCAATTTTCCGACATTCAGACGCATTTTAACACCACTTAATTCTTCCTATTCCAAAGTGCTCACCACCAAGGCGAAAAGGCGTTTATTTTGATAACACGTCACACAATTGCTGGTTACTTTGGTGTTACTTTTCTTCATGTCTAGACCTCAGTAAGTTCGAAGAAGCTTTTCTTGGTGGATTTTTTAACAAGAATGTTAAAAAAGCAAAGCTTTAGAAATAGTGTGATAGGACAAATAAACCAGACGGACGGATAAACAATCTAACTGCTTCGTGTCTACCATATATATGAGATGAGTCACAAATCCGACGAGGGATGCACCCCAATATGCACGCTATGTGAAGGTGTAAATTACACACCTATGTAAGCTTCATACGGTTTGAATAATACATATAATCATACTTGAGTTCCAGGTAAGCTCCGTGTAAGAAATTTGTGCAGTTTTCCAATCATTTGTATGAACGTATCAGTATATTAAATTGATTTGCTTGAACACATTTTTGGCTAAAGGGTAGACCAAAATCAGTTGATGAAATTGTCTGTTTTTTGTGTTTCATTCTACACCTGGAAACTGTCTTTACCTTTGGATCAGTAGATATCTTCAAATGACTTGAATAAAACTTTAGCTTACTAAGGTCGGAGACATGAATCACAGGAACAGTGAAAATTAAAGTGGTATCTCTTTGAAAGAATGACTTGACTGATCGATAAGCATGATTGAAGTCCGTCTCCATCTCATTAAAAATGGAGCTATATTTTTGAGATTTACGAAATATGTGTACATGTGCATAACATGGTATGTAACACTCATTCTTAATTGTTATTTGTAACGCTTGTGTACAACTGTACGTGAAATTTACACCGTGTAAACATTCACAATAACTAACAGTATTCTGATTCCATAACATTCCGGTTACTGTAATAGAGAAACATTTCGACCAATTTTTGACATGAGTTTTGTGAGCGGACCGCCTGAAGATCACTTGTTCTTATTTTGAAACTGTTGGTATAGGTTCCCCACGAGATCATCCGTAAGGTCATTTTAGTGTCATTGTAGAACCAAGTCATCGAACATGCGACCTGGACCAACAAGTCTTTCACGTTACAACAGGATCACAGACTCTCTTTTTCCTTTTTCCCATCTGGCCAGTTTTCGGCACGGTAACTTGATAAGCATATCTGCTCGCTTAATGTAACAAGGCTAACAAAAATAAACAATATCGGTACAAAAAAAAATCGACAAAAAAATATCATTCTGTAATGTTCACTTTAGTCTTGTATCGAAAATGACTTCTGTGCAGAACGGTACACCACAATCCGTAAAGTTTTAAGAATCACTGGGACTGGAACAAAATGACACTGCTGATTGTACAACTTGACAATATGATTTAAAATAAAATTGCCCGCGATTTTCTGTAATACCTGGCAGTAGAAGCAAATTACAGACAGGGAACCAGTCTAACTCAAGTATCACTCACTTGAGGCTTCAAACGCAATAGACGAAAAAATGATAATGAGAAAATGCCTGTCTGGAGACTGATAATGACCAGTTATACATATAGTTTTGTTTTACACGAGCTATAGTCACTGAGTTGTATTTCAGCGAACATAAACTAAACCGTTTTACTGACATTTCTGTCACGACTCTAAACTTCTGTTATAGAAGAAACGACGGTATAGCTTGTTCCGAGGGACTGACCAAGCAAATTTAGGGTTAACATCAGAGATTTTACGAATACAGCCGCTCTGGTCCTAAATAGGGAATGCTTAAGATGGTAACATTATTAGAACGATAGGTGGACAATACTGTTTGTGAAAGGATTTTACATTTATTTTTGGATCACTGAGAAATCTGAGTTGTTAAATACTAAACATGTGATATTTTAATCAGTTATTAAAATGTACCATTGAAAATGTTCCTTCTTCTTCAGAATCTAAAATATTCAGAAGGGACAAAATAGTAGGTTGCAAAATCTGTGCACGGTCTTATAAGAATATTATCACAGATTCGTTGCAAAATAGGAGATTTGATTGAGTCTTACACCTGTAAATACAGTTTCAGTTTCACAGTTTAAATAGTTCCTAATAAAGATTAGTGCAAGCTCTCTAAAACATGTTTTAATAAGATAGACATCAAACCGTTAATGGTGTGAGGGGATAAAAGCATTTTTACTTGAGAAGGGAAATAACTACAACGCGTGTTGTTATAAACTACGCAGAGGTTACTTCCCTTCTAAGACAGGGATAAGAATAACTGTCATGCAGGTTAAAAATAAATAAAGTTAACTTTTTCAAATGATTTCTTTTAAAGTAGTGCAGTTTTACAACTCCTGAATACTTTACTCCTGAAAATCAATGATCTTTTACACAACACAAAGTAAGAGAAAAAAGGTTTATGTAAGTACAGGAAGCGAGCTCAGTTTTGCCCATGACGTCATTCTGTGATTGCAGGAGTGCTTCCTGAAAAAAGACTTAATGTGTTCACTAACAGATCACATGGCGATTGGCCAAAACAAAGGCTTACCAGTTCGATATTTTCTTAAATTTACACATTTTATTTCATTGTGTTGGGAAAGGGTCTGCATGTGAAACGGTAGCATTTTATCCTGTAAACAACGATAGGTTACCTAAGATAACTTGGTTAGTACGACAGTAAGATCAATTGACAAGTGATGGTCTCGAGTTCAAACATTTTTTTTTAAACAATGTCTGTTTTCAGCCCTTAGAGAAGCCGTACGTTGCAATGATCACACTCGATAAAATTGGATAATACGAGCGCATAATATGGAAATATTACCGTCGAGTAGTATCTATAATTCTTTAACTTTATACCTGTCAATTAAATTTAGCCCCGCCTTATTATAATGCAGCACTTGATTATCCAAAATTGGCCAAATGATCCTTGTCCACTACTGATATGAAAATGTTTTATCCCATATTCAGCAAACTTTGTGATAATATTTGCAGGTGTGGTGTCTTAGCCAAAAAAAATGAAAATTCTGTGCATGATAGCAGCATGTAGAATGAGTGTAGTAGTCACACAGTTTGGATTAAGATATTAACCAGTTTAGATATAATGTGCTTAGAAATCTAAGAAAATGCCACTCTTCCATCATAATTTATATAAAGAAAAACAGAGAACAGTACACATCCGGTCGCCTCTTGTCCATAGCTGTGTCTGCTAGCACTCAAACGTTACAACTACTGATAACATTTACTGTCATTTATTCCGATCGTGAGTTCGAGTTCATAAAAAAATCTTTTTAAATTAGATTATTAGAAGGTTATTTCAAAAGATGGCGGACTTAAAGGTCTACATTAGTTCAGCAGCCTGCTTTGCCCATTGTTATGTGTTTACTCTTCATGGAACTAGAAGTATGTCCAGAGGACACAGATGCCTCGGGTAATTAGAAAAAAAAGTAGTAAAGTGTATATGTGTTGCATACTGAAGACCGGAAGTTGAACAGCGCATAACTGGATATCATGTAAAGAACATACACTGGAAGTGTTTGGAAACTATTTCTGTAAGAGTTGTACAGGTAACGTCTTCTTAGTAGATCAAATCCTCAGATGTTAAGGGTAGTCTCATTTGGGAAATAGTTAAAACTATAAGCAGACAAAATGAAGATCTTTTCCCCCATTTAAGTGCCTTTTATTGTGCCTTGTAGTTTTACTCTTTTATATCCAAACAAAATTACTTGTGTTACTCTAATACAATTATTTTCAGAACTGCAAAAAAATAAATATTGGCGGTCGGACACACGAGCGGACAAGAATGCAAATCCATACCCCCTCCCCTGCCCCCTATAAACCAGGTCCATAAATGAAGAGCTGTTACCATGGGAGTTAAATTTTTATACGCCCATCAAAAGACGACCATGAAAAACTATGAAATGATTTGATGTGAAACTGAAAATAAAGATATCTGGTAAAAAGGAGAAGTGCATTGTTTAAGAAACATAACTCTATCTTATCCAGTTTTTGAGTAATCTTCCCTTCTTTGATTTCTATAATGATTTTTTGTCTAGAGCATAATTTGAACATTATGAAAGGGACTGACTTTAAACTTATGGTAAGGATAGATAATAAGAAGTCAAAGTGCAACGCATAAGAATCATACCTCTACCTGGTCCCATTTTTAAATTATTTTCTTCTTAAAAAATGTTTCACTGGGGCATAACTTTAAAGCTTTGTTGTTAATTGATGTGAAACTTAAAATAGAGATAGCTGGCGACAAGAAGAAGTACAGTGCCCAAGAAACTAACTACCTTATCTATTTTTGAGTAATCTCCCCTTCTTTAATTTCTACTATGAGTTTTTGTCCGTAGCATAACTTGAACATTGTAAAAGAGATTGTCTTGAATCGTAAAATAAAGACAGATTGTTAGAAGTAGAAGTGTAATGCTTAAGGACTATAACTCTACCAGGTCACATTTTTAATAAAGCATTTTTTTCTTGGTCCAGAGTTAAACTTTGAACTATGATGTGAGTTGATGTGAAACTTAAAATATAGATAAATGACCAAGAAGTATAACTCTACCTTTTCTTGTTTGTGCGTTATTTCCCTTTTTCTAATTCTATAATATATTTTTGTCTGGATCATGACTTGAAGACTATGAAAGGGGTTGACTTGAAACTTAAAACAAAGATAGATGATCAGAAATAGTAATGCACTGCATAAGAACCATAACTCTAACTGGTCCAAATTTTGAATTATTTCCCCTTTTTAATATTTTTCATAACTTTAGATATGTGTAGTTAATTGATGTGAAACTGAATAATAGATAGCCAGCGACAAGGAGAAGTGTAGTGCCAAACAATTTTAACTCTTCTTAATATAGGTCTTGTAAAAGCTCTCCTTCTTTAATTTCAATAATGAATTTTTGTCCGGAGCATAACTTGAACACTATGAAAGGATTTGTCTTAAATCTAAGGATAAGGATAGATGGTAAGGAGTAGACGTGCGATGCACAAGAACCATAACTCAATCTGTTTCCATGGATTATCTCCCTTCTTATAAAATGTTTATCCGGAGCATTACTTTAAAAATATGAGATGATTTGATGTGAAACTTTGAATATAGACTGACAGCTGGTGATAATGAGAAGTACATTGCCCAAGAAGCACAACTTTACCTTATCCAGATTTAAGTTAACTTTGTTTCTTCGGTTTTATAATGAATTTTTGTCAAGAGCATAACTTGATCATTGATCATTATGAAAGGCATTGACTTGAAACTTAAAACAAATATGTAGCCTATAAGAAGTGGAAGTGCAGGGTGCAAGAAATATATCTCTTTTTTTTAATGATCTCCCCTTTTGAAACATTTGTGGTATATAGATATTTTTGGTATATTGATAAGAGTCTTTTAGTGTCGTTTCAACAGAGTTGTAAAAATACTCTTGCTGAATTTGATGATTTTCAAATATTTGTGCAATGCCATGTGAAATGTCTGGCGTCATCATTTCTCAGCCTAGGCTGACGGGCGTATATTGCATATGTTCTGCGATGCTTTTTTCTTGTTAACAATTTTTTACTGTGGTCTTAATTTTCCATATATACGGTTCATACACTTCCGCACCTCAAGTGCATAATTTTACATGCTGGCTGATATATCTGTAGGGTTTATTGATACGTGCGATGCAAATGGATGTGGGCGTTGATTACGCGCACGAACAAGGTCATTCCCGTTAGTGGGGGTATAATAATAAATGTCACTAATGATATTTCTGCGAATTGTCTATACATGTAATTAATTTACGATAATAACTCAGATATATAACATGTTTCTACGGCAAAACAGTTGCGAAAATCCTAAAGATTGAATTGTAAGTCTGTTTTCTTTGTGCAGTAAATAGATTTCAATTTTATTTCTGTCGTTTTTAAAAGTTATGCAAAATTATATGTAAATTACAATCGATTTCTCTGTTGAATTTAAACACATCATTTACCTAAAAACACAAACATATATTTGCCACTCACATTGATACAATACATTGAATGCAGCTTCCTTAATCATATGATTGCACATTGTTAAAACAAGGGTCGCAAATAGGACCGCAAATAGGATCGCAGGACCGCAGAATAAGGATGTCAGAAAATCTCCGGATCTAGACGCTCTGCTCCATATTCTTTTTCAATAGACGCTCTGTCGCATTTTGAAAACTCGCCAGTATATTGAGTGATGCCGTAAGGGGCATAACCCAAAAATGTTAGTTGCTATATTATTCTCTCACTGAAGAGAAAACAAAGACATTAAACTGAAGAATGAAAATGTTTACTTGTTTATCGATTCATAAGAAATTAGTTTATTGAAAAAATATGAGAAGGCATTGATACTTGGATAGGAAGACATTGATACTTGTACAACATAGAAGTTTCAATGTTTATTAATTACGAGGAATCAAAAGATTAAACGACCAAACATTGGTGGCACATTTAGCTTAAGGAAGGAATTGAATAATTGAACCATTGAACAGGGAAGTAATATAATATTTGCACGCTTGTTTCTATTGAGAGGAAATATTTGTCAAAAAAAAAACAATAACATGTTAAAATATCAAATGTTAATTATTTGCATAATTTCTACATAAAATTCTGTCTGAACGTTCTTCATTTGAAATTTTGAATTACGCTATTGGTGTGCCTGTCTATACTGTTGACTGATTCGACTCTGTCTGACCTATTTCTTGCGCCCATACTTTGATATTCTCATGCATAAGTTTAAGTAAATAGGCGCACTCATTATACCGTCCTTCGTCCACCTCCCTTACCTCCTCCATCTCGTCTAAAGCGTCGTCATAGAAATGTTTAGCGTGATCATGTGCTTTTGTGGTGTCGTGAAGCATTTCTTGAATAAATACAGAATAGTTCATGGCTAGTCCTATACAAAGTGGATGCGTGGCGGCTAAATTCTTCACGGAGTATTCTGTTGCTCCTGAAATAAAAACAGATTTTTGTAAAAGTCTTATGTCAATCAGCCAATTAGTGAGCATGCAATAAACCCGGAACTTGAACTCTATATTCCTGATAAAATAACGTATAATTTCAGAGGTCATCCGTCTTCAAATTTGTTAGTTATTGGTTCGAGTCCTAGACAATACATTAGGCTTGATCTTTGGGAATACATTTCCTGGTTTACAGTATCAATAATTTCAGTATTTCATTATATCAATATATTAGAGAAAAAGCACCGTACTACCTTCATAATTTTCTTGTGCTTTTGTTATATACTCCGCGGCAATGCCTGAGTCTTCTTCCATTTCGGCTAAATACCTGTAGTAATCTGCTTTAAGTTTATGATAAAATATATCTTCTATAGGCTCTGTAACAGCCGGTAATAATTTAGAATCTACCATCCACATAAGCTCATTACACAAGTCTTCAAGTTCTCTAGAAATCATATCTCTGTATTCATTAAACGCCTTTGTCTTCTCAGGATTCATCGTCCGTTTCGACGAGCCAACCTTCTGGAGTGTTTTCAATGACTTGCGGCGGACACCAACTTCGTTCTTAAATGCCACAGCTAACAGCTGCCTTTCTTCTTCTGTCAGACTTTGGTTTTTCGGCAGAATTGTGACGAGTTCTCTGATATTGTCAACCATATCATCATGTCTACCAGCTAACTCACACAGCTTTAGTTTCGTAACCACATCTTCTCTTTTCGCGGTCATTCTGATTTTTAAACCGTGTCCTTCTAACTTTACAAATATTTTTCCTTTCCAATTTATAAAAGTCTAATTTCACTTAAGATTTTTTTAAAAATATCATCTTAGGAACGCTTCTTTAGCACAGGTAATTATCTTAAGTACAATCCCCTTTTTTTATGAAACGTGGACGTTACTGCATATATATTGCGTACGAAAATGAATTGACAATATTTTGTCAACGGTAAACCCTGTTTACTTAGTATTCATTTATTGCTGAATACAGCGCGATTTTATAAATAAATGCTTGGCGTTCTATTTTACATACATGGAGTATTGATTATTGACGATGAAATTATTTTTTTGAAAAGAGAATATTTTTCAAAGCAGATCGATATAACATGAGAAAAGGAACGATAGTATGAAATGCATTCTACAATACGAAAGGAGTAAAATAGTCTTACTGCTGAAAAGAAGACCCTTCAGAATAGCCCTTTATTTTAATCTCTTTAAAGTCGAGATAGTTAGAGAAACCCCTGTTAGTCAATCACCAGAACTTGAGATCCTTTATTATAGAAGCTCTGAAGGGTATTTTTCCGAAAATAAAAAAAAATGTCGACCTTTTTTTGGAAATTTAGAAAATATCGAGGCAAGGTCAGTGACTCACAAAAGCCAAACCTATGTTCCAATCTCCTCGCAGTGGTCTCCCCCTTAATTGTTCGGAAAAGAAGTAATCGCTGCATCGAGTTTTACTGTGTTTTAGTTGAAACAGTCTTTTAAACACAGGATGTAGTTACCGACTGAATGTTCAGGAATACATTAACTTTGAGGACACCGAGATACATTTAAGAAAAATAAATTATTAAATAAATTATTTTCAAAAGGACCTCCATCATTATTGTTCAGTTATGTCTTTTTGTCATCTTACTTATCTCAGGGGTCATGTGTTTTGTATACATGTATATTTTATTTTCATAAGACATCTAATATTTGCTGAGTACTATTGTTCAAATAATACCCGTTGGGTCATCAATGGCCCCGCCCGAAAGTTCACATATTTTAAATAGAAATATAAAGGAAATTGATATGACTAAAGACTTGCTTGTCTTACACAAAAAGGCTCCAAGTTTTCCTTTTTAATATGTAGCATTACTCAGTTGACTTCTACTTAGAATATTCATAGGTTGCTAAGGTCATCCATGGCTCTGTTTAAGGGTTCGAATGGATTAATGAGACATTTAAATCTTCTCGAGGAAAACTGCTTGGTCCAAGATTCTAAACTTTGGTATATAATTATTATCTTCTGCAGGATTCTAGGGGTCATTCAAACCTTTCCACGTGGTTCCATATTTCACACTAAAATGTAAAAAGAAACCCTCTTGACTGAATATTGCTCTGAGGGTTCTGAATTTTGTTCGAAGCGTTGTCTAGTGAACTTTTACCAAGATTATTCAAACTGTGCCCCTGGTGTGTTACGGTAGTATAGATAGTATCTCAGGTAGGTGTGATACCTCCGATATCTGTATTAGAATCCCACAACATTACTATCTTTTGTATAAGACACTAAACCGAGGTCCCATGTATCGGTGCTATACACTAAGCATATGACAGAACTAGTAGTGTGTTTAGAATGGGATGCTTTCTGTGTCTTAGACTACCTAATATAACTAGACTCTCCAGAGGACGATAAATAAGTCAAAAAGTTAAATATTGGCCCTAGGATATTGATTCTTAGATTCAGTGGTTTAGAGCGTTAGTTCTTCAAGTCAATTATTATCCATCAGACGGGATTTCGAATCCCGTAGAAACCTATATTTTTTAGGACACTGCATGTTTGTGTCACGGAGGGAAGTTCATCTAACATGCAATTCGATCACCTCTTTCTTGGGGTCACATGTTCAATGTCATATATATATGTATATATATAGTTTGTAAAATGATATTTCATTTCAGTTTCAAGTAGTTACCATGTTCTTTGAAACTGCTTCCCCCCTCCACCCACCCCCCCAAAAAAAACAAAAAAAAAAAAAACAGTAAGTTCTGGATGCTACCTGTACGACAATCCCGTGGCAATATTTGTCGATCTAAAGACAATTTAGAAACCAGAATTTAACAGTATATGGAATGTTTATTTTAGCACATGAATAACATTTGTACATAAAATAATTCAAAGTTCAGTTATGCTATCAGCATTAAATACATAAAAATAAATGCTTTATGATGCAGATGATGTGTACAATCTTCACTAAACGAAACGAAACAGTAGTGAATATATCAAACAAAAATACAAGGATACATACAAAATACTTTAACATGCATGTACATTATCATTCTATCCGTAACTATGAGAAACTTAAAAAGGAGCCTCGCTCAAACAACCCAAACTTTGCATTTAAGAAAGCAAACACTAAGTGATAGTTATATATAAATCTATAATAAAAATCAAAGAATCCGACTGTCAGTCTTTGGTTTAGAAAAAAATGCCGTACAATAAAGATTATTTCATACCACTCTTAACGAAACGAAATTTAAGAGCATAATAAATAATGGATTTATCTTAAGATCAGATCAAATTATACTAAACTCATTTCAGAACACAGTTAACTTACAGAAAAAGTAGACTTTTTAAGTAACAAAAGCATTAACTGGCTTTTTTAGCAGTAACATGAAATGCAACTAAGAATATTTCCTCCAGTAACGTTCTAAAGCTGTAACATTTCTAAGCTGAAAAGTACTAACGAAAAAACAAAAACAAATTGTTATAAAGGAAATGGCTAAACTAAGACATGTATCAGGTTTAAAACATTTTCTCATATTTAACTTAATTTACAAATAATATACAAAATGTGAATATTAGTTATTGTATCTCTCGTACAGTAAGTTCGCAATTTTACTTAGCATCTACAAGATATACCGGTGTTCTTTCATGCGAATCCACTTAATAAAAAAAAATAAGTCACGAAGGATAACAATCAAAAACTCTGATCAAGAACAAGAAATAAAATTTACTATTTCATAAACAGAATTCTGAAAACAATGTTCGTCACAATTTCAAATGCATATAAAGTTGCAATTACAAACAAAAACACAACACAAATCTGAAACCTGTTTCAAGATATGTAACCTGGGAGTATCAAAGTATATCTGTAATGCCCTAATATTTCCGAAATATTGGATCAAATGCAAGCGTCCATTTTGTGACCCTACCGTCGTTACTGAATTAAACTGCTACATTTCTTGTTAATGTATATGTCCACAACTTCATGAGAGCACCAAATTTTGCACATTATCTATGCATCAGTGTTATTGTGATGCCCAAAATCCAGAAATACTCGGATGAACTGATTCGGATGGGCTCGGTGTTAAGGCCGACGCTGGGCGCTGGAAACTGTTAGTTTGGCTGAACTTCATCTCGTCACCAAGATATCCCGAATAACAGTTATAACTGTTCCAAAGATAGACTGGGTATGGCGGGGGCGGAGGATGTGTGTAATCAGGTGGTGTCTGCACGCGCTCTAATGCCGTCTGCTGAGGATTAAATTCTGGCGCCGGGGGTGTCAAATGACGAGAAAATTCCATGGATTGTTGACTGGTATCAGGTGAACCAGTACTTTCACTGCTGGAATGAGACATGTCGCTCAAAGGAAGCGGTGAGAGCGGCTCCTCGTATTTGACTGTCTGCTGATAGGCAAGCTGCTGCTGGTCCTGTTGTTGTTGTTGTTGATACTGCTGTTGCTGCTGATAATGATGAAACTGCATAGTATTATTCATGAAAGTATTCCAAACATTACTACTACCTAAAGCCAAGTTTGTAAAGTGTTGATTCACGTTCGCTGACGTCATGTGTCCGCTTCTCTGCAACGCTTCTTGCACTGGATTCACGTGCTGTCTGTACAAATGCGCCTGATTGTCAAGCATACCTCCACAACTTAACGGAGGACTGCCGACGGGTTCTGCCGTTTGTCTAGTAATGTTTTTATCCTTCTTCGCTCCATTTTTGAAGCGGTAGCGACGTCTTAGAAAACTGCCATGGTCAAACATGTCCTCATACTCTGGATCGATAGCCCAGAAATGACCCTTCATGCCAGGCTGACGTTCAAGCTTCATAAAGCAGTCATTAAGGGCCAGGTTATGGCGGATGGAACCTTTCCAACCCTTCTGGTTGCTGTGGTCAGCATAGTAAGGAAACCGTTCTGAAAGACAAGAAGAAAAAACTGTAATTGTTTTTAACCGTCTGAAATATTATGTGGAGTCGCATTATGGGGTAAAAACATTTGTGTTTTTAAAGACATTAATTTGATTTTGCTCTTCGATTTGGGCCCTGTGATTTTTTTCCTTTTTGTTCCAGCCTAAAGAACCTTGTCTAGCCAAAGCTGTTATTAACAAGTACTAAATTATTGCACTGAAGTTTGTGGTTTTGTAAATGATTTGAATTGTCTGTAGAAAAAGTACATATGCAATTTTAAATAAAACAACACAAAATAACTTCATCAATGTGGAATTAGGTCGTGTATCCTTTAGAACAATTAATATTTTTAGTGTTATTATCAAATAGTTGTTACAAGTATTACACGTATGTACACAATATAAAAAAGGGCAAAGCAAAACAACAACACGTACAGGCTCTACGCAACTGATGTTTTTTTGGTTAATATTTATGTTTTGTGTGTAGGGAATACTGATGTGTTTTTATCTTGTCTATCTATGGCTAAACGATCTTTCTTATCAAAACTGAAACTCCAGATCAAAGACTTCATCTAGAATGTATTTTATGAAACTTTTCAGCTTTTTTACAAAAAGGAAAACAACAGAAATAACAAAAAGATCTTTGCTTGGGCTGGATGAAGTAACTCGGCCAGGTTATGTGAAAAATCAGTATCTAAGAATACAGAAAATTGTGGATGACACTAATATAGATGTTCATAGTATACTGGTTTCTTGTACAGAATACACAGTAGATTCTGTGGATATCAGAGACTGATAAATGTGAACGGTTGTTACATAGAAACTGTCTGATTGACGTACTGGCTTAAAATTATCAATTAATATATTACCCGTAATGAACTTGTAGATCTCATTCAGAGTGGCTCTCCTGTGTTGAGAGTTAGCTATAGCCATACTGATTAGAGCTATGTAACTGTACGGTGGTTTGCCGGACGGGATGGGCTTTTTCCTCTTCCGGGTTTTCGCCAGGCCTTCCGTATCAAGAGCAGCAATGTGTGCGTTGTTGTTGTTGTTCTCATCGTGGTTTGTACTCGTGACCTCTGAGTCTCCCAAAGATTCTAAAATACATGAAACAAAAATATTATAATTTTTTTCAATTTTCCATACGATTTTTGCTTGCGTGTCCTGAGACCGTCTACTTTTTTTTTTTTTTTTTTTTTTAGAAAAAAATCAGTTTGTCAAGATATTATGTTGGCTATCCTGTTGGAAATCGCAGTTTCCCTTTCCTATATTTTTCTTTCAAATATTCAATAAATGTAATGTTTCTTCAATTCAGTCTCGTCCTGTTTTTTCTAATTTCTGTTACTTTATACGGCCTTTTGTTTGTATATAAGGTCGGTGTTGCCACTGCACGAGTCACGTTAAGTAAGTGTTCATGAATGGTCCCACGTTTTACCGGAATCGACTATTTTTACCGGAATCGACTATTTTTTACCGGAATCGACCGGAAACGACTTTGCATTACAGGAATCGACCTATATTTCATACATAAGCCAAGATTTTTCTTTAAAAGATAAACAACATTATTTATTAATATATATTATAATCAACGAAAAAACAAAAGGAATTTGAAGTATATTCGAGTGGAAAGATTATACAGTAGAAAGAAAATCGGCGAGTTGCGGAAAATTTGATGTATCATTGCTTTTGGTCACATAACCTGGTATAATTATGTACCATTTTCTGTCATCAGTGTGCTTTGTTTATGAAATCATTGACTTAATTATATATGCTATATATGAATAGGACTAAATAACCAGTTCTGTTCTGTTAAATAAATACTAATGATCATCATCTTGTCAAAATTTGGCATAAACATGGTGATCATAAATGTCTGAGTTACGGCATAGATTTGTTTAAAATTCTGAATGATTTCAAACCTATAAAGTGGATTTCTTTTACTTCTGGCACACTTACAACAGACTTTCATAAATAATTGACGAAAACTTATAATTAGCTTAAATTGTCCTGTTTTGAATTCTTTCTTATGCAACTCTTTGCTTTTCCTTTTAGGCCAACATATTAATTAAAAACCTGTCATATCTAAATAATTAGATGAATTGTGTCCACATATCATTTGAAAGGATGATGTTTTTGGTCATATACTTGTAAAAACCAAAGATCTATTTTACATAAGATGTTGTGTTACATAAACAAATCATTAGAATAAGGAAAAAAATACAACAAGACAACGTGGCCGACTTAAGTCTTAATAACTAATGGCCCTCATAATATTATACCAGTTAGTCTTCATGTGAAAGTAATATCCTCTTCCGAAATAACAGAGTAAAACATTTTAAATTCCAATCTTTATATTTTGTACGTCAGTCTAACCAGTGTTATATATACCACTTATAGCTTTCAGTCCTAAAATGAAATACCTCTCAGTTTCATTAATGGCTGAAGTTATACAAAGACAAAAAACATTCAGTTATATAGCACCGAGCAGAAATATTATCATAAAATTCGCTATATTCGGTTGCAGGGTCAAGGTCAGTACTGAGAATAAATTGTCTGTAACTCACTAACTACTAAGGAATCTCTGGCCCATCATATTTTAACAGGAACAACTTTTTCCTGAATATCGTAACCGGATTAAAGTAGGAAGACGTAACTTCGCTTCTATTCGCTCTAATTTTAAATGCATTTAAAGGGAAAACTGGAATAGAAGAATGTTAAATATACTAACATTACTTTAACTAGTGCACGCAAATGGAACTTTCGTTGATCTAGAAGAACTCGGAACATTTATAGAATAAACTGGAATTACTGTGCGAATACTGTACGAAATGGAGCATAGAGATAAATACAAAAATAAAAATAAACAGGCTAATTCGTTGAACTGATATCCCCCGCCGAATGCTACAAATCACTGGAATGAAGCTGCTAAGTATGATTGACCTTTTAGATTATAGATCTTTGACCTTGAAATTGGAGTGACAAATCAGTTTGGTATATTTATCTATAATTAATGAATCAATGCCCATAAAAAGAAGCCAAAATATAATAATTGTGGAGTAGAAATTATGTTTAGGATGGTTCGTTTTGTCACTGGATCTCATAATATGGTCCGTTTTCTCTGTAATTCAATAGCTCTTATAGTAAATGATGCCGTTTGAGAGAAATGATGTCGAAACATTCTAAAAAGGCAGCGTAACTACAGCAAATTTTGGTCTAAACAAATGAATAGTTAATTTCCTATGCACTGCATGACTACAGTGCACCTATGAAGTTTAATTTTGATACCTCAAATACTTTTTGTGTTATAGTCCAAACAAAAATCATCAAAAATAAAAAGGGGAATAACTAAAGTGTTGAAGTGAAAAGTTACAGTTCCTATGCTCTGCAATTTTACTAAACACATAAAATGTTAAAGGTTTATAAGTTTTTTTTTTTTTTTTTTTTTGAGTTATGCTCCAAATAAAAAGTGTAACGGTCGGGCAGACGGGCGAACAAATAGCCGGACAATGCCAAATCTTTATCCCTCTTCTCCTCAGTGACACCTGTGCACCTATGAAGTTTCATGTTGATATTTTAGTTTGAGTTATGTTCCGAACAAAATTTGCAATAGGCAATAACTCAAAAGTTATCAAGTGAAGAGTTACAATTCCTATGACATGCACGACTCCTTAATGATAACTATGCACCTGTGAGGTTTAATGTTGATACCTTGTACCTGACGTCATTTAGGGGACACACAGGTTTACAACTCTTTTCATGCAACAGTGCAAATGTTAATGCCCTGAAAACAGAAAAACGGCTTATCTACTCGTTTTATGTTGTTGTTGTTTTTTTTGGTTCTTTTTTTGTTTGTTTTTTGGTTGTTTTTTTTTCTGTCGAAATCTAAACAAAGAACAACCGATTGTCGAACAGTTGATTTCTTAAAACTGTCCAATGAGCCTGGGCAAAAATAGTTTTGACGTATAAGCTTTCCGGACGTAAATTAAAACTGTTCAAGCCACATTTATAACGAAATCTGAGGGTCCCAACAAAAAAAACTCCCCAGTTATTTTCACTTGGTGGACAAAATCAAAATACCACATGTAAGCTTTCCACGTTATACGAATTGTCTATTTTTCCTCCTCGGTCAATTTAATAAAAAAAGTTTTTTATTTTAAGAAAATTAAAATATTAAACGTTTCTGATCTTTACCTAAAAATGTTTGACAAAACATCAAATATTGTTTTACTAAAAAAACATGTGGCAATACCTTCAAAATAAAATTTCATGGTGTATTTTTTTTCTATTCCAAAAAAGGTTGCTTTAGTTGATACTATTATCCTTATACAACACAACAACTGCTAAATGTAACTAACTTTCTCTACGCCGTTTTATATACAGTTAAATTAGCATATGGAAAATCCAGATTTATGTTTGTGTAGTTTAACAAGGCGGTTGTGAGAAAATACATCTCATAATGAATGTTCAGAATTTTTACCAGAAAAAGAAAAATACCTTGGCGTCCGTCTATGTAGTGGTAACTGGTTCTTGGTGAAACTTTCTCCTCGCCAGGTTCTACACATTCGTCCTTGCACGTGAAAGTACATTTAATATCACTATTTCTGGAATTGTTTACACTACAGTTCCTTAATATATCCATGGTACGAGTCAGCCAAACTCTTAAAAAAATCAGATGTCTATATTTGTAAAAACAAATAAATACTTAGTCAGTATTCACAGAATGTAGCGCTTGTGTTTTCACTAAACTTAGCCAAAACGACTGTTTACACAAGAGATTTTGCTGTACAAATGATTAAAACGTTTTGCACGAGCTAAGTGCCACAGTTTCACGGGTATTGATATTGAATGTGGAAGTCTACACCCATAAAATAGTAATTGTTCTCAGTAAATGAGGACATTTCTTAACGGTCAACGAACAAAGGATGTCCAAAAATGAGCCAATTTCTCAATGAAAGAGTAAATGTATCTTTATCCGTCTTTCATTGTTTTCGGGGATTAAGCATCTCGTGGTAATTACCTGGTCCCTGGATTATAAGGAGATTAACTGGTTTGTTTGTTTAGCGGTAAACGGAAGGTGTGAAAATTGTCTATAATTTCTCTTTGACTTAAACGCGGTTCTTTTGCTCTATTTTCCTTGAGGAGGAAAATACTTTCACACTTTGGCATACTTCCGCGTCATGGTGTATGCTTTTTCTCTTCAAAAAAATCAAAAGTATTTCTTTTTTATATTTCTAAATTTAAAAATCGTATATCTTGTAAGTAAACGGTTAAAATTAACCGTTCGACAAAAAATGAAGGATGTGTCTATGAAGCAATGATATTCTAATGTAGAAAACTCAAGCAAAAGTAGTTTCTGTAAACTTTAAATTACAAAGTTTCTTGTCAGCTCCAGCCTCATAACAATTGTTTTCATACTCGTAACCACCGACTTCTACTGGTCTAGAATACCAATAAATGAAAGAATTTGTACCGTATGTGGAATGTTCAATATTTAATACTGAATATAATACGGATTTATAAACTTTGTAAATTGATCAAACTTAAGTTGTACATGATTTTGATTATTGTCTCTAAGATGATTTCATGTGATTGAAAGTTATAAAAGCTTTCGAATGCTATCATATTAATGATTATGCAGAGGTACATATTTGTTGACCCCGCGATCAATTCAATTCAATTTATGCGTTTTTTTCCCTGAAAATGTTAAGATATAGATATAGATATGTATGCTGATGAAGTAGCGTTTCAATTATTGTATATAATATTGTATAATGTTATATTTATTTATTTGAATTATTGTAAAATGTTGTAGTAATTTTCAAATTCATTAATAATTTATACGAGCCTCATCTGTTAAACTGTCAAGGTATATGGCCTCGTTTTGTCATGGTTATATGTGTGTGTGTGTGCGTGTGCGTGTGCGTATGCGTATCCGTGTGTATGTGTGTGTATATCTGTATATCTGTGAACATGTATGTATGTATGTAGAGTTGAATTAATTCTGAAACAGAAAAACAGGTATCTTTAAATTTTTAGGCAAGAGTGGGATTAATTTGCTCACATATTTTTTAATTGGTTTTAGAGAGTCAATTTTAAAGAGTAATGTTTTATGTGGGTGGTGTTAATAAAACTTTATTAAAAAGTATGGTTAACATCAATTGCATGGTATATGTAAACAGAACAGTGTTTTGAATACATCTGTATTTAGATAATTCAGGTCTCTTATCATTCAATAACTGAATGGCAATGTACTGTATTTTATATGTTTCACTCTTGTTTTATATGTAAACTGTGTACATTGATGAGGCTGTAATAAACTATTATAATATATAAGGATTTTGGACTTTGACTTTGAAAAATCGGCGTTTCATTTCAAACCGGTTTTCCTATAGTCAGCATGCATCCATGTTCTTTAAGAAAATTGATATAGTTCTTGGTCATTTTTGTTGCAGCTGCAGTTGTTGCAGACTGTTCATTCAGAGGGGAACCAAATCTTTAGAACTTTTTTGGTAGAATTTCCGAGTTATATCTTTGGAAGGTTATATAGTAGATGTTATGTACCAAGTATTGAAAATATGTAACTAAAAACCGTTTACACTCAGTAAAGCATGACTGATAAATGTAACTGTCCAGCATATTATCGAAATTCTGTTACATAAAATTTGAATTCTTTTTTGTTCTCTGTTAGAATTTATAGATGAACTTTCTCGTAAAAGTATCATAACATTAACTCGATGTTTAAGCTGCTGCTGCTGATGATAATGATAATGATTACTATTAATAATAATAATAATAATAATAATAATAATAATTTTAAATAATTTTATTCAGCTTTAACAGCTTCTAGTCTACGTTCGTAGAATGTTCCGGCAATGATCAGGAGTGTGAATAAGACGATGATAAACACAACAATATCACAAATACATGTAAATGCAAAATAAACTATGAACACCTTAAAATCCTAATTCGCAAAACACAGATGGAAATAAATCATTTACTTCTTAATAATCTTGAAGGAAAAGAAAACCAGAAGCACTCATACAGAAGTAGTCATTCAACGACAGGGGAGATAAGTACGAACTACGTGTACAAGAACATACAAATTAAAACAAATAATTATCAAACGCCTACACATTTTGTAACTTAGAGCCTTTGTCGGTGTTTTCGTTTGACTCTTTCCCCCTAAACATCCTATTGGAGACTCCGGCATTAGCCGCGGCTGAAGCGCCATCTGATATCAGACTGACCAAGGCATACATTGACTCATCAAGTGCTTTACACATATATGAATAATTTCTCTAGCACTTGTGTATCATTAAAGCGAATATAATGGGCATGTTTCAACTCCAGTTTTTGCGAACAAACACCAGTTTCCTTAACGGTAAACGTATGTGATCAATGGATATGATCAGATCAGAACTTAACTGACTATCAGGACTTCTGATATTGGTATAGATAATCTAAGAAAACCCGCAAAGGCTAGAGGCACATGCAAATATATCTATACTTGAATAAATCAGCATCTGCGTTTCCACAAAGTAAAACTAACTTTTTAAGAATTTCAGGATTCTTTCTTTTTTGTGCTCTTTGTTCGAGCGGCCTCACTATTTGACTCTAACAGAAAAGAAGTACACGGATTATTCCAATCAACCGCTAAATCGTTCACTGATGATGGAAAACTACAATTTTTAAATAAAAAAAAATAAATATTAAAAAAACACCCGTTTCGTTAGCTAGAAAAGCAAGTGATTCATGCTGTTATCATTCCAAACCCACACCAACAGTTATATGCTGTCTGATACTCTTTGCCTGTATTAGACTTTCTTTTTGTTATCACGCAACTTCCGGAAGTGAAGCAGTCAAACAGGCTAACTCTGGATTTTATTAACTTTTAATGTGTCAAAACTTTAATAAACAAATCTGAACATTTGTAAAACAAAAAATCTTGTGATGTACATGATATGACAAGATATTAACTAATGTAACGTACTTTTTACTAAGGCGGTTTTACGTAAAGATGACAATTTCTTGTAACCAAATAGTAGCATATCTAGTCTTATACAAAAATAATGTAGATATAACTGCATATAGCTCGGTGTAAACGTCAGGGGAAATTAATTTGTCTATGGAACAATAAACAGCAGCAGAACAAAATGTAACACTCGGACTGGAGCAAGGCTTCTTTTTCTCCAGCCCGGCGAAGCTTCTAACCATCCTCGCTGTCACTAGCAAATTCGACGGAAACATATCAGTAAACTGTTTCCCAAACACCTTTAGATTTGTCGGCAATTTTGAAGTGTTTGTTTCGATGATTGAGTTTCTCTCGTGTCAAATCACTGTTGAAAATGACTGCCTCTGGTTGCCTTTAAAGAGCAAGAATCGTCCTGGAAACTTTTAAACGCGTCTTTATCCTTTACCTTCCGTTTCAGCGAACTAAGCCGTTGATCAAAATAATTCGTCATTACATAAATGCTTTAGAAACGACACTATCTCTAGGCAAGTGGGAATTTTCATTGAAATTCGTAAAACGTGGTATCTCGCCTCGAAAGTCTTCTTCGTCGGTCATTGCAAGTTACTCAAAATATGTGCCGTGAACCATACTTTAAAACGTACAGACCTCGAATGGTAAAAATCTATACCCAACAAAAGCTTTTATAATAACAAAACAGCACGAGCAGTCGACGAATATACTAAAGAAACCTTCATTTATGACAAAGAACGACTGTTTTATAATGTTCATTAATTTTCCATTAAATTTCCAGAGAGCTAAAGACGAATTCTTCGTACTAGAATTATATGAAAAAGAAGTAACGTGAATGGTTATAAAAATAAAAACACCAATGGCTCTTGTAATTCTTTCTGTCGTAAGTGTAGTATGCTGGTCAGCTTTAATAAACCTCGCCTCCTAATTATAAATGCATATGCATGGCCTCTCTGATAACTGTATACTTAGTTGTTATGCTACACTTGTACATTAAAGAACCATGCTTTGGGTTTGTGTTGATCAAACAATCCCTTTTAGAGTCTGGTTCTATTCAGAGCATTACTATGAGTTCATACAAAAATAATGCTATCTAACAGCTATAAGAAAAGGGCAAACTGCAAATTATGTCCAAAGTTTAAGCATAGATACCAAATAATTGACATTTTACTAAGATAAGAATAGATAAGATGATTTCATTTAACAACCCAACTACAACATATGCATTGCAGAGAAATTGTCATTTATAACTGAATTATTATATATTTAAGGAGAATTTTTCTTATGATAAAAACACACACACACACACACACACACACACACACACACACACACACATAGAATCTAATACCAGAATCTTTGCCAATGGTTTGGTAGTTTTATACAATTTCAAAATATATTTGTGACAGGGCTATATTTTATACCTGTTTGTTCCAGTTTTCTCTATACATTAATATGTTTAAATCAAGGGAGATTAATGCGTATGTCATGTTCTTGTTGTACTGGTTGTTACCTCCCTTGAATTACTGAGCCGGTTTTATCTTAATATATCGAGAACTGTACTATATTCTATGTACGTATAAAATGCTATATATAACAATGAAAGCTGTTAAACAAAAACATTATTGGAACAGTAAATGAAACTAGGAGGAGTTTTAGGAGGTGCATTTCTATAATTACATCTACTACTTTTTAACAAATTTGAATGTTGAATGTAAACTTGTAAAAAAGGATCAATGCTAATAAAAAAAGTTTAAATCTATTCAGAGTGTAATTTATGAAGATTTTCACAACCTACGTGATGGAAGTAACGTAAGTGTTTGTTTTAGACTTAACCATAAATACAGAGCCAGGAAATATTTTTCGAATGTCTGATTTTAAATCGATTTTTTATCATTTTTCTTTAATAAATATTGTTTTGCATGGATTTTAATTATTTATAATTGACAAATCGTTCTTTCTTATTGGTTTATAAAATGAGCAGTTATAATTCGAAAGCACGGCGACAGGTTCATTTCCGGTGAAATAGACTCGGACAGAATCACCAAGGTCAGGCGTTAGTTTAAGAAATAAGGCATTAGCTCTCCTTCTAACCTTTAAACTTAAGGCGATCTTTATGTTCACAATTTACCTTTTCAGCCTCTTCAAAGGGGTAATCAGTGCGAACCTTTACTCTGTTCTTGATCACAAACTTCTTATTTAAACAAGCCTTGAGCCGTGGGTGGGCTAAACATGCTAAAAGTTATAAATTTGGTTGATTGATCAAAATATACTCAACAAAAAACAAACCTGACAGTGTATGTTTTATTCATTTTTTCAGAAAATAGACAATACAGCATGACAGCAACTTTTGGGCATGTTAAAATGATCCATTCCCAACCCAGATATGCATTTTGGTTTTATTGGTCATGATTTAAGTTGGTTAAATCTCATAATTTCAATGATAGGGGTTAAAATTGAATTGAACAGTTTGGACGTAATGGCATTGACATTTTTACTGGTGAATTTTAACCCTTTAGATCACAATTTAATAATGTTCAAGTGTTCTGGTATTGAAATCAATATCGGACGCGAGCACCTCTATCTCGAATGAGTGTATCCACCCGTCGTGGCATCAAATTGACATAACATTGTACAAGTCCGTTTGGAAGATTGTTCCATTTATGAATCAATGCATTTGTCAGCTCTTGGATATGTTGTGAAGCATGTCTTTGGCGAACGTCCCAGATATGCTCTATTGGATTCATATCCAGAGTCATTGCTGGCCATTGCCTGACGTGAACGTTTGCTGCTGCTAAGTGAGCGTGTGTAATTCTTGCTGTGTGGGTACGGGCATTATCCTGCTGGAAAACAGCTGGAGCATTTCTTCTCAAAAATGGAATAGCTTCTGCATTTAAAATAGTGTTAATGTAACCTTGGGCTTTTAAGTTGCCTCGCAGAACGATAAGTTGGGTTTTCTGCCCCCCATTATCCCAACCCATACCATTATGCCACCACCCCTTAAACGATCAGATTATCTAACACAGATGGGCGCGAGCGGTTCACCTTGCCAGCGATAGACTCGTGTGCGGCCGTCGGCATTACTAAGATTGAATCGCGATTCGTTCGAAAACAGGACAGTGTTCCAATCACGTCCGCTCCAGTGACGTACCCATGCCATACGGGCCTGACGATGGCATAATGTCAGTATACCATCGGTACATGGGCGTTGGGCTCTAATTGTGCGTCTTTGTGTGCGTAACCTATTGCGAATAGTTTGAGCACTTACGTTAAACAAAGGTGCCGTCAACGTCCCGGGTCTGAAGCGGTTACGTAAGTGCATTAAGATAATGGCACAATCATCCTTTCGGGTACTTGCCGTTGGTGTACCTGACCTGGGATGATCAGACACACCACCTGTTTGCATAAAACGTCTAACAAGCTCATGAATTGTGTTGCGACTGCAGTTAAAGGTTCTGCTAACGTTGACAACGGAAGCACCACCCTGGAGCATTACAATAGCCCTATTTCTCTCGGCTTCTGACAACCGTGGCATTGTAAAACTTGTCAACTTTAGATGTGGATTTCACTGTGTGATTGCTGATGACATGTATAGTGCTTTGTAACACTGTCTACCAGTTACCATTCCGCGTGCACGAGCTCCATGTGCAAAAAACGTAAATTTAACGCCTAGCTGCATTTGACTGATAACATGACGACGAAACGATGCACATGTAAAGTGTGTCGATAGTACATGTTTGTGCAATATACACAATTTGGATAAATTCGCAGATGTGCAAAATATTTAAAAACTAAAAGTGTCAGGTTTCTTTTTTTGTTGAGTGTATAATTATCTTTTCTACTCCTTACCAGATTTTTACTGACAACCATTGCTTTTTTAAAATGCCTGGCCTGGTTTAATTCATCTCTTGATTGATTGAAAATTCAAATTCTGCTGCATCTGCAAGGTCTGTAAGAAGTAGAAACGAGTTATTTTGTATAAAATCCACTTCTTCCAGAGCAGTGAACTTGACATGTGTAGCATTGCAATGAAATTTGTCAGGAAGATTTCTTTCTTAAAATTTTACTTTTTCACTGCAGCATCGCTCAAGCCAGGATTCAAAAGTAGTAGTGTTTTAGGGCAAAAGGGCACCTTATGTCCCATGGTGCTGAATGTGCTTTTGTTGCATATATAATGTATATGATATGCTGGCCAATGCTACACAGATTGTCTGGTTCCAGGTCTAATCACATCATCTGTATGATATAATACATTTGATATAAGATTTTGTATACAGTCTTAAGCATTGACTGAAAAAAAGACTGACTCTTTCCACTGCAGATTTCCATTATTTCCATTTATGATTAGGGTTAGAAGGCTAAACTCTTGTTTTCTTGTCTTATGAAATAGTACCTAAAATGGGTAGTCCAGTAAATAAGCCATTTTCACATCTATTAAAAAAATCAGTTTTTATGATAATTTACGTTTTATTTTTTCATGCAGTCTTCACGAATAACTTTTTGAAGCACTGGACATTCGGACCAGCCAAGGCAATAATCTGACTGGACCGAATGACATTTAACTGGACCGAATAATAGCTGTGAACAATGCTATAAAACAATAAGACTATGTTTTGAAGTAGAACTTGTCACCACAATGTTAAAAATAATATTAATTATACTTTGAACTTGCTTCATAGCCTAATAATAGTATTGTAAACTTGTCATCACAATGTTAAAAATAATATTAATTATACTTTGAACTTGCTTCATAGCCTAATAATAGTATTGTAAACTTGTCATCACAATGTTAGAAATAATATTAATTATACTTTGAACTTGTTTCATAGCCTAACAATAGTATTGTTTAGTGAAAATAATAGTATTCAAGGGTTTTTGCCTCTTCTACGCCGTTTACAGGCGTCTTCCCCTTAGGAAAATTCCTTAAAATCATAGTTTTCCCCTAAAATTCAATTTACATCAAGTTTTTTCTTCCCCTTTTGCAAAAAAACACTGCATTAAATTTCCCCAAATTTAAGGGAAGGGCACATTCTCCAACCTGTGAAAAAAGCTCTGGTATAATTGATTCATTTGTACAAGACACTGTCAGTACAGTTAAACTTTTTACCAGATTTTTATCTGAACTTTTTTTCCCAACTTCTGAAAATGCCATATATACATATACATATATATGTCACCATTTATTACCCCTGGTATATATTCCGTACGACTACATCATGTACAATGGTCGATAAATGAGTGTAATGGAATGGATCGGATGTCACTTTCCGAAAATGTATACATGCATGTAAAAAAAAGAAAAAAAAAACGCGGAACCGGAACAGAGTTATTTCATGAAACAGAATAATGAAAATAAGGTGTTACTTTCGGCTGGCTTTTTTCTCTTTACACCAGAAATAGCCTGGTCAATAATTAGAATAAAATATCATATTTATCGCGAAAACTGGAAAGGGAGATTATAGCCTGAGCACCGGTTATATGTAAACTAAGTACGAATGCGTTATGTTGTAGTTGGGGTTAACGCTGTTCTATGGAGAAGAATGCATTTTTAAGAAACAATTTCATTTTATTTTCAAAAACACTACTTTTTACTTGTTTCTCAACTTTGTTTACTGTATTTAGTTTTAAAAAAAAGCAGCACCAATATTCATTGGAAAGTCGGACTACTGATTTGTAATTTTTTACTGGACCGTCAGTCATTTTGGTGGACTGGGCCTTCGGTCCGGCGTCTAAATTCGAAGACTGTCATGTAATGTGAACTTATATGGCTCTCCATACACTTTCATTCAGATTTTTTGGCGCTGTCAGGTTTTTTTCTCTATAAATGAAAGGCCTTTTCCCCTAAACACCCCCCACCCCCAACACCCTTGAAAGAAAAAAATTCCCCATTATAAAGTTTCGTTGCTTCGTATATGCGTAAAAAGCAAGTAGATTTTCTTTTGGAAACATATAGCTAGCTTGAATTGATTCTAAAGTCTGCATTTGGTATATGTATGAAATCATGACTATATACAGTGTAATACACAGGATTATATCTTGGGTCTGCTTATGGAAAATATCGATACCAGATTTGCAGTGTTTCATGTGTATGGAATTTGTTTGCTACTGGAAGTTCTCAAAATGTCGCACCCCCCCCCCCCCCCCCCCCCCCCAACCACCTCCTCTGCAAAAAGAATTATTCTTACATGAGTACATGTACTTGCCCACTCCCACTCAATTTTTTTTTCACTTAGGCCTCTTGTTTGACTTTGCTTCCAACTTATTATCCAGCTCTTAGAAGAGTGGAGTGTGCTGTCCGCAGACAGGTCTTGTTTATTTACAGAACAGGTTTAACTCTTTTGCAAGGTTGCATCATAGAGTTGATCCTGGTCACTCTTGTTATTTTGATTTTTTGTTTATTGCAGATGGCAGCGGAGAAATTGCTGTTAAAAGGAAGGTATATGAAAAAGGTGACCCAGTATGCTGTGGGAGCAGGAGCAGCTGTTGTTGTATCAGGAGTAGCAATATATGTTTATGCAAAGTCAAGGCAAGCTAAAGCTGAGGAATACATCAAGTAAGTTCTGTGGACATGTGAAGCAATATCAAGCCTAATCTTGTTACATATCTGTCATACTTTATTTATACACATGTATGAAATGCCATAGTGATGTTCTGATAAATTCTGCATTATTAAGCAAGTAAACAAATATTAGTTCTGCTTGTTATTACATGTACATATTGCCTAGACAAAAAACTGTCTAACAATTATCTGCAGACTAAAACCTGTTTGTATATGTTACAAGTGTTTGAATTATTATGAATAGTAGAACCAGTTTGTTACAAGTGTCTGAATAGTAAAACCAGTGTGTTACAAGTGTCTGAATAGTAAAACCAGTCTGTGTCAAGAATCTGCATAGTAAAACCAGTCTGTTTCAAGTATCTGCATAGTAAAACCAGTGTGTTTCAAGTGTCTTCATAGTAAAATCAGTGTGTTTCAAGTATCTGCATAGTAACATAGTAAAACCAGTCTGTTTCTAGTATCTGCATAGTAAAAACAGTCTGTTTCAAGTATCTACATAGTAAAACCAGTCTGTTTCAAGTATCTGCATAGTAAAACCAGTTTGTTACAAGTGTCTGAATAGTAAAACCAATCTATTACAATTATTTGCCTGTTTCAAGTATCTGCATAGTAAAAACAGTCTGTTTCAAGTATCTGCATAGTAAAACCAGTCTGTTTCAAGTATCTACATAGTAAAACCAGTCTGTTTCAAGTATCTGCATAGTAAAACCAGTTTGTTACAAGTGTCTGAATAGTAAAACCAATCTATTACAATTATTTGCAGAGTAAAACCAGTTGATTGCAAGTATCTTCTTAATAAAACCAGTTGGTTACAATAACAAAAGTAGACAAATTATTTAACGTCAGTAGTTGGCACTGTTACAGAATGGTGAAATTTCCTAAAAATACCTGTTGTAAGAGTGATTGGAATGCATGGTGACACAAGTCTTTGTTATATTGTAGAAATGCACCACTGGTCAACAAAGTTAAAGATGAGAGACTTCTGAGGTTTGCCGGATTTCAGAGGTAAGATAAAAATCTGACTCTAAAGTCTATACAGTGATTGTTAAATGGTTAAACATAACTTGAAGTCTCTTAACTTGCTTAGCTCCCTGCTTTGGTAGAATATTGTTGCATTTTGTCTACTTTTAAATGTCTCCCTCCATTCTTGTGTTTTATCATAGGAAAATGTATAGGTGAAAAAAGAGACTATGGTTGTACAGAAGTTATTGAGTTATTTCCCTTTCCTTAGAAAATATATGAGAGGTAACATAGAGCAGTGTTGTTTTGCTGAGTCCCCTGCTCATATCAGTGGAAAAACTTGTAATCATACTAGACGCCACATTTTTCATCCAACCCAGGACCCTTTAAACACCCAAGGATAGTTGGGCATGATCATTAGATTACCTGAATAGATTTTAGACCAACTGGGTCAAAGGTCACTATCACAGTGGCTTGCAGACCAATTTATAACTTAAAACCTATCGTTAATAGATTCCTCAAACTGTAGAGGATGGTTGGGCATGAGTAGATCAATTCTGTTGATTTTGTGTTCAATGCATCAAATGTTATGTTCATTGGGGCCTGTACTTCAAATGTAGACTGCTTTCATTTACGTAAGAACAAGTGAAAGTAGGATTTTAAACATAATTCAGCCGAGCGTTATGAGTAGATTACTCTAGATCTTCTTGTTTTAGTTGACATTCCTAATTGATCTTCGGAATTTCTGATGCGCTTGAGTTGTAAATATATATCATATGATAGCTTTATAATAACGACGTACAAGTTGTACAAGTTAATAAAGATTATGTTCTGTTCTGTTCTTATCTGCCATTCTGACAGCTTTTGTTATTATTAAAATTATTATTATTAAAATCAAGGCAAACATGCTTAAAAGCATAAGAAACAAAACTTTTTTACATTTTGTCAGGTGAATCTGAACTTACCTTATACCTTGTTTTCTTTATGTTTTTAAAATTTTCCCTTTTGATACTAGAATAAGACAGATTTCCTTTTGGTTTGTAATCAGTTAAAATGTTTTAATGCCTTTAAACATTGTGAATGAATGAAATGTAGATGTCAACAACTCTAGTAATAAATTTTTCCCAAATTCTTGTCTAAATGTTCAAAACAGTAAAGAAATGAAATTTTATTAAAACTAATTTGAAGCTCAATTTACACTATTTCAAATATTGCTCTAAAATCTACACTCATAAATTGGAAAGGGGAAAATAGTAAAATTTACCGAGGGTTGAAACCAGCCTGTAACACGTTATTCTGATTGCCATTTTATTGCCTAAATTTCAGGGATGAGAGGTTCCCCAATGTGCCCTTCTTAGATAATTCCGAAGGTGCCTATGATGAATTCTTTGAGAAGTTCAAGGCTGTGGATGTTTGGCTAATCATTGAAAAGAGTGTGCTGTCTGCAGTTGACCATGGTTTAAAGGATTATTTCCCGGATCTGTTCCTTACTGGTGTCAGGTATAAACATTGTTACAGTAGGAAATTATATGACAGCACATTTCTTACAGCTTCATCTACTTAAATTAATAGAGATCTGTTATGACATCAAATGTAGGGCTAATATGAATAGTACTTTGGCAAAAAAGTTTCAAAAAATGGCCATTCATGATACAAAAAACCATTTGAGAAAATAGAGCCACTTTGGAATCATGGTTAAATACCAACGGTACCTTATTCTGTTATCCCTGCTTTGTACAACAGATGAATGGAGAGTAACATATTGGGTCAGACGTGGGTATCCGATGATGGTTTGAGATTCAAAGGGTTATCTCCATCTTTGTAGTTATATTATTAAACAGTTGAAAAGTAACAACCAATGAAGTAAGCAGGTGTCAAGTGTGGTCTAGTGGGAGTTAAGTAAAGTTCTTAGTGTGAGCTTTCGTGATTGCCCTGTGTTCATCACAGGTCAGTGCGTCATCTGTCGACATTATACTCTAAACAACATATCCCCATACACCACTTGATCAAAGTTGATGAAACTTGGCATGGATGTTTCTTGCATAAAGCTCTTCCAAAGTTGTTCAAAGAGTTATGGTTCATGCAGGTATGACAACAAGAATGAAAAAGATTATTAAAATGTTCTTGTCTAAAACCACCAAGCCTAGAACTCAGAGATCTGCTGTGTAGCATTGTCTAATGGACTTTTACTAAGTATATTCTGTCACTTGGGTTACTATTGGCCCTGTCAGCGGAGTCACATTTTACACAGATATATAGAGGAAAACCTTTAAAATGTTTCTTATATGAAATCACAAGGCAGATAGCATAGACTTATATTTGTGATATAGATAAACTCTTTAAATTTCTTCTTGACAGAAAGTGCTTAGCTGAGACTTCTGGAATCTAGTTTGTAGCATTAGTTAGTAGTTCTCTATCAAGTTTGTTCAAATTTTGTTCCTGGTGTCATTACTGGCCCTGCCCATAGGGTCTCCTGTTTACATGTAGTTAGAAATATTAAGTAAAATCCTAAAAAATGCTTTTGCCAGAAATGACAAGACCCAAAGTTTTTAATTTGAATGAAGTTTTGTCTAGTGGATTTCTACAAACTACCGAGAATGTTCAAACTTAGCCTCGTGTGTCGTTTTTGGTTCCACCCCAGGGAAATGATGCTTTACCTAGATTTGAATAGACAAACTAAAAAAAATCCTTTTGTCTAAAATGACTTGGCTCAGAAGAATATCAGTTACTGTATATGATTTAGTTTTTCTCGTAAAACATTGATTTTGAAGGCAACTGCAGTGATGTATAACTTTTCCTTTTGGACTTCTTGTCACAATGCAATGAGTACACAGAAATAATGGGTTTCTCTCTACTCACATTATTTTCGATGGGGTATTTGAACTAACCCTGATGGCATACTACAAAAAAAAGGGTTCTTTTGGTCTTATCAGTGTGTCTTCCCAATGAAAAAATTGGTTCAACCGGAGAAAAGTTACATATATATTATCAGGTCCATTGCAGAGAATCTTGTTTTGCCTGTATTTTATGGCTGCATTATCTGACTTTGTCTGGCACATTTATGTATTTATTTCTGTTTCTTTTAGATATGTCTCATGGGTTTATTCATTTCACCTCTAGATTATTTAACTTTGTCTCACATGATTTTTATGCTTCCCGAAGGAAGAGCATATAGTCTCCGCCGCCTTGTCCGTCTGTCTGTCTATCTGCACACACTTGTCTGGAGAATAACTTGAACTTGAAAAGTATTGAAGGAATTTAATTTAAACTTAACACATTGATAGAGACCAGTGAGAGGAATTGCAGAGTCCAAGAACCATAATTCTACCTTGCATAATTTTTTAATTATCTTACTTAAGTTAATAATGCTTGTCTGGAATATGACTCCTAAACTGTCGATGATATCTCAATGGAACTTCACACAGTTGCAGAGACTAGTCAGAGGAAGTGCTGAATGTCAAATAACCATAACTCTAATTTACTTGGTTTTTGAATTATCTACCTCTATAAATGCTTGTCCGGATGTTAATTTGAAAAGTATTGAAGGAATTTGATTAAAACTTCACACAGTCATAGATACTATTCAATAACCATATGCCTGCCTTGCTTAATTTTTTAATTATCTCCCTTAATGATACTTAAAATGTTTAATAATGCTTGTCTGGAGTACAACTTCTAAACTATCAATGATATCTCATTGAAACTCCACACAGTTATAGAGACTAGTGAGAGGAAGTGTAGTTTTGTCGAGGGAGAACTGGATTGAGAATCTCCCATGTTTTATGCATTTTTGTCCAGGCAGAACTGGATTGAGAATCTCCCATGTTTTATGTATGAGAACTGGATTGAGAATCTCCCATGTTTTATGCATTTTTGTCCAGGGAGAACTGGATTGAGAATCTCCCATGTTTTATGCATTTTTGTCCAGGGAGAACTGGATTGAGAATCTCCCATGTTTTATGCATTTTTGTCCAGGGAGAACTGGATTGAGAATCTCCCATGTTTTATGCATTTTTGTCCAGGGAGAACTGGATTGAGAATCTCCCATGTTTTATGTATGAGAACTGGATTGAGAATCTCCCATGTTTTATGCATTTTTGTCCAGAGAGAACTGGATTGAGAATCTCCCATGTTTTATGCATTTTTGTCCAGGGAGAACTGGATTGAGAATCTCCCATGTTTTATGCATTTTTGTCCAGGGAGAACTGGATTGAGAATCTCCCATGTTTTATGTATTTTTGTCCAGGGAGAACTGGATTGAGAATCTCCCATGTTTTATGTATTTTTGTCCAGGGAGAACTGGATTGAGAATCTCCCATGTTTTATGTATTTTTGTCCAGGGAGAACTGGATTGAGAGTGAGGAGAGGAAACAAAAGTGTCAGCAAGCACTGACTGAGGCACGTCATAAGCTGTCACTGACTGTAATGGGCGATATTCAGAAACTCAAACTGCAGGACAAGATCGATGTCGAGGAATTGAAGAAACTTCCAGAGGCAAAAATGCTTGCAGTTCGATATTTCCTGGAACTGGCCAAACAGAGGCGACAAGGCTGTATGTATAGTAATGTCTGCCACCTTCATTTGACACCCAGTGTGTTTCTTGAAATTTATAATGAATTGTCTTTCAAAACTTCACCTTAATCATATATTTACACAAACCAAATATTGACATTAACATCAGTGACATTTTCAGTACAACTTAGTTGGAATTTATAAAGGTATAAATTAGAAGCAATATATGTCTCTGCTTTTTAACATCACTCAAAAGATACGTGTAGATATTCTTTCTTGTAGTCACTTTGCAAAAATAACGACATCAGAGTTTATATTAAATTATCACATTGTCTTTTCTTTCAGTTCAAGAAGTGCCCACCCCTTTGGCTGTGAAGTATCTACCTAAAAATCCAGCAGCAGCTGAGGAATAGGAAAACATATAACGAAAATATAAAAAAATGACATTTATGTTATTGACCAAGTTAACAGTTGTGTGTGCTACAAAGGCTGTGAAAACATGGCACTTAAAATTTACAGCTGAAAAAGAAACTTTGAGAAATTTAGTATGATAATGATGTTAATAAAATGGTGAACATTTCTTGCTTTTTTTTCTTTTTTTTCTATTCTACTATCATGGTATTGGCATTAGTGTCAGCGATGTCAGACTTTGATCTAGGTTTTGCATGCAACTTACTGACATGCATACATCATAGTAACCATCAAGGCTTATTGATTTAATATTTCACTACTGCCTTCAGGGGGCTTTAAAGAAACAAGTTAGATACCTCGACAAAATTTCAGGCAAATTATGGCCCTTTTTGACATAGAAATCTTGGTTAGAGTTTGCATGCAATGCAACATACTATCATCCTTATCTCTCAGCAATCATTAATGGGATTGACTTGAAACCTCAAAAAGATGTTAGGGGCATGAGACTTCCAAGTAAGATAACTCTTTAAAATATTTATTGGAAATTACTGCTCTTTGAACTGTAGAAATTTGGGTTAAGGTTTTGCGTTAAAAAAATTGCATGTAATTGAGCATGATGTATATATTTGTATAAGCAGCTACATGTAGGATTATTGTTCTAATACTTTACTAAGGTCTCCGGGACCATTTAACGCACAAGCTAGATAAATCTTGACCCAATTTAAGGTAAATTACAACCTTTTTTAACTTAAAAATTTGGATTAAAGTTTGTATGCAACACTGCCATGCTTATATCATAGAAATCAGCCATGATGGTTATATCCTACCTGCAACGAAGTTGTGCGGGTATTCATGGAATTAGCATGTCTGTCAGCCTGTCTGTCCATAGACATTATAGTCTCAGGACTATAAATTGTTGTCTAACATCTACCTGCATGGAAACTTACATGTGTACTTCAAACCAAACAAGGATGATCCATATTGATTTTGGGGTCAAACTATCAAAGGTCAAGGTCACAGTGCCTCGAAATGACGAAACTGTTTCCGGACCTTAACTTGCCAATCTGACGGTTAACTTGCTTTCCTTATATTCTGCACAGCATAAAAACTTGCATTCGAACACATCAAAGATGGTCCCTTTAAATTTTGGGTGACACTGACAAATGTCAAGATCTCAGTGTAGATAACCCTCCTTAAATATGCATGGTATACCTACTATTTATTAACTTGCCTGAGCATAGTGTGCACAATTTTTAGCTTTACTAGACACCCTGGGTCCATCGTGCATCAGCTCTTAAAACAGTATTTCCTCATGAACAACATGGTCAAAGTGTATGAAACCTGGTAGGCTTGTTCCTTGCACAAAGCTGTTTAAAGAATTCCATTCCTGGCAGACCTCTGGTTTCTACAGCAACAAGAATGAAAATTTCAAAAATCTTGTCTGGGTACTTTAATTTGGTTTATGGACCTCCAACAATATTGTTCAAATTATGCCCCTTGGATCATTAGCTAAAGCCCTTAACTTCGTACTGTTGTTAATTTCCCATTTACCACACTACAATGTTATTTATTTTAAAAATGTAGAGGAAGTTGCAAAGACATGTAGGAACATCCTGAAGTCTTTCTTGATGAACCTAAAGCCTAAACTTTTATCTTGGCGTGCATCATTTTGAAGTTGTTTTTTTTTGTTTTTCTTATATTTTGATAATAAAATTTTTCTTTGCCCTTGTCATTTTAACTGTTGTACTCAACTGAGCAACTTGTATACTTTATGATCTGATAATTTGTATATTCTTTTCGGCCCGGCTAGCTCTATCGGTAGAGCATTGGATTGTCAATCTTGATTATCCCAGTTCAATCCCCACCAGGGCCGGCAAAATTTCTCCATGATAATTGATCTATAGGTCATTTGTCCCTGACCTCTGAGGCAAGTGAGGAAGTAGTCAGTCACTTGCGGAGAAATTGGTTAGTACACTTGTTGGATACCCAGGAACACTGGTTAGGTGGACTGACCGCCGGGATATGACCTTAGCTGTTAAACTGGCATTAAACCCCAATAAAACAAACAAACAACCTATACAGTTTCATTTCAGTAGTAGATTACTTTATTTTCCCGTATATAGCCATATATGAATATCTTAAACTCAAGGACAGATAACTCCTAAATGCAAGAGCCAACCCTTGCAAAAGAATTTGTTTTATTGGGGTTAAATGCCAGTTTCAACGACTGTGGTCATGTCATATCCCGGTGGTAAGTGTTCCTGGGTATCAAGCCTGTTTACTAACGAGTCTCTTTGCAAACAACTCAACTGGCAACTTCCTTGAGGGACAGATGACTTTTTGATGCAAATATCGATTATGACAGAGAAATTTTGCTGGTCCTTGTCGGGATTTAACCGGAAATCCCTGGATCAAAGACCTAAAATACCATGGTATTATTATTTGCCAGGATTAACAATTTGATCTTCAACCGATTAGTTGGACGAGCTAGTTGGACGGACCAAAACAAACAAACACAGTGCAAACCTACTCTCCTTTTTAATTATGTGTAAGAACTTATTTTCAACTAGATAAAAACTATTGGAGGCATAGTCGGCTAAGATTACATCCCATGGCAGATAAGAATTTGTAAGTTAACCAATGCAAATACTGTCATGCTTAGCTACTCTGCATGTAGATCGTATAACTATTAAATTTCTCCTGAGATGAAAATGTAATAACATTAGTCTTCAAAAGAAATTGCTTAAAGATATATCCAAGGGCAGATAACTCCAGAATGTACCTGTCGACTTCCTTGCGGCAAGGTAAGACGCTTCAAAGTTCTCTATTAAAATTTGGCGAGCAGTATTATGTTCGACGTTAGAAACAAAACAATAAATGTACCAGGACTGGGTTTTAAATGACCTGCGTCACGTAACTGTGAAGAAACATTGTATTAAGTCGTATTTTCGAGTTTTTTTTTAAGTACATGTATTAAAGATTAACTGTTACAGCGTAATGTTTATCTCAATTTGTATAGAATTTGAGCTGTTGTTCTTGAACTGTGAATTTTCATGGCCTTAAATAAGTCTGTGAAGTTGGCTGTGGGATCAACATTCGACATTCGACATTCAATGTCCCGCAGTGCATTGGACATTCAGCAGGACGATTTGATGCATGTTTTTGAATGTCCAGCAGTGCATTGGACATTCAGCAGGACATTCGATTTCATGCATGTTTTTGAATGTCCAGCAGTGCAATCGACATTGGGCAGCACATTCGATTTCATGCATGTTCTTGAATGTCCAGCAGTGCATTCGACATTGGGCAGGACATTCGATTTCATGCATGTTTTTGAATGTCCAGCAGTGCATTCGACATTGGGCAGGACATTCGATTTCATGCATGTTTTTGAATGTCCAGCCGTGCATTCGACATTGGGCAGGACATTCGATTTGATGCATGAAATCGAATGTCCTGCCCAATGTCGAATGCACTGCAGGACATTCAAAAACATGCATGAAATCAAATGTCCTGCCCAATGTCGAATGCACTGCGGGACATTCAAAAACATGCATTCAGTCGAATGTCCTGCTGAATGTCGAATGCACTGCTGGACATTCAAAAACATGCATGAAATCGAATGTCCTGCCCAATGTCGAATGCACTGCTGGACATTCAAAAACATGCATCAAATCGAATGTCCTGTAGAATGTCGAATGCACTGCATGACATTCAAAAACATGCATGAAATGGAATGTCCTGCTGAATGTCAAATGCACTACAGGACATTCAAAAGCATGCATTAAATCGAATGTCCTGTCTAATGTCGAATGCACTGCTGGACATTCAAAACATGCATGAAATCGAATGTCCTGCTGAATGTCGAATGCACTGCGGGACATTCAAAAACATGCATGAAATGGAATGTCCTGCTGAATGTCGAATGCACTGCTGGATATTCAAAAACATGCATGAAATCGATTGTCCTGCCCAATGTCGAATGCACTGCAGGACATTCGATTTGATGCATGAAATCGAATGTCCTGCCCAATGTCGAATGCACTGCTGGACATTCAAAAACATGCATGAAATCGAATGTCCTGCTGAATGTCGAATGCACTGCTGGACACTCAAAAACATGCATGAAATCGAATGTCCTGCCCAATGTCGAATGCACTGCAGGACATTCAAAAACATGCATTCAATCGAATGTCCTGCTAAATGTCGAATGCACTGCTGGACATTCAAAAACATGCATGAAATCGAATGTCTTGCTGAATGTCGAATCCACTGCTGGACATTCAAAAACATGCATTAAATCGAATGTCCTGCTGAATGTCCAATGCACTGCGGGACATTGTATGTCGAATGTTGATCCCACTGCCAACTTCACAAACTTGCCTTAAATGCTCACCTTATACAGATGTTAAATTTGTTTTCGTAGAAATTTTTATCATCTGCTCCAACAAGTTCGACAATTTGCGAATTTTAATCATTTGAAAATGGCCCAACAAACCAAGAGTTTTGCTTCGAACTCCAAATGGCCTCTTTTTCTGTTTTAAAAATTGGCTCATATTTAAATAAAGTTAATTTGTTTTATTCAGCCGATTATGCCTTGAATAACTAACCCCAGATACGGGAAGGTTAACCTCAAACATTTTGGTACACTTAATAAAGCGTCCGAGACTGACCAGAACAAATGTAGCGTTTTTTGGACTGAAAGGTCCTGGTATTAATTTCCTTGCAACAACCTTTTCATTCATTTTCTCTTCACACTGACATTGGCAGAAAAATTACCAATGATCTGAAAAACTGTTGTTACTCAGAATATATGAGCATTGAAATCCATTCACGCAAAGATGGCCGTCCATATTGACATGGTTATCAGGTCTGATCAACATTATGACCATATATAACACTCTCTTTGATCGATTATTGTATCATGAAACCAGAGTAGCAAGTTTAAGCATGTACATGACAGGGCTATTCCTTGTGAGAAAGTGTCCACAATAAATGAGAAAAAGAAATGCACATATCTTTAGTCTTGTTTATTTTTTGGTACTTATTGGTACAATAATGCCAATGATAGATAAAATATGAAGCTAGGAATTTACAAAGTGTATTACAAGGCATGGTAAAATATACAGTAACACATATACCAACTTTAAAATTCTAAAACATACATCTTCCGGTTATACCAACTATCTGGTCCTCGATAAAACTGTTGTTCTAAGTTTCATTTACCTTTTCCATTTACTCATATTTTTACCTCGACCCACTGTTCTCATATAAATGCTTGTTTTACCCCACCCATTCCTTGCTGGCCATTTCGTGTCTAAATTTACGTCTACCTTTTTTTTACGAGATGTCCCTCACGTACATCAATTACTTCATGTTTTATTTCACCACAGTTGTAATAAGTTCTTGTATATATGCAATTGCTACCACGTGCTTAAATACATAATTCATTTCATTTACTCCACTTATTCATTTTTTTTTAACTTATAGCCACCTTTTCTTCATTTATACCGTTTTAAAACGTATAATAATAAATTGCACTGCATCCGCATACATTTCTCTCAAAATAATTTGACCTGAACATGATCGCTATAAATATTTCTAGATGAACCACGTGACCATTTGCTCACGTGACTGACTGCTGAGCATGGACACGAGTTATAGTCAAGCTGCCTTCACCTTCTTGGACACCAAGATATTTCTTTCATAGTTTCCATAGTTTCCTGAAATGATAGAAACATAGAACTGACTGTGTGGGTCAATAGAAAAAAAAATAATATAAAGATTTTCTTTCTTTATTTAAGGCTAGTATTCCCTTACACCACCCCCACCCACCCACCTCAAAAAAAAAAAAAGACTGCTACAACATGGCAGTACTGATTTGGATCTCTCTCTTTTTTTGACGCAGTTTAAAATTGATGCGGTTTACATTTTTTATACATTGAAAAAGTGATTAAAAATCGTCTTTGAATACCAAGCACCTCGCTTAAAGTGGCCAGAAATTTCAAATTACTGCTTAAACAACATGGTAAAGATCTAGACAAGAAAATAGTAACATGCAGCCTCAGGTGGGCGATTTTAATCCAAACCATACATGCTTATGATAAACTAACCATGGCTTATTGCCACAAATATTTGCTATATATTGGCTGTACATGTGCCACCTAGGAACTATAGAAATCCAACGCTGAATATTTCCATACCAGCATAATTTTGAAAAGTCCCAAAAACTGCCTTGATAACCAATGAAAAAATGGGACGTTTGATTCATTTTAAGTCAACATGCCGATCAAATGTACCAATATTTTACCGATATTTTAATAGTTTACTTAAAAAATACCGAAGTTTACATGTCTATATGCTCCTCATTCATTCATCCTTAGTACAAAAAATGGTTTACAAGATTTTGAAACCTCAGCGTTTTGATGTCAGTTAGTTATCTTTATAACTCCTGTAATATTACTATAATACCATGGCGGATTTTACCAACATCTGCCGAGTTTCACGTGCCACTGAAAGGTGGATGTCGCAAAAACAGATGTTGTCTTATGGTACCGTACACTTCCGTGTTAATGCACCGTTTGCAGGTTGCTAACTTGCCTATTCTTCAGACCGTTAGAACAAATGATATGTCAGAACAGTATTGTCACAATTTTCCCTCAATTACAAATGTCATGTCAGCATAGCAAAATCATACATCATTTCTGTCTCAATCAATGCACCTATATATATCTAGTTCAAATATCGTCACAATTGACAATAGCTTAATTCAGATAATTTTTTGTTCTCTCGCCTCGTTCGTCCTCAGTTTTTCACTTCTTTTATTCCTATTTGTATTTTCATACATTCTCATTTATTACCTATCGATATATGTACATACATATTTTCTTTATTCATGAAATATATTTACTGCCCTAGATGCATGAACCTATGTCAAGATTTCAACACCAAAATCTTAGCATTTCGGTCAAAACCTTAAGTGGGAGAACCGACATGATGAAGGGAAATTCTCCATTTTTTTCTTTTATTTCAGCTAGCCATTTCTTATATGCCTATCTGTATTTGTAATTTAAAACTTTTGCATTAAATTTAAGGGCAAATAAGTTTTTATTTATATCGGCCTTTTGTTGACAAGCGGTCTTCATTATGTATTTTTAACACGGGTTCACGACGAACTTTGACCCTTCTGGTTGATCTTTACCTTTTCAAAGAGAGGTCTAAATTCAATTGTTGGTGGTTTTCTTACTTCTTATTTGTGTATGATATGAAACATCCTGAGTTACTTTTAGAACAAATACTTGCGTTTACTACTTTCTGACGCAAAGCCACATACTGCTATAAGTCTGTTACATGTTTTTCCTGAGAAAATCATTTTTCACACGAATGCTGACTGTGTTGTTTTCATTGATAATTTCACGAGAGAATGCACGTAATTAACGGAACAAGTTAGCATTCATTTCTCAGATAATTTCCAAAGAGGTTTTGTAATTATATACAGCAAAGTATGAGTGGTAACTGCTACCTGTACAACAAACGTTAGCACTTAGCTTTAGTTATCTTTCAAAACAATTAATCCTTCTGTTAGCGAGTATGAAACTTCGCCAACTCGTATGCACACACACAAACACACATGCCCTTACTACCTAGAAATTTGCTTTTTACAGCAGTTGGGAATAAAACTGACTATGTGCTCATGATTGAAGCCAACATTAAGAAGTCCTTCAAATATATTCCTAACACATTTTTACAGAAAAGGCTTCGAAGCTCGAGTTTGGCAGATAAATCAAATATGACGTCCTACTGTATGAATACAAGAACGGTGCCATTTTTAACTTGAAAACAGCAAAGATTAAGACGCTTACTTTCTTTTAATTAAGGCAGAAATGTGAAGGTGATATTTACATTGTCATCGACTTTAAACAGTTTTATCTGATATATATTGTACTAACCCTTTAATCTGTTTCTTTGTATCGTTGTTCTGGGCTATCTTTTCGAGTGTTTCCCCGACACATTCACTGACTCGTAAATATTTTCTTCTGCAATAGAACAATTAAAGGTATTTTAATCACGTGTTGCCTTCTAAACTGTATAGTGGAATAAAAACCTTTGTCTTTCGCTACAAACTCTTTAAAATTAAGAAGCATGTTTGTCAATTGATGTGATCAAAAATGAAACCGCCGATTGAAATTCAAATTTAGAAAAAAGCCTTTTCATTTGCTACAAAAATGGTTATAGTACATGTATTTATGATACAAAAAAGTTTTTTTTAAAGCATTGGTTTATTACTAACACTGTGATCAAAAATATTTGTTGGTGTTTCAAGCGTTTTTAGAATACAAACCTTCAAAAGTATCGTCACTGTGTAGGGACCCTGCTTGGTATGTATCATTCTGTACCGCCATTGTTTCTGACTTCCCGGTGTCTGAAGCCGACTTTCGGCCCCTAATTTTGTTCAAGAAGTTCGATTTGTTCTTGAACATGCCCGTCAGTGACCTAGATAATCTCTTGTTCACACTTTCGGATTCCTTTAACTCTTTTGATTTGACCCTGAAAGGTACATAAATGGGACTGCTTTAAAAGTGGAGCAAGTCAAAGTAGGTACTTTATACTGCCCGGGGGAAAAAAACTTGTTCATATGACAAGTTTCGCTTTCAGATTTGAGCAAGTGTTTGTGTTTGATGCATATCGTTCATTACATGGCAATAATATATACTGCCTATATACCTTCAGGATATCATTTATCTGTAATTAATTAAATCTACATAGTGAGAAATACGAACAACGTAATAGCATTCCTTTGTATTGTAATGTTGCAAAGTCTAATACTCATGGTATTTAAAAAGCGGTAACATTTACTTCTTGAATACTACTAAACTTTTTATATATCAACAATATGATTCGGGTTTCTGAAAAACTTATTTCATCAACAAAATATTTAGTTATTTCATCAACATTCTAGCCGTGACTTCTGGAAACTACGTTCAGTTTACAATTACTGCATGACCACTGCAATAATTCAACTTTCATTTGTCCTTGACATTGTTTGCTATTGTTGTATGCAACTGCATTATAATGAATCATAAACCTACAAAATTTCTTAAGTGGACTTGTTCATTAATCAATTTGGACTCATCCATTTGTCATTTAAATAGGTATTAGCCAAGGTAACATTGACTGAGGGAGAGGAGTGGTGGTCCAGTGCTTGACTGGTAATCCATGGGTCGCGAGTTCGATGCCCCGCTCCTCTACTAACATTAATAATTGACTTTTCCCTGAGATGTTAAACCAAGGTCCCATGTATGAGCATGAAAGGAACCACGGGTGTCTCTAAAATATGAGGCTTTCTGTATCTTGCACTAATCCCCGCAACCAAACATTACTGAACTCTGCAGGAGGCGTCGGTCATATGGGCAACCGGTACCGACGATAAACTGAGATAGAAATCATTGAGTGAGCAGCTAACAGTGCAAACTTTAATTATTCTTTATGTATGTACAGACTGATCTACATCAACTCAGATAAGATTTGTTGTATACATTATAAAGAATAGATATGGACGCCCTTCACTAATACTGTCATATATACAACCAGTTCAATGCTTTTGGGTTCATATTAAGATGTTCATCTATAAAAAGTGTTGTATTTACCCTATTTGTAGGATACCAGAACATGAAAATACCCATGTATCATCCTTGATTTACAATAAACCTTAGAAACTGGAACCGTAAAACTAACTCGACAATATTACTTTGTAGTGATTTACCTAATCAGCTCCGGAATATTTCGTTTTCGAGTTGAACTGTACCAGGTTAGCAACAGATCGATAAGAATTGATATGTACATCTGATAAAGTAGATTCTAACTGACTTACGTCAGTATATTTATGAGAAAATGTATTCCCCGAAATTCCGTACATATCAAATTATGCACGTGTCTCATAAATAAAATTATTTTCCAAGTAAATAATAATTGTCCTTGATGTTTTACATATTATCAGTATAAAATCATACTGAAAAAAGGTCAATTTTTTAGATGAATTTACCATGACCTTTTTTTTCAGTATGATTTTATACTGATAATATGTAAAACATCAAGGACAATTATTATTTACTTGGAAAATAATTTTATTTATCTAATGTCTTTGATCTTTATATTTCTCTTTGTTAGGTTGTTACATTAAACTACATTTTTCTATGATAAGTAATCAAACATTTTTGTTATTATATAATAATCATTTATCTAGCATTTTATGTATTTTGTCCACTTGTAAATATATTTTCAGTTTTGTTTATATAAAATATTGTAAACTCATCTTTTGGTCGAATAGAAGATTATCTATCTATTTCTCTAACCATATTTACTTCGTCGATTAAGCCTCAAGAGCGAAAATAATACGGTTTATATAAATAACTTGATAAGTTTACGTGCAATCAGAATTATATTTATCAATTATTAGGTAATGTGATACTTCTCGTATACAGGCAGTCCAAATGAATGATACGTGAAAATTGATAAAATGTTTACATACATATGGGGTTCGGTCAAAAATATTCCCATGATGTACTGTCAATAGTCTGACAATAGTATCTTACAGCATTTCCAGGTCGAAATCCTATGGTTTTACCTGTGTATTATTTCTACATACCTTTTGGGAAGTTGTACGTCACTTCCGGCACTCATGGGAGACTCTGCCTCATAATCTTCGTATGCCATGTCGTTATGTCTGATCAACTCCTCATACGATTGTTTACTGATCTTTTCCACTGGACAATGAATAAACACATTTTTGTCAGGAAACATGAAGTAACCAGGCGGAAAGCCTAGACACTCTTTCACTGTCAACATAATATGATGCCTGGCAGGCACTAGTAAACAATCTCTTACACGGTTGTCAATATGGCGGGAGGTACTGCTGTGGTCAGATTTTGGTACGGGTGAAATGAGGGCAATGGCTTCGGTTACAAAATGACTGAGTGAAATCTCAGAGCTTATTGGCAAACAGCTCCACAAGCTGGAATAATCTGCAAGGAAATCTACCTTAAACGGAAGTTCTGGTTTATACCGGAAGACGTCATCTGCAGTGAACCCTTCTGCTTTATTCCTAGATGGCATTTCGTGCATATACACCTCCAAGTCCTCTGGCAGTTTAATTTTTTCAAAAGAACCGGGTTCTTTCTGTTTTTCACAATGAATGACCGGAAACTGTCCGACTGTTTTTGATTTCGTTTTCACTTTATGCATTTTTGACTGCAAAGTTTTAAACTTTAGTACATCACCAGTTTGTAATGAAAAAGCCACTGGCCAATCTGAAGCTACATCCTGGAGTATCTTTATGTAAAGATCTTCACTTAAAGAATCTGGAAAAATCAATTTCATTTCTTCAATTGAATTAAATTTTCGCAATGTTTTTCTAAACCTTCCGTTCATGTTCCTATCAATAGAGAAATACATCTCCCCTGACCTCGCAAGAATTCTGTCATGTCGTTCTATGTCATGGATGACTACGTCACTTCCGGGTTCCAGACAATGCTCAAACTCTGATGGCATATCTTTGTAATGCACCAATGTAGCAAGCACCGGGAAATCCTCATGAAACGTGTCAAGGAGTTCACTAAGTTTGTACAGTTTAAATGCAGGCGGTAGAGTGGAGAGTTCCTCCACGTCACCAGTTCTCGGCCGTTCGTAATCGTCTGGTGTATATTCTTTGACCAGAATATCAACTGATAGTGGGATCTTCCATACCTCTTGTAGATTGTCGCTTGGTGAAGCTGCAAGGAACATTTTGGTTTTATGATAAGTCAGGAGACCTTTATATGACAAAGGGAGTCCCATTATTCTTTGCAGGGCGTCTGAATTAGAAAGATTACAATACAGCTTGTCATCGTTTCCCGCTTCTGCATCTAAATCTACCGTCATGTGGTCATGTGACAGCACCAACTTCCGATCAACAGGACTCAGTTCAAGGATTTCCCTCAAGCTGTACGACTTGTCGTCCTCGACAGCTGTAAAGTCCCCACGACACTCACCCGGCAGCTCCACAACATTCCCGTCAGGATCTTCACACTGAAGATACACCCGCCGGTCACTTGGATGTTTGATTTGACGAATAAATCTAAATACTTCACCTGACTTGACAATAGCAGGTAGATATGGGTCATCATAAAATACATTTGCTTTGAAATAAGTTGGACTAGCTTTAAGTAAATCTAAAACTGTCGGATAAACGGTTCTAGGCATGTTTGGATTTTTAAAATCTGGAAATGGTAAAAGCACTTTAAATTTCACTTTTGTATCCGGTGAAACTTGAACTAACCTTTTCACACCTGTGTCTGAGTCATTAAATGATAATGTAACATTTTCAACAGCTAAAGTCCGTAACATTAATATCATTCCTTTTTGTATATTGCACGATCCATGGCCAACCGGGCCTATGTCCTGGCCCCCGACAACCTCCACCCATGCCGGAAGGTCAAAACACTCCGTGAATTCATTAATTGTAAACACATCTCCATTTTTGTTTTTACCGTCACTCTTTTCCGCCATATTTGCTGTCGACATGTATAAGGAATGTTCGTTATTGATTTACACCTGTACAATTTTACCTGTACAGTACCGTGTATGATTGCCTCCCTTGCAGGTAATCTTAATAATTTTCTACGTGCGCAATCATTAGGTAGAAAGCTTTGAAATACAAAAACAAAACACACACGCGCTCACTTTGAAATATGGAATTATACCGATGAAAGGAAATAACTTTTAAAACATATAAGAAGTCACAATCACTAACACAGGAAAAAGACAAACTATTGAATTACTTTGTAGTAGGGTTATGTCATGTCATGTCAATCTGGTATGTATTATATTATCGTTTTTTCAGTGTGTCAAACTTACGTTAATATCGCGTACTTTTTACCTACTCTAGACTCTTTTCTCATGGAAGTCTTCGTACCAGGATTTAATTCAAGCGGACGTCAGTGTATCCGTACACTAGAAACATCTAAACTTACTGTGCGGGTACCCGTCTTCCCTATATCAGGAAATTTCAAGACAAGTTTAAACAGTATACATTTGACCAATGACATGGGAAAAAGGGGCACTCGGACATTTGTTTTACTATTGAAATAAACTGATATGAAAAACAGCAAAAAGAACGCCAAATTTCTCGTCCTCTTCAAAAACAAAGTTGAAGTTAAAAAAATATAGCTCGAATATTGCCCTTCATAAAAATGCCAATTTTGTATAAAATTTGTTGATGACCATTACCATGGCAACAGTTTTTGGAGACAGTTCTTTCTTGTGTAAAAATGATGATACCTGAATAAATTGCAACTTTGAAAGATGAAATTTATAGCTCTGTAAAAAGGTGGGATACATTGAAAAGGTACAGAATTTTACAAGGAAATAGCTGAAATTCAAATGTATAAAATACACCATATTGATTTACTGCCAACCGGAATTTAGATAGAATCTGACGTCAAATTTGGGCAAGTGACGTTAGGCCTGTTTCAAGGATTATTAATTTTGTGTGTCCTGTTCCTCTTCAACATGATAGAATATCTTATCTGATCTTTGCAGGAAGCTGAAATTTTCAGACAATTATCCTCAGATATCATTCGTTCAAAATTAGTCACGGTAAAGGTCAATTTCCAAACTTTTGTCCGAGTGCCCTTTTCTCGTGTCACCGGTCATATAAAAACTGCATCAAAAACGCTAACGGGCCTTAAACTATACCAGGCCTGAAATGACAATATGATGTTGCTGTTTAGTTATAGATTGTTATATATAGATCTAATAGATTAATACGGAGGGTACGTTGATCCTGAATATGCTCAGTAAATAAACTCAACTCTCTCCCTGAGACTCAAGTCATTGAAAACATTTAGTTGGTGCAATCCAATTCACATCTCTTTTTATCCATTTCTAATTGACTACATATCATGTTTGAAGATGAAGATTGAATGGGATTTCATATATTTTTATCCCTGAATTTGTGATATCTTTTTTAATTACGTCCCCTTATAAATATTAGTAAATTTTCTACCTTAAACTTTAAACGTGGGCAGGAACAAATGTATTCTATCAAAAATTTTAAATATTACCTGTGTTATACAATCATTTCCAAATATTTTAGAAATTATTTCAGCTAAGTGCTCATAAAACTGTTTACATAAATTTATTATATATAGTGTATTGGAGCCATATTGCAGTAGAGTTATGATCCTTAAAAGATCGATCATAATGCGTCTCTCGCATTGCAGATCAATAATTTTGAACGGTCCATTGTGGCTGTGATAATTTAACGGTCGGGGTGACAGTAGTCTTTGAATAATCAACGTAAACAGAAACGCAGTATACATGAGTGTGCAAGTTCCATGATTAAATGTTTTGGCATAAAATGATGAAATTCGGTCATACAAATCACAAGGTCACTGTGTGTTTAACTTGGTATCTAAATTTGCTTAGCCCCGTGAAGGTGTAAAAAAAGCAAAGTTCACGTGATAGCATGTTGTGATACCACTCAATACTCTACGTCTTGCCCACGTTCGTAATCGCCACTTTACTGAAATTAGTATTGTAGGCAATCATAATTGCTACGTTCTAAGAAGCAGACTCCGCGATCAAGGTCTGCGATCTCGTCGTCCTTACGTTGGTTTGCCCCTAGCTTAAGGTCTTCAGCGTACACGATTTATATACTGTTACAGGACGCCGCATCATATAAATGAACAAAATGTTAAAAAAGTGGCTTATAAAGTTTTGGAAGCCAGAACTTTAGTTTGTCCCTTACTCCTGCACGTCGCGTGCGTCGTTTAGCTTGGTTGACAGCTCAAGCTCCAAGGTTGTTCCCAATGCATCGATGGAGACGAGTGTTTTTTTTACAGATGAGTGTCGGTTCACTCTGTTAAAAAAACAATTACTTGGTGCAATCCAATTCGAATCTCTTTTTGACTTCATACTATGTTTGAAAATGAAGATTGAATGGCGTTTCTGTGCATACATTTCATATCATTTTTAACCCTGAATTGGAGATATTTATAATTACTTCCCTTTATCAATATTAGTAAATTATCTACCTTAAACTTAAATTGTGGGCAAGAATAAATGTATTATATCAGAAATAAATAAATGTTACATTTGTTATGCAAGTTGTTCAAAATATTTTAGAAATTATAGCAGCTAAGTGCTCATAAAACCGTTTACATAAATATAGTATATATAAGGTCTTTAACAAATGTTGCATTAGAGTTATGATTCTTTAAACAGCGATTGCGAAGCGTTTCTCGCTTTACTGATCAATAGTTTTGTACGGCTAATTGTGGCTGTGATCATTTACATTGGAGTAGGGGAAGATTTCCAATGATGACAAAAGTCTGTAGTAGAGGTTAGCCAAGACTTAGTCCTAGAGACCCTTACCAAAAGAGTGGATGAAAATGACCTATTTAATAATGGTAGGATACCACGTTATCGCGCACATGTTTTATGCCCTCTCGCGGACCAACAACCCGTCGCAACCCGTCGCTTGAAAGTAAAATGGTATTTTTCAATAAGAAATCTGTACAGGTACAAAAAAATCATGTTGTGCACCGAAGATGGCTGGTGTGCTTTGCACTTACGTAAAGATTTTTGATAATGTAAAATTCTAGTTAAGGCCTGAAATCGGGTGAAAGTTTTTTTTTCTAAATGCATGCTGAAAAAACTTTCACCCGTTTTCAGGCCTAAACTAGAATTTAATGTTATAAAAATTCTTTACTTAAAGTCGAATTACACCAACCAATCTTCGGTGCACAAAAATACGATTGTTTACAACTATTCAGATTTCTTATTGAAAAAGGCCATACTAGTATTACCTTTCGTGCGACGGATTGTTGACAAAAAATGGTCCGCGAGAGAGCATAAAACAGGTGTGCGATGACATAGTATCCTACCATTGTATTTAAACCAGGATTATATTTCTATGTGTACTGTTTTGTGTTTTTATATGTGTGACTGATGAGTGGTAAGGACTTAATAAAACAACATTTTCTAAGGTTACTTTTGTTTCTTACGTTGGTTTATCCCTTACTCCTGCACGTCGCGCGCGTCGTTTACTTAGAGGACAGCTCATGCTCGAAGATTGTTCCCAGTGCATCGATGGAGACGAGTGTTTTTTCACAGATGAGTGTCGGTTCACTGTGTTAAAAACATTCAGTTGGTGCAATCCAATTCGAATCTCTTTTTGACTACGTACCATGTTTGAAGATGAAGATTGAATCGTACATTTCATATTTTTTTTATCGCTGAATTGGAGATATTTATAATTACTTCCCTTTATCAATATAAGTAACTTATCTATCTTAGACTCAAAGTATGGGCAAAAATAAATGCATTGTATCAGAAAAAAGATAATTTCAACTTTGGTATGCAAACAGTTCCAAATATTTTAGAAATTATAGCAGCTAAGTACTCATAAAACCGTTTACATAAATATAGTATATATAAGGTCTTTAACGAATGAAGTGTTAAAGTTATGATAGTTTTGAAAGCGATCATAAAGCGTCTCTCGCATTAATGATCAGTTCTTTTGTATGGCCTTTAATGGCTGTTTTCCTTGAATTTGGGGGAAGAAGACCTTGTAGTATGATAAAAAATCTAACGGAGAATGACAATAAAGGTCATTCTGGTCAGCAAAGACTTAGTCCTAGAGATTGTCACCAAAAGAGTGGATGAAATGACCTATTAAACAATGGTAGGATACTACGTCAGCACCTGTTTTATGCCCTTTCGCGGATCAACAACCCGTCGCTTGAAAGGTAAAATGGTATTTTTCAATAAGAAATCTGTACAGTTACAAAAAAATCATGTTGTGCACCGAAGATGGCTGGTGTGCTTTGCACTTACGTAAAGATTTTTGATAATGTAAAATTCTAGTTAAGGCATGAAATCGGGTAAAAGTTTTTTTCAGCATGCATTCAGAAAAAAAACTTTCACCCGATTTCAGGCCTTAACTAGAATTTTACATTAAAAAAAACTTTTACCCGTTTCAGGCCTAAACTAGAATTAAATGTTATAATTTTTTTACTTAAAATCGAATTACACCAGCCAATCTTCGGTGCACAATAACTCGATTGTTTACAACTATTCAGATTTCTTATTGATAAGTTCATTTTACTTTTCAAGGGACGGATTGTTGACAAAAAATAGTTCGCGAGAGAGCATAAAACAGGTGTGCGATGACGTTGTATCCTAGGATTATATTTCTATCTGTACTGTTTTGTGTTTTTATATGTGTGATTAATGAGTGGTAAGGGCTTATCAAAACAACATTTTCTAAGATAACTTTTATTAATCCCCTTCCGCAAAGCGGGAAAGGGATTATAGGAATGGCCTCCGTTTGTCAGTCCGTCCGTCCCTGTGTCTGTCCGTCCGTCTGTCCGTCCGTAACACTTTCGTGTCCGCTTCATAACTTTTAAACCGCTAAAAAAATTTTGAAATAACTTGGCACAAGTGATCACCATAATGAGACGATGTGCAGAGCACAATAATTGGGTTGCTACCCCCAAGGTCAAGGTCACACTTAAAGGTCAAGTGTTAAAAGTCTACATTTCGTGTCCGCTTCATAACTTTTAAACCGCTGATTTTTTTTTAAATAACTTGGCACAAGTGATCACCAATATGAGACGATGTGCAGAGCACAATAATTGGGTTGCTTCCCACAAGGTCAAGGTCACAGTTAAAAGTCAAATATCCACATTTCACGTCTGCTCTATAACTTACTAACTTGGCATTCGAAAAGTTTTTTTATTACTTTGCACTAATGATCACCACTATGACACAACGTGCAGAACCCAACATCTGTCCATCCGTCTGTCCGTCTGTAACACTTTCGTTTTCACTCCATAACTTTTAAACTGCTGAAAATTTTTTGAACTAATTTGGCTTATGAAAAGTTTTTTTTTTATTACTTTGCATAAGTGATCACCACTTTGACACAATTTTCAGAACCCAACATCTGTCGTCCGTCTGTCCGTCCGTCCGTAACACTTGTGTGTCCGCTCCATAACTTTTAAACTGCTGAAAATTTTCTGAAATAACATGACACAAGTGATCACCATTATGAGACGATGTGCAGAACGCAATTACATTTGTATTGGGTTTCTACCCACAAGGTCAAGGTCACAGTTACAGGTCAAGTGTTAAAAGTCTACATTTCGTTTCCACTCCATAACTTTTAAACCGCTGAAATTTTTTCAAAATAGCTTGCAAGAGTGATCAACATTAAGAGGCGATGTGCAGAGCACAATAATTGGGTTCCTACCCACAAGGTCAAGGTCACACTTAAAAGTCAAGTGTTAAAAGTCTACATTTCGTGTCCGCTTCCATAACTTTTAAACCACTAAAAATTTGAAATAACTTGGCACAAGTGATCACCATTATGAGACGATGTGCAGAGCACAATAATTGGGTTGCTACCCACAATGTCAAGGTCACAGTTAAAGATCAAATATCCACATTTCACGTCTGCTCTATAACTTACTTACTTGGCTTACGAACGGTTTTTTTATTACTTTGCACAAATGATCACCACTATGACACGATGTGCAGAACCCAACTTCCAGGTTGCTAGCCCAAAGGTCAAGCTTAAATGTTCTCCATAACTTTTTGACTTTATAGAAGATTTTAAATAACTTGGCAGAAATTATTACTGTCATGAGACTATGTGCTTATAAATATGCTGGAACAACATCAAGGTCATGGTTTGTTAAAGGTCAAGAAGTACATATTCATGTCTGCTGCGGAAGGGGATTTAGCTGTCCTTCAGACTGCCTTGTTTCTTATAAATATTTACTAATATTTACTACATTAAACTGGTTAATATCTTAATCCAAACTGTGTGACTACTAGACTCATCTACATGCTGCTATCAGAGAGTACAAAAATGCTGCATTAGCCTATAATAAGGCGTGGCTAATTATAAATGAAAGGTATAGAAATACAGAATTACAGACACTACACTATGATATTACAATAATTAGAAAATATATACAGTCATAGTCTTTAAAACGACAATCAATTACAGTGGCATCATTTTGTTGGGTACGTCAGATTTTTATTTTCATTTTCTCAACGCGAAAAAGCTTAAAATATTTGATAAGACAATATTTTAATTCGGTGAGGCCGAAATTAATTAAATAATCTCTGTGTCTCGTGGACGGCTGGGAGGGAATTCGATTCATGCACAAACTGTAAGAAGCAGACTCCGCGATCACGGTCTGCGATCTCGTCGTCCTTACGTTGGTTTGTCCCTTACCCCTGCATGTCGCGCGCGTCGTTTAGCTTGGTTGACAGCTCATGCTCCAAGATTGTTCCCAGTACATCGATGGAGACGAGTGTTTTTCAAAGACGAGTCTCGGTTCACTCTGTTTCGTTCAGATGGTCGACGTCGTGGTGAACGTTTTGCCGACGCTTGCGTTCTTGAGAGGGATAGGTTTTTGGGCGGCTCGGCTATGGTCTAGGGAGGGATATCGCACGAGGTTCAGTCACAATTAATTATGATAGATGGGAATTTAACTGCCATAAAATATAGGGATGAAATTCTTCGCCCTGTTGCAGTCCCAAATGTGCAACAGCGCAATCCAATCTTTCAATTGAATCCTGGAGTTCCTGGTTCTATCCACACTTGGGCCGGCAAAATTTCTCCTTGATAATTTATCTCAGACAATGCGTCTACAGGTCATTTGCCCCTCACCTCTGAAGCAAGTGAGGAAGTAGTCAGTCACTTGCATAAAAATTGGTTAGTAACTGGTTGGATACCCAGAAACATTTGTTAGCTGGACTGACCGCTTGGATATGACCACAGCTGTTTAAACTGGCGTAAAACCCCAAGAAACCAATAATCTTTCAACATGACGATGGCAGAGTTTGTCGAGACTTTCTGGTATACCATATCATTAAGCTACTCGATTGACCGCCTTACAGTCCAGATTTGTCCCCAATTGAACATCTTTGGGATGAACTGGACAGGAGGGAAAGAGGTGTCAGAATCCCCCGCAACTCTTGACGAATTAAGAACTGGTTTGTTGGAGGAGTGGATTCCCATGAGAAGGATAAATGCACTTATGAGCTCCATGCATAGGAGAATCAGGGCCGCAACAACAATGCGCGAGGGGGTGGTGGTGGCAGGGGCATACGAGATATTAGAGAGTGTGTTGATTTCATTTTGTGGTTAAGGGGGGGGGGGGGGGGGTACCATAAAAAATGCTTCAATTACTTAAACTATTCTATAGAGCATTACGTTGTATACGTTATAGACCCAGAAAGTTCACCCTGCGTTTTTTGTTGTTGTTGAGTATATGATGACAAAAGCCTTACTTTTTCATGGAAGTGTTCGTATGCTATTGGACCGGGATTTAATTCAAGCGGACGTCAGTATATATGTACACTAGAAACATCTAAAGAATAACTTACTGTGCGGTGTACCCGTCTTCTCTATTATCAGGAAATTTCAAGAAAAGCTTAAACTTTCTATTTGAAAGGTAACGAGCCTGAAACAATAATACCAGGCCTGTTAGATTAATACGGTTGAGCCTGAATATGCTCACTAAATAAATTCAACTCTCTCCTTGAGACTCAAGTCATTGAAAACATTTATTGGTGCAATCCAATTCGAATCTCTTTTTGATTATATACCATGTTAGAAGACTGAATGGCGTACATTTCGTATCTTTTTATTCCTGAAATGGTGATTTTTTAATTATCTCCCTTTATAAATATTAGTAAATTTTCTACCTTAAACTTTAAATATGGGCAAAAATAAATGTATTTTAAAAAAAGAAAAATAAATTTTACTTTTTTATGCAATTACTTCCAAATATTTTAGAAATTTTAGCAGCGGAGTACTCATAAAATTGTTTACCTAAATTTAGTATATATAAAGGGTTTGTACCGTAGGACAGTTGAGTTATGATTCTTTAAACAACGATCGTGAAGCGACCCTCGCATTGCAGATCAGAAATTTTGTACGGCCCTTCGGGGCTGTAATCTTTTAAAGTTGTAAAACAAAGCTCGACCGAGAAAAGCTGTAGTTCATTCTGGTCAGGCCAGACATAGTCACAGGGACTCTTAACACAAGACGGTTGATGAAAATAGCCTATTTAACATGTTTAAACCATGACTATATTCCTATGATATTACAATAAGTTTATACACTCATAGTCTTGAAAATAGCAATCAATTACAAATTGCAGGGGGTTTTTTTTGTAGCATCATTGTTTGTTGGGTATGTCACACTTTTTTCTTTTCGTTTTCTAATCACGAATAACCTTCAAATATTTGATAAGACAATATTTTAAGCCGGTGAGACCGAAATTGGTTAAGTGATCTATCTGTGTCTCATGGGTCGCTGGAAAGGAATTCGATTCAAGAAAAACTGTGGAATAAAACTTACAATAAAAGTATTTGCATACTTATTCTAGATCATAATACCTTGACAATCTTCATATAAAGTATGCATTTTTTTACATTAACAGCTCTTCACCGTTTCTCTTCGTGTGCCATTTGGCCGAGATTTATATTACAAGCAAACCTTTGGTTATATATTTTTACAGTAGAAACGTCTAAAGAATAAGTTGTTGTGCAGGTTAATCATTTGGTGTACTATATCTTGTTGTTGTTGCTGTTGTTTTAAAGAACTCTCTTCATAAATGTTAGTAAATTTTAACGGTCTTACACTTCGACAATGGAGAGAAATGAATATGAATTTAGAAACGTGTAAGATTAATGTGATACGAAAGACATGGGAAGGTAATCTATGGAAACTGGCGAGAAAAAAGTTACATAAGGATAAGCCTGTCTGCACAGTTTGAGTCAATGGTACAAGAGCACAACTGTAAACAGGATTGAGGAAAGAACATTTCATCTTCACTTCATCTTAAATGCTCTGTGAAATTAAAATAAGATATCTTCTAGATTACCTTTATCGTACAATTTAATACTCTGCTTGTTTCGAATAGAAATAAAAAAAACATCAGATTTACAATCAATATTTGCAAAAGGTAAGCGAGCTCAAGGTCAATCGAAAGGACAAGCAAGAAATAGCAAGTACTTGGTAGTAATGTTAAAGTTTTGAAGTATGAAGTTTGAATATTATATTGCATATTATCTAAATATCAATCGGTTTTGCTTTTGTTATGTGAACAATGCATCGTGTTCTTGCTGATTTGACTCAAAGTGCTCTGGTCTCAATAAGGTCATTGAGTACCTACCCTTTTCACTTTACCAGTACAATGTCGAGCTGGCTCAACATTCAGCTCGACATTCGTTTTTTGGGCGATTTTTCGTGTTTTGAATGTCGAGGCAAATGTCGGGCTTACTCACTATTCAGCTCGACATTCATTTTTGATCGTTTTTTTTCGAGTTATGAATGTGGAGCCGAATGTCGAGCTGGTTCAACATTCCTTCGACATTCGTTTTTAAGCGTTTCTTCGTGTTTTGAATGACGAGCCGAATGTCGAGCTGGCTCAACATTGTTATAAATATGATATCTCAATATAGGATCAACTGTAGAAATAAACTGGCATTTGTTCTGAACCCAAATTTGGTTCAGCGCTGATACTCAATTATCAGTTGTACTGTTTTGATCAGAAATACATTACATTTTAATTTTTCCTTTTTATTCATTTTAGGAATTCTTACACCAATAAAATAAAAATGCACACCAAAAAGACTAAATTTCTTTCCTGCAATTAAACACTATTTAAATGTGCAAAATGTTTCCCTTTTCTTGTAAAGTTTTTCTTAGTTAATTAACAGAACATAAACCTAGACTAAGGCAATTGATGCTTTGTTTACATCTTGCTTATTGTGTATGAAAAACCTAAATTAAAATATTAACTCGGAAATCAAAACAAAAACTTACAATGCTAGTAAAATGGGCTTGTGCCTCCGAATATTTTACACATCAGAAACAGGTTTTTCCTAATAAATTATCTTCTGACATATTTGTCTTTAAAACTGACTTATCTTTTAGATATTTGAGATGTTAATTGGAGTGTTTAAGGTTATTAGAACACTACAAAGTTTGTAAGATAAAACTGCAAAATTGACCTACGCGCATAGCACGATTACTTGATCTCTTTTTTGGACACTGACAGAGAAAAAGTACTAAGCAGAGTTTGTGTACAGTGATTCTCTTTATTTGCTTGTAATCACAGTAAAATACTGATTCTAAAACACTCAGATAATTTTAAGGATTTTCACTTTAAACTTTAGTAAATAATTAAATTTCCTTAACACATAGTTGAACACATTTTCTAAATACTCATAAAGTTATAAAATGGAAGAATTCAAATTTTCAGGTTCGTTATAAACATGATACGAACATAAAATAAACCCTACTGTAAACGTTATCAACCTCATTTTAACACAGTCGCTTAAAGGAGCCAACAAAACTAACAGAATTAAAAATAAAAAATTACAAAGGAAATTGAAAAATGCGTATCATACGGAAACGAAGTGACGACAACAAAATAGCACAATGACAGCTCCTGTCTGGACTGATGAAAAACTGCAAAAAGTAGATCAGTCATTGTCATTACGTTTCCTTTTCTGTGATTCGTTGCCTTTGAAAAAATGAAGATGCACTATTTTAGAAAAAAATATCTGATTCAATACTTTCGTCTCTTACATGTAGACGCACTGAAAACAGCTTTGATTAAAATAACTATGCAAAACTTATTCATCAGATTTCATGTATACCGTTCTACAGCCGCTCTAGAATAATTGTGCAATATTTTCCTCATATTTCGATGATTAAGGAAATGTGTCACACGCTTCATGCATGGACTTCATTGGAAGGGATTCGTTACACTGTGCAAAATGACTGTCAACCGAGAACAACGTGTGCTTGAAACGGCCTGTCAGTTATTGGCCACCATTTTGGTTAACGCCAGGTATTCATTACGAGGTAGGTGATACTTATGATAAGGGTTGACTGTCATAAATCACTGTTTGCAGATGGTACTCGAAATTCGAATCTAGGCATTAGAGATTGATGCATGTTGCTTGCGACCTGTCACGTCAAGTCAAAATGAAAATGTTGAAAAAAGACAGATAAAATCTTAAACTTTTACTATAAAAACAGTAAGAGAATTACCAAGTTATCAAAAATATGTCTACGGCATCATTATCGAAAGGAAAAAAAAGATAAACAAAATTATGCTACACGGAAAAAAACGCTTTAAAATGAATGTTGGGCTGAAAGTTGAGCCAGCTCGACATTCGGCTTGACATTCAAAACACGAAAAAAGGTTAATAAATAAATCTCAAGTTGAATGTTCACCCAACTCGACATTCGGCTCGACATTCAGAACAGGAGAATACGTTCAAAAACGAATGTCGAGCTGAATGTTGAGCCAGTTCGATATTCGGCTCGACATTCAAAAACAAAAGATAAAAAATGAATGTCGAGCTGAATGTCGATTGCTGATCTCAGAGCTAACTTCACGGACTTAGCTCAATGACGACATCAGTTTTTCTTCAATATTTTTTTTTTCGTTTTATTTTTCAGTTTTTCAAAGTTTTATCCTCTTTTGATTGTCGAGTCGAAACTTTAAAAAAACGGATATCGAACTGAATTTTGGGCCTGCTCGACATTCGGCCCGAAATCCGGAAAATGAAAAATATGTAGAATAAAAAATGAATAACGAGCCTCTGACATTGGCTCTACATGTTGATATTGCTGATCTCAGCGCCATCACATGGTCACAAAGTAAACTTGACAAAAATACAATTGCCAGCAATTTTACCTTGCATTGGAGTTATAATTTCTTGTAAGATATAAAATACTGCTTTGTTGCTTTTATTACAGATTTATATGTTTACATACTTAACACCTTTACTTTAATGTCTCTGTCGAACTGACAAGTTTCTCGTTTAAACAGTATCGCTTACAGAAAACAAGGTTAAAATTGGCATGAACATTTGTTTGATTTGTACGGAGCCCCTAAAGTGACATGATACACTCTTATTTTTTGTCACATTTATTTTATTTCATTTAAACGAAAAAGAGAATGAACGAATTATTATTTCGGTTAAACGAATTATTATTTCGTTCAAACGATATATTATTTGGTTTAAACGAAATATTATCTGGTTTAAACGCAATAAAATAAATGTGACAACAAAAAATAAGAGTGTATCATGTCACTTTAGGGGCTCCGTAGATTTGCTTTATCTTAGTATTGCCTGCTGCTTGTGTAATCACATGAATGTGCAAGCTTTAATACAGGGTTAAAGGTGATAAGTTCAAAGGTGATAAGTTTCAGCCAGTACAGAGTTCCTGTTGGGCTAAAAACCGGGGATGTCATTTATGGAACATCGCAACAAAAAAATATATACATGTAGTTAGTTCTAAGATAAATCGTGTGTACTAGTGTAAGAAAGATAGATTTTATGTAAACGAATATCTGATGTACAAAATATGCAAAAATGAGACAAGACAAATATTTGAACACTGAATCTATGATTAAGATTTCGAAAAGTGTTCATTCTTTTATGGCAAAGATAACACGGCATTTTGATATTGATAATTTAAACAACTTTGTTATTATTAACTTATTATTATTATTTACAGTGTAATTCAAACGAAATGATGGATAAAGAGGACATCTTAAAGAATGTTTCTATTTGCATTTCAAAGGAACTGGAAAGAAAAGGACATTCCAAACATAAGTTAGATATAGCCTCGTGGCTAGTAAGGATTCGCGAAAATGTTGAAAACAGAGGAGGAAATAACCCATTATTTAACACCGGAAGTAATGCTGAAGGCACTGACGTCAGTGGAAGTGACAGAGACTTAATGGTGGTGTTTCCTAACTGTGAAGTTGTTGCAGACAGCAGAGATGTCAAGTTTTCAAAGGAAAAACATGTTTTCGTTATGATCCAAGATAGTACAAGACCCTGCTACACAAAACTCCTTTTACTTCAGGAGGGTCAGTGTTTAGACAAAGAGAGTGATTTATTTCAGTGTTTGGGTGGGAAAAAGCAGCTTTGTGTTGAAGATGGAAACGGCGGATACCTGTTTTCGAGCGATAATTTTACCAAAGAATTGGCAAGGCGTACTTCTGAGATAATGCAGTCGTCTGCGAACCACGTCCTTTCTTCTTTTCATGTACATGGTCCTTGTACCACGTTTGACAATACTGTTGGGAAAATTAAATTCGATACTGATTTCGCATATTGCTTTCATTGCAAAACATTACCAAATGAAGCGGTCGCATTTCGTACACGTTCACGTCAGCACAACTGGCCCTCGGAATCCCTTATCAAGAAGCTCATTGATCTTGGATGCCATATAGTCGCTGTTGGTGATAAAAGTTCGAAAACCCATTTTGTAGAATGGCGTGTATCCTTTGCTCTCTTTGAGAGAGAGTTAGTATGGAGTTTGAACGACACTCAATGTAAATGCTATGTTATATTAAAGATGTTGTTGAAAATACATATCGATAAATTGGCGCCTGAGGAATTGAGCTCTTATGCTTTGAAAACTTTGATATTCTGGTGTGCTGAAAGTGATGATCCATTATTTTGGCAGGAAGAGAATTTGGTTCCCTGCGTTCATCGCTGCTTATCAAAACTGCAAACATGTGTATCTGAGAAAAGACTTCCACATTTTATAGTGCCGGAAAACAATCTTCTCGCAACAAAGTTCAAGGACGACAAGATCCACTTTGGAGTCACAGAGCTAATCTCACAGATGGTAAACTGGCACTGGTGTAAACTTTTACAATGCCCCTCATTAACTGTCCTGAACACGGTTTGGCAAGAAGTCAATCACGATGTGAAGATGTTTTTGCAGCATGCTTCGCGTCACCCGAACATAGCTGTTCCGTTTTATCAAGATGTTGTCACATTCAGAGCGTTGCAAACACTTTATATGGATATCAACAGTTACCTAGCAACAAGTGACGACATGCTGAGTACGTTTAAGTCGTTCAAAGAAACGAATGTAGACGATATAGGTAAAGAAATATTGGAATTTGGAATATGTGCTCTGACATGCCGAATGTCTCATATTCTGAAAAATAGCCACAAAGTTATACTCTATGAGCGCACCACCGTCTCCAAAACGTCAGACAAAATTATGACAGATACTATAATGGGATCAAACTTGCCATCACGTCCCGGTAAATATGTCAGCATCAATTTGGAGTCAGTCACTGGATGTGATGTATGTTCAGAGAATCTACGATTGGCTTTACACCTCTTGCTTCGCGGAAAATTTGCAAAAGCTGAAGGGATACTTGAGAACGTCTTGAAATCCTACAAACCTCATGTCATATACATTGGTCTGTGTGGACCTGAAGAACTGGACTTGATAGAATACTGCTGCTATACATCTTCTTCGGGAAAGATGTCGATCTTAGAAAAAGCTCAAAAACTTATAGCTTTTGATTTTACAATATGCGAAAACGATACAGTGACACGTTTTCTTCAGCGGGAGCAGCTGTTCTGGAACGAGCCTGATGTTCCTATCTGCATACATCCCAGAGTAATGGCGTACTACTTGTGTTTTCTGTCCGCTCATGGTCAGCATCAAGAAAGAAGAGCTTGGGGCTATATGTTCCCTCTGTCAATGAATGTTGAAGCAATGTACAAGAACAAAAATCTGTTTTCGTATATCCCATGGAACCTCCTTGGACATTGCTACGTACTTAGAGGGTTGTATGGTAAAGCATTCAAAGCTTTCTGTAACTCATTAAAGTCAAAACCTTCACACAATCCTGCTTTATATTACATAGCACAACTGTGAACTTTGTCTGAAATGTGTGAAACTCAAAACTGGTATTTGATAATATGAAGTAGAGTGACCAGCTAAACCTCTGATACACTATCATCCAAAAATACTTGATGTGTTGCCTTGCTCTTGCAATGGGCAAACGTATATAAAACGTTGAACGGATGTCGTCTCGCACGAATTCCTTTTACCATTATAAATTTCTTACCAGTTGGCCTGTACAAAAATGATATATAGGTTATATTAATTCAATACTGTTTGGTGTAATGTATCAAATAGTAGTCATCTTGACTAGAGCTATTAAGTTTTTACGACAACTTTATCTGGGAATTGTCATACCAACGCAAACATTTGCCCATACAGTTAAGAGTAAACAAAATTATAACAACATTAGATTTATTAGTATATTTTCTCTATAATAATGACTATTATAATTATTAAACTTTTTTGTTAATTTATTTTAATAACAGAATAATTATGATTATCTCCTCGACTGAACCACATTATTATAAATAATATTGTAGAAAAAAAGGATGACACAAAAAATATATAATAATGACATACGACGAGTGCTCAAACACTCCACAACTACAGAACAACAATGTTAGCGTGAAGTTACTTCCCTTAGCTCTGTAGCTAACATCAAAGATATAGTTTATAGAATACTTGTACAGCAAATGGCAAATTTATTGTCCGTAGACGCAGTTATGTTTCCAATGAAATTGCATGTTAGTTACAAAATAAAGTGCCGAAGAACTATAATTAGTCTGTTTGGTGTCGCAAACCTGAACAAATATAACAAATTATATCACAATTACTCATTGAATTGAAGCAACAATATCGAGCTAAATTATGGAAAGTTACAAAACTGGCCATGGATGTAAATGAGTTTGGGCATCTATTAGCTAATCTCTAGTATTTTTACAAATTTTTCAGAATGTCTAAAGTAGAATTAACACACTATCGTGATTATTTATCGTCCAACTTGCTCCTTGACAAAGACATGAAAATATCTTAATAAACTAAGCAACAACCTCATATTGAATGCAAAAACAGTCTTATTTTGTTAGTGAGAGAATACATGTTTCATAAAACTGAAAAAAATGCTCTTTCAAAATTCGAACACACATAATGAACTGATACAGGAGTAATCAATCATGTCGAAAATTCTGTTTTCTCATCAGATATCCGAGTGCTTGTTTGTAGACCTGATTTTCTGAAACGTACTTTATTCCAGTGAACTATGGCGTCCACGTCAATTCCAAGGTATCGAGTTATTGCGCAAGAGCAGGTCTACCAATGGAATTGCAATTTGCAGTCACGCACATCATGGTTCTTACCTTTTGAACAGTCCTCAACACTCTGTTCCCATTAGAAGCATTAACAGTTTACTAAACAAGTTATAAATGCACATTCTATACATTATCAGATCTAATTTAAATGCTGAAAACAATGATTCTTACATTTCATTTATATCAAAGAATACAATCACAACATGAAAGGTGCTTTCTTTTTCCCGCCTTTTTCTTTGGTTCCACTTTTGTCCCGGAAGTGACAAATGATTGGATTTTTCATGCTTAACGCTTCAAGATCGGAGTCTTTTAGTTTTGCAAATTTATGTCCATCAAGTCCTTTCTTGTGCACATGTGTCACAATGCGTTCTTCTACACCCATATATCTGAGGAATGTTGACATGTCGTCTGTCGTGAAATCTCGTAAACTCCCGTCTACCGGAATCTCTATTTCATGCTCGGGAATAAACTTCTGTGTTGCTAAAAGTATTAAATTAAAATAGTAAGCATTGTTTTCAGCCCACAGGCCTTCAATGTTCATTTATAACTTACTTCTGACCTCTTGCTGACATTTTAAGACAAGGAAAGTATACATGTAGTTTTGTTCGATATAAGGATTATATATTTTCACATTCAGCGCTTCAGTTATATTTGCACAGTTTTGTTTTAAATGTTTCTTTGCAGAATTCTGCACAGTACTGTAACTATATAACCACTAAAACTCGAACCCTTAAAAGTTAGATGCGATAATCGAATTACTGATATAGAATCTAATGAAATCATTGATGTAAGATAAAGTGGCAGTCACAATGTCTGCAACACTGGCTGCTCGAGTAGGAATGAAATATTTATAACAATAATATCTAATGAACACGGACTGTTAAAGCACTCAGTATAACATACGTTTTGTTGCTGTGGGTCGACTGCGGGTAGGTTGCCTGGGCTGTGTTGAGGGGGTTGAATCGTCGTCACGTTTTGGCGACAAGGTACTGAAAATGTATAAATATTCAATATTAAGTTTCCAGTGTGAAAGTTATGTTTACCTTTTATTTTTTTCCTTTTTATACATTAGAAATGCATGAGGAATATATAATATACATACAAAGCAAATGAGCCGGCTCTTGGGAATCTAATTCTTGAAAATAGAGTAACTTCATTTTAGAATACTTACGAAATAAACATGACATGTACTTAAAACATCCTAACTGTGAAATTCTGTTTAAATACTATTAAATATAAATATTAATTCAATATACTACTAAATATTATTTGTTCAAGAAAACAGGCAAACTGTGATTTGTTTAGAAACTATGCGGACCTTTTTATTCGTCAATACAGTCTTGGTGTTGAAATGATACCTTATTATCAAGCCCGTCAAGGGGACAACGAGGGTATTGTCTGGTGGAGATAGCATTCACGGCCTACCAATCCCTGTTGATCTTATCTCACAGACTTAAACATTATACCCTGATGTACCCGATAACCAGGACACTGGCAAAGTCGCATTTCAGAAATAATCTGTACATCGGTTGTTTTAAAGATTAATGAAAAAAATATGTCCGGTACAGTTTCTGTGAGTACGGTGAAATAGATGCTTAGCAAGACTAGCTAATCAAACTTAAAACATACATCGGATGGAAAGTAAATGCTGAGTTTTTCCTACTTTTTAACCACATATTAAAATCTATTTTGCCAAAAGAAGATACGGCCTCTAACTATTCACACAAACGTGGTAAAGAAGAATAATTTTCCTATTTAAGATAATTACTTTATACAGTATATATCAATTTATTTTAAAATCTACACAAGTAAATCGAAGGGTCGAAAATTTATATAAACATTCCGAGTGTTAAATTATACGAACATAACGTAAAAAGTTCGATATTTGCTCCAGGCATGGTTGTACACAATCATTTTCACAAGTTTTCAGCGAATTTGGTCAAATACGGTAGTTTTAGCCACACATGCAAGTGTAAATTTAGGTTTTCGTGCGGTAAATTCTGTTCCTTTGGTTGCACTTTTTGCGCGTCCATTTACAGGTAAAGCTTAAGTTGTGACATTCTGTGTCAGTATGGTTGTTAATAGCTAAAGTTTACAGTTGAAAAACTTTCCAACAATAAATAGTCTGTTATGCCGTGGCAGTTTACTTACGCAAAACTCAATGTGTTTTAGTCTGTAACATGGAATGTACCATAATTTCAAAATCAAATCATCCGTGAGATTGTCACTGAATATTTGATATACACTTAATATTGAAAATACATGTATATAAATATTTCGACAGGGCGTGTTATGTAGAATTTCATAGAAGATTGATTATATGGTACGACAATTTATGACTTCAAATGAGTAAAAAAAATAGTTTACAATTACATCTTTTGAGAACGCTTGTCAAAACATAAATTATGGTCCCAATTTAAGAAGAAGATCCTGAGATGTTTTAGGTCTGTCGGATGTATGTCTAAAACAAAAAGGTTAGCACTAAATAACATGCTTTAAACTCTCCATTAGGTTTTTCAAACTTAAAAAAATGCCACAATGTTGGGAAATCAGTCTACCTAATATCTCAAATTATCTTGTGGACCATGGCAAACGATACATTCAAAAACATGTTTCAAGCTGACTACAGTTGCTATAGATACCAATGATGATGAGAGGTAAAGAGAATGGTATTCTTGATTCTCTAACAAAATTTAGAGTTAAAAAAAGTAATACAGTTTTAACTAACCTGTCATGTTCGGCATCCATAGTTCCGTTAAACCGCATATTTACGTATGAAAATCTATCTCAAATATTTTTGTGAAATATTAAGTGAAGTGAATGAAATTTAATCCCTGTATGGTCACATTGTCCGGGTTCAGGAGCCTTATAAAGTAAACTAAATTAAAACCTACAACAACTGTGGGTGTTAACTGAGTGACTCAATTGTAATCCCCTTACAATAAATACCAAAGTATTCCGATCAGCTGGAAATGACTGATCAGAACTCATCGAGTTATGGTTGACAGCATTTAAAAGGTAAATATAAGATACATAATATAGTGGGTGTATTTTAATGGTATAATTTGTTCAGAAATACTTCAGCGATTTTATATATATATATAGCAAATGTTTCATAAAAGGTGTGTAGGTTGCCTGCCTAGTATAGTCAGTATTGACTTTTGGCAGTAATAAGTTGAAGTTGAAGTTGAAGGTTTATAGAATTAGGTTTAGTAATAAACTGTTGGTACAGGACTTAGTCTACAAAACTTGAAAAGGTATAAAAAAAAACATGATAGTAATTTCCATTAACAGGATGTAACAATGAAAAAGTGATAACCGTAAAGTATAGCATCAAACAACTCATGGTTACTGTCAGAAAGAGCATTAGGCAACTCAAAGCGACACATCGGTTCATGAAAAAGTGCTTATTGTTAAATAGAGCTTTAAACAACTCAAACCGGTACTTTATTGGGTCATGAAAAAAATGTTTACCATCAAAAATGTCATTCAGCAACTAAAGGCGACTCATAACAAGTCAATGAAACAAGAGTTGTCCATAAAAAAGCGCGCTCGACTATTCACAGCGTATTAGTTCAAAGTTACTTGTGAAACATTCAGGTTACAGTGCGATATTAAACAAGATTGGTGCCAGCTAGGAATTGTGTTTATTTTCAGCTAGTTTGTGTATTATTATGCAAGAATTAAAATATTTTCCTTAAATAAAGGGTCTGTTTGAGTTTGAGGCCATGTTTAAGTTTTTAAGATGAAGCAAGAAAGAAAAGCCAGTGATGGTCTGGAAACCGTTCTTTTATATCTTAGCACTGTGACCTTGACCTTTGTGTTTTTGATCACAAAAGCAATAGAAATCACCTTTGATGCGGGGCAAGTCAAAGTGTAAGTTTTCATACATGAAGATGATAAGGAAAACAAGATATGATCACGAAACTGTTTTCTTATGTCGATCCAATGTGACCTTGACCTTTGACAGTTTGACTACAAAATCCAAAGGGATCATCCTTGATGTAGTTAAAGTCCATGAGTAAGTGTTCATGCAGAAAGAAGACAAGAACAGCAAGTAATGGTCCCGAAACACTTTCCTTATTTCGAGACACTGTGACATTGAGCTTTGATGGTTTGATCCCCAAATCAATAGGGATCATCCTTGACTGAGTGGAAGCACATGTGCAAGTTTTCATGCAGGTAGATAATAAGGAGAGCAGTTTTGTTCGGAAGCAACAGACGAACAGACAGACAGACAAGCTAATTCAAGTATATCCCTATGACTTTTTTGCGGGGTATGATAAGGATGGCTGATTTCTAAGATAAATGCACGACAAAAGGTTGCATACAAAATTTTAATCAAATTTTTTAATTAAAAATGGTTCATAATTTGCATTAAATTAATTTGAATTATCTGGCTTGTTTGTTTGGTGCCGCTGAATGCCTTAGTGAAGTTTTAAAACAATAGTCTTAGCTGCTTATAAAAATATATGCATCATAGTAAACATGAGAAACTGTATTTTTTTATTATCATTATTTTGCACGCCGCCAAACCTTAACCAAAAATATAAATTTAAAAGGAGCATTAATTTACAATAAATTGTCCCCATGAGTTCTCTTACTTGGTGATCTAATGTCCATTAACATCTTTTTGAAGTTTCAAGTCAACCCCATTTATGACTGCTGAGAAAAAAGCATGATAGTATAATACATTCAAAACTTAAACCAAGATTTCAAAGACATAAAATGGCTATAATTAGCCTTAAATTTGGTCAACTTTACTTGCTCGTGCAAAACAACAACAACGCTAAATACAGCATTTAGCGTATAAGCAGTAAGTAATTAGTGGGTGATGTATTCATAATTGAATTAAAACAGAGCAAAAAGAACACTACTCGGATATGTTTACACTTGGATGAGTGCAGTTTAGTGAAAATATTGTTACTGCAAACAAGGAGGTCAGTCGTTCCAACAATGTCGAAAACAATATTTTGTTCATAACTATTTTTTCATTTCCTTGTTCTTGCCATGGTCAGGAATTATACAGTATCTGTATGTAAATGGAAATAACTGGAATTTTATGGAAATCTGACCTTTTTTATCATTGTTTAATATTTTTCGGAAGTTTTGTTGAAATACCTTGATCATTAGGATTTAGTCTTATACGAATTACAAAAAGGGGCTATAACTCGTCTTAAGTCAGTCTGATAGTAAGTTCAGTAGAAATCCCCTTAACCATTTCACTATTTACTTAAGGACAGACTTATGGAACGAAAGTCTAGTTTTCTTTTGGTGAAGAAAGGAAATCTAATTCTATAAAATCGTTTCAGCGAACAAATATATATGAAGTTACTTTAGGTTTGTTTCAGTTACTTGAACTCCTGGCTATGTTTGAAAAAGGATCAAATGTTTCAACATAAATGACTGCTTTAAATGAAAGTCAGTCTTTTCAGTTTCATCTTTATTCCCGAGCAATTTGTTTTCACAGGGTCAATGTCCAACGTACCTACCTAAATATCCCATCAAAACATAACCATGCCTGACCTAGTATAGGGTAACGATGAATTAAAACCAGCATTGAAAGGAAACAGCTTTAATTATGATATCAGCTAATACTTTTAAACAATAAGACATGAATTATGAAGAAATTTATTCTATAATTCGCGATAAAATTTGATAAATACGGGTGAAACTGGAAAAAAGTTGGCGCGCTTCTATAATTTACCCCTGCATTAGGACTTTTAAGAGGAAAAATAGTTTTAAAGGCTCGTGTGTATTAACTTTTGACATTTCACATGTTTTTGCTTTAGCACCTCGCATGTCTACATCAACCTGTTTTGCAGCATTAGATATCTAAAACAAAAACTTAACTTGCCATAAAAAAATAAGTTTGCTATTTTCAGCCATTGATGACGTGGGACTTTTAATGTCATGTGTGTTTTCGCTTGGTTTATGAAGCAAGTGTTAATCATAAAAGTCATGGAAGATGAGATGTTTCAAGTATCGCTAAGTAGAGACATTACATATAAAAGTAGAAACCATCCTTGTCAAAAATAACATAAAGCCTATGTGTGAAATATTTGGTAAAAGTACTCATTTTAGCATAATTTCACGTATTTTGCTTCATTGATATTCATTAAAACTCAGTAGGGCCTTTAAATTCGTTTTTTTTTTCTCTCAATTTTTTATGATATGATGAAAGTGCGTACATGTTTAAATAGCTGAAACACTAACACGTATTAAGGTATAACAATAAGTAATGACTGTAGAAAAACATAAAGACACATATTAATAAATTGTTTTTAAGCACCCGAGACTCATTGTAGTGAAAAGCTCAGTATCATGCTACATTACAAATGCCTGGTTTTATTATTATTATAATTATTATTGTTGTTGTTGTTGCTGCTGCTGATGTTGTTGTTGTTGTTATTGGTGGTGGTAATGGTGGAGTTTCATTATCATTGTTATTATTGTTATCATCAGTAGTATATATTTATATATATATAAAAAAAAACAAAAGGGTACTTCTGACTTTTTTTACCAACAAATAAGTCTGTGCCTCAGCGTAACTTTTTTATTTTTTCTTTAAATTTAGACTTGCAAAACATTAACCTTATTGTCATAGAAACGCTTGTTTTGGTACCCGCTGTCGTCTGCTAGCGAGGAGAAACAATCTCATTTGCTTGTCAATCTTTAGGTGTTGAATTTATACTAAGTATGTGTATTGTAGGATTTAATGTCTTTATCGTGAGATCTAAAACTCAATTTTCTCATGTTAAAAACGAACCATATGCATTAAAAAAGATTTCCAGATCTTACAGAAATAACCAAGGTCTTTAACGAGATATTGTCTAAAAGCGGTCACTTTCTCATACGGAGAATTTTTTACAAGAAAGCCTTTCCCCTTGTTAAAGTGCGTCTTAATATTCCTTCTCTTGGTTTTTTGACATGTAGTTGACAATTATTGATCTAAACATTGATTCTGCCGTATACGGTCAATACAAATTTGTCTTCTGTTTTGATATTTTTTATTGCTACGATAGAATTAAATCGAACGTGCAGTTATTTCCTTCACTCTTTTTTCAACCATTTACCAATGAATAAAAACGTACAAATATTTGATTTATTTAGCCTATCAAAGCTTTTTATAAAATAAGCGGTTTTGTGGATTTATAGCTGTATACTTGTAGTGTTTTCTTTGTTATGTCCCAGACTAACTATAGAAGATGAATAACTACTTCATCTAGGTGTTTCTATTCAACTAGAAGTTGAATATTGAAGTTGACGTAAAAAAAGCCAAATATTTGAATATTGCTTTTCTTCCATTCAGATCTTTGGTGCACGGTGAAAAATGTCTAAATCACTGAAGTAAACATTAGGATCAGGTTACATATAATATGCTTTGAATGTTCAAAAGAGATATCAACCTATTTATCATTTTAGTATGGCATCAGATCTTTTCTATTTTATAGTTTAATTTCTATATGTTGTTTAGTTTATAAAGTTTTGCAAAGTTACAATGCGTTCCTTGCTCAGAAATTCAACACGCTTGCATGCTGTCCGACCATTCCCAGGGATAGGGGAATATCTTACTCGAATTTCAGCCTGTTGGTTACTAGTATTAAAGTATTAATTAGATCGACGTGATTGCACGAGATTCAATTCCCTTTCGTAAAAATTTTAGTCAACACCAATAAAGTCTATGAAAACCAAAATTTAATTTGTAATAGGTAACAGATACACATAGCTGTTCAAATATGTTTTCCCTGACATGGTTACAGTAGTTGACATATTCAAGTGAATAAAAAAGAAAAAAAGATAACTATTATAAAATGATTTACTAACAAAAATATGAACATGTCACCTACCTATCCCAGTCTCCGTATTCTCTGTTGGGGATGAAACCGTTGTTGTCTTTTCCTAACGTCGGCGTCGGCGGAGACTTCCCGTTCACGTGTGCTCCACCGTTAGTCATAACTTTCACATCTTGTTCCGAGGTTGACAGTGTGCTGAGCACATAGTGCTTCATTTTCAGCAGCTGTACAGGCTCGCTCATGCTGTCGTCTGCTGTCAACACTTAAATATTGTGTCTGCTGCGTTTTTTTATCCAGACGAAAATTCTACAGCACTGTCACACTTCATATGTATATCCCGATTCGGACTGAATAGCCACACTTTACGGTAAATGGTTTGTCAGCACGTGAATTATTATAACCTTGGATACCTTAACACAAACATAAAATTGAGAATCTTGTGCATGCTTTAAACTATGAAGTAATTATCTTGTATATTGTGTACGAATTCTTCATGGTTGGGTGGGCCCCACTCCATTTATCGGATTTCTATAAATGGGAGCAAGCTATTTCATTAAACAGTTAAAAATGAGCGAGCGAACACATACTAGTTAGATCCATTTCAATTTATATATGCATTACTTTCAAAAGGATCACTTACATAGTATTATTCATTTAAAATTTTGAATGTTTCATACAAAAATCGTTTACAAGTATCCCGCCTCCAGACTTGCTGCGGAACCAACGAAGTCGATTCCTGTGTCAACTGGAAAATATGTTCTGTCCGCCCGTCACACTTCCCATCTGTCTGTTATGCACCGATTGTTCGGAGTGACATAAATGACAGTAGTCAGGGAGGCGTGGTTGGAACAAAAAATGGCAGCACTGGTATTCAAAATATAGAAATATAAGCAACGAATCTTCAGCTCATTTGGTGCACGCAAAGTAAAAGACCTGATTATTGGACATCTCAGTATCTGGTAGGCTGTCTCAGTTTTACTCGCCTCCAAACCACATTCACGAATTACTACATTTTTATTTAGTTTGAGATCAGACAACCAGCTTGCGATACTGATAAAATGCACTTTTCTTTTTAATAATTAACGAAAATTTCTATTAAAACTATATTTGATTGCGACCCATGATTCAGACACAAATGTCTACAGCCATGCTATGGATAGACATGTTGAATGATTCTTCTAATGCTTACTGAATATCGCTCGTGCTGGCAAAATGCGCCTACAGACACTGAAGAATCACGTCAAGATTATCATAACTCAAGTGCTTTCCTGGAAAAAGTCTGTACAAAAATGGTGTTGTGGACGAAAGATAGTATGAATGTTCGAGAAAGGGTACCAAAATTAGTCGTTCCAAATGATTTAGAATACAGAATATGCTTTAGAATTATATACGTAGTGAAGATATACATATCAGTCAATATTGACCTCTAACTCTGTCCAGTCCTTAAAGATCTACTCTTACAATTAGTCTATCTGTCTGATGTTAAGCAACAGTCTAAGATATCGGTGGCATACTAATGCCATGCTTCGACTATTTTCACCCTTCTGTCGTGTTACTGAACAAAACAGGTTAAAAACTTGGTAAATATAAGATTTTATTACACCTGTGCGTAAATACTGACCTTATAACAATTCTATAACAATAATTTTCAATTCTTTTAATCAAGATTTAAGATACACTATGTCTGTATCGCATATAATGTTAATTGAAGATAACAATGTTATTATGTTACCGTCACCATGGGTTTTAGAACGTTAGAATCTGCGAATAAATTTTACGAGCTACACTGCAACTTCGTGTATCTCTTACATACAAATGTGAAAAATGAATAAAACGTCATCACAACACACGAGTTTCGAGGCCCTCTCTCTCATATTACAACATGAATTTTGGCGGTTTCTTCTTTGCTCTTTGAGCAGTCCTGTCACGAAAGTATCTTATAATCGGGTTATTCATCCCCATATCTCTGAGCTCTGTGTCCGAAAATACAGAGAATCGTTTACCATCCACTTTACATTTACCAAGTCTATACACAAGCTCTTCCGGAAGTTTTAATAGACGAAACACTGTCACCATCTGCTCAGTGTTAAACCCGCTCAAATTGCCGTCTGCTGGAATTGACGTCACTTCCGCTCCAGGTATCACCGGAACTGGAACATTAAAACAAAAATATAAAACGTTAAGGAAACACAGATTTATATTACAGCAACCGCCTCACAAGGTACTCACAAGAACCAAACAGTCCTCAGAAATTACGACTCAACTAATTTCTGGAGACAGAAGCAATTAATCTGCTCTTGCTTTTTTATTACTGACAAAGTCCTTGTAAAACGCAAACAAAGCTTTCAAAATTGTGATTTGAACAAAATTTACTTGAATTTAAGATATTATCCATCAGTTATTGTTAATTCAAATCCTAATTTCAAAACTTTATTAACAAAACTTTTCTTCGTAAGTAATGTAAAACGTAGTTACCTGTAACTTTTGGGTATTCTGTCTTTTGTCTGTTAGAAAAAATAAAAGAAAAATTATAGTCATTATGTGAAAGTAAATGTGGGTTTGAATACCTGTAAGTAAATGACACCTGATTCTGAATACGGTATATTCCAATTCTTTACGAAGTGTATGAATTGGCAATTATATAGAAATCTTTAGTATCAACAATTTGTATTCTGAACAAGAAGAAAATTGACACCAATATTTTCTGCGTAAAAAGAAAACTGAACACTTTTAATACTTCAGCCTGTTCTAGCATAACCGTTAAACTCTTCTCAAGCTTTGCCTTTCAGCCTGTTTTAGCATAACCGTTCAACTCTTCTCAAGCTTTCCCTTTCAGCCTGTTCTAGCATAACCGATCAACTCGTCTCAAGCTTTGCCTTTCAGCCTGTTCTGGCATAACCGTTCAACTCTTCTCAAGCTTTGCTTTTCAGCCTGTTCTAGCATAACCGTTCAACTCTTCTCAAGCTTTGCCTTTCAGCCTGTTCTAGCATAACCGATCAACTCTTCTCATGCTTTGCCTTTCAGCTTGTTCTAGCATAACCGATCAACTCTTCTAAAGCTTTGCCTTTCAGCCTGTCCTAGCATAACCGTTCAACTCTTGTCAAGCTTTGCCTTTCAGCCTGTTCTAGCATAACCAATCAACTCTTCTCAAGCTTTGCCTTTCAGCCTGTTCTAGCATAACCGTTCAACTCTTCTCAAGCTTTGCCTTTCAGCCTTTTCTAGCATAACCGATCAACTCTTCTCAAGCTTTGCCTTTCAGCCTGTTCTAGCATATCCGTTCAACTCTGTTCAAGCTTTGCCTTTCAGCCTGTTCTAGCATAACCGATCAACTCTTCTCAAGCTTTGCCTTTCAGCCTGTTCTAGCATAACCGTTTAACTCTTGTCAAGCTTTGCCTTTCAGCCTGTTCTAGCATAACCGATTAACTCTTGTCAAGTATTGCATTTTAGCTTGTTCTAGCATAACCGATCAACTACTGTCAAGCTTTGCCTTCCAGCCTGTTCTAGCATAACCGGTCAACTCTGTCGAGCTTTGTTTTCAAAATGTGGTAGCAGTTGGTACTGAGACAGCACCTTCGTATGGTTTGGGTAATTGGTACTGAGTTGGCACTTCCTTATGGTATGGGTAGTTGGTACTGAGATATCACTTCCATATGGTTTAGCACTTTCTAATGATACGGGAAGTTTGCACTGATATAGAACTTTTTATGGTATGGACAGTATTAAATGAGATAGCACTTCCTTATTACATTGGTAGTAGGTACTGAGTTAATACTCCCTCATAGAAAATACCATTTACGTCACTAAAACTTCAAAACCACCGCTCTGAACAACATTAAATACGTCATCAACTGCAACAATAAGTTAAACGACGTCAAGTCGCAGGTGCAGTTCATAAAGTCGATGAATATGAAAATGATCAGCAGCCTTTAGTTTTCTTGCTTCCGATTGTAAAGGGTTTGAAGTTGACGAATGACTGACTATCAGCAATTTAGAGTAAATTTGCTTTTAATATAAGTTTCGGAAGCAATTTTGAGTCATTTATTATCCACAATATTGGTGTTATATCTGTCTTATTTATGACTGTGACCACATAAATTTCCCATTTAACGGTCGAAAAATGAAAGTACGAAAAATATGTACCCTTTGGAATAATGTACTGTGTAATATTCTTTAAACGTTCATTCACCTGCTGGGCTTTTTTTATTTTCCTATCTTTCATAACAGTGGGAAAGATAGCAATACGTTACATATGAATAATTTATGTTTCCTATTTCTTCGATGACAGTTGTTGAAATACAATGTTCTTTCCCAGAAAGCACCTTTACAATTTGACGAATCGCAATTAAGATCTTTACAACATTTTCTCCTGAATGTCGGCTTCATACCCTGAAATGTGACAGCACTGTTTCTGTACCAAAGAATGGCTTTTAATGCTTCGGTTTATTCTTGCACAGTGCTTAGGGTCATTTTGTGACCAGTGTTGTCCGTTCTCCGACCTTACATTTTGTGACCGTTCTCCGTCACCATATTGTGTAACATTTCCCTGTCGCCACTTTGTTTAGGAGTGGCTCACTGGTCCAGTGGTAACGCACTGGCAGGTATTCCAGGGGTCGCGAGTTCGATATCCCGCTCCTCCACTAATATTACAAATTGTCTTTCGGATGAGACGTTAAACTAAGGTTCCGTGTATCAGTGCTATACATGGAGAAAAACTAAGAGTACCTCTGGAGTAGGATGCTTTGTGTGTCTTGCACTATCGCTCACAGCCTGTATTCGTAAGGTCAAATAAAATCAGTTTTCATCACGTGGACCGTTTGTTATGTTGTTGTTGTTTTGGGTTCTATTGTTGCTGTTTGATAGTGCTAAAGCGTGAAGCAATAACCGACTATTCCGATATGATGGTGAATATTGGACTAAAAGGCTTATTCAAATCAAATTTCGTGTTTCACTGAACATGTTTACCTATCAAATATGAATTTATCTTCTTCTTTTTTTTTGGAATAGATATATATGGCTTAAAAAAGATCCTATTAGATTAATGATCCATGCCTTTGAGTATCTCGTGTACGTTTTGATGATTAGCGCGTGTAATGATTTTAAACTGACTGATAAAAACTCGTACAATAAACAAACTGATACAAAACAGAAACTGGACCAATATGCCAAGCGAATTACTTGAACAACAGACGAACCCCGGTCAGGGAACGGTCAGACCTCACATGCACATCTGTTTTCAGCCTGCTCAACGTAACGCTTTAAGAGAACTTATTGCCTGGCAAGTGACGGGATAAGAGATATCTTCCTCACCTTTCATAGATATTCATTTTTTCTTGTTGCATATAGATTGTTGCGAAGTGACGTCTGAGGATTTATTTTTTATAGATTTATAATGTTACACACTGCAAAGTTCGCGCGTTTTGTGATAAAATATTATGTATCATATGCATGATTTTGCATGGGTAGATTCGAATAGAACAAGATTGTTGTCTTGCTGTACCTTGCTGCACACATGATATACTGCGGTTTGTCAGATGTAATCGAACTGTCACAGGATGGGCAAATCCATGACTCAGAATGACTATATATATACAGGATAAATTTCTTTATAATAACGATGTACAATTTGATCAACTTGATAAAGATTCTGTTCTGTTCTGTTCGCCAAGCAGAGTAACTTCCCATATAGAATTAGTAATCTATACTGTAAACGCTTTGTTTGAAATAAAGTGGACTTCGCTGTCAAATATTACATAAGCAAGAAAGTGGTGCGTGTTCATGCGCTTTGACGGTTACTTAAATTCTTCCTTTCAAGTTATCATGAAATGATATGGTAATTCCAGTCTAAGTGGTATTTCATGATGGATTCGTTTTTATTTCGAAAAAAAAAGCCGGCCTAGTCTTTCCGCTGTGATCAAGATATGATTTCTGTTCATTTTTCCTTTATTCATTTGTCCGTTAAAAGCTATATACTTCTGTAAAAAAATGTTCTCGTTCATCGGAGTTAGCTCCCTTTTTGAAATAGTAACAAATATTTAAGCAATTTTTTTCCGTACAAAAACCGTTTACAAAAATATTGTGTACCTATACAATTGGTATTCAAAATAATGAAACTCTAAAAAGATAACCATTTATACGTATTTTGAATGCAAGTGCGACTCAGTGAACACAATGATTGGTTTGGTTTTCTATCTGTAACTCGATCTAAGATAAGATCTTACAATTGTTAACAGATATAAGCCCAAAACCAAGAACAAGTAATCATAGTAAGCGGACTCGGGTTTGGCAAATCGAGGGGTCATAACTCAACCGTTTTTTGTTTTAAAAATTAGTTGTAACATACAATTCAGTTTCAACAAAACAATTGGCAGGCCAGGTAGAGTGTTTTTTTTAGGAAATTATATACTCTTCCTTAACTATTAAAAGATTTTTTATTTTAGTTTTGTGATTTGAAGTTATTTCTATCATATTGTGCAAGTGTATTTACTATAAGTAGATTTATCAGCTTCATGTTTTATGATACCGTATATCTAATAGAAAATTTCAAGAAAAAATGAAGTGTTGAGAAATTAAGAAAACAGAGATAAATATATTGCATAATAGGCAATCCTAACATCATAGATTTCACACGAGTTTTTGTAACGGTCAAATGATCAAATGACCAGTTTCTTCGTACGTAGTTTAAGATCTAGAGAAAATCATGACAGTCTGTCCCAATACGGTCATTTCTTTTGCTTAATACTTCGACAATAATGATCGGATTAAATCCAACATAAGCGGCTTTCCAGGTTACTTCAGATATTAAGCCTTCCTCTTGACTTGCACAAATAACATACCAGACATTATTTTCATATATTATGCATTTGATTTTTTCTTGTTGTTTTTTTTACATTACAAAGGCATTTATATATAGCTTCGAGGATTGATGGCTTAAACAGTTGAAGATTTTTACGCAGACAATTGGCGCATTCATCATAAAACATCACTCCTCGGGGCGTTTAATTTCACCGAAATGATGACAGTTACTTTAATAACGGTCTTTATGTGTTATTCGTAGCTATGTGAATTTAACTGCACAATATTAGCATATAGTCCGTGTGTGTTTTGCTAAATGTTCACATTAATATCACCTTCAGAATATCAGGAAGTTTGAAAAATTCAATTGAAGAAACACACACAGCTGGAGACATATTCTTACGACTGTAATTGTGACCTTAACAAAACTGCGAGTGATAATTTACTAGGCCATACTCGTAGCCAGACTTGGATTTAGCTAAGAAACTTAAGAAATGATTTGACTTGTTTGGTGTTTTTTAATTGTTCTTTTCAGAACCATTTGAGATCATATCAGTTATATTATCAAACTCGCACTCTACATAAAAAGATTCCTCATATGTTCTAAAAGCACTACATTTTCCATTGTTTATCAAATTAATGGCTAAAGGTCTAGCAAGGCCTGTCCAGACCAACTTTTACAAAAAAACAACAACAACAAAAACAAACAACAATCTATACTCACCCATAAGCATTTCCTGTAAGCTTGAAACCGTTAAGTGACACATTGTCTAGGTGTTCTGTGGAGGAAGCAGTCAGTTTGGGGTTCTTCTGGTATATGCCTCTCAGAGATTTGAGCCTTGGTTCAGGGGTCATCGCGGGCCTTGCTTGCACAGTCACTTTAGGTCTCATCACTAATGTTGAAGGTCCGGAACTCTGTCCATTCTGAATCAGTGAATGCCCATTTGGTACTAATCCATAAGAACCATTTAAGTTTTGATTTCCATCAGTAATATATCCGTTTTGATGTGGCACATTTATGACTTCTGTTTTATCATTTGTTTTAACTTTTTGATTTGTATCATTTGGGCCTTTCTGGACAATTTTCCTCTCTTCATCTAGAAGTTTATCGCTATTTACAGAGTTTTTCCTCGAACTATTTTCATCACTCTCTGACACAGTTATTTCATCCGTTGATTTTTTCTTTTCTTTCTCAACACCAATATCTAGCACTATACTTTCCAGTTTTGATATCACACCATTTGCCTTTGTTTCACCGCTCGTTTCTCCGTTTGGCATACTGTTCACTGTCCTTCGTCCGTCCGTACGTTTCGACAATCTCCGTTCCAATGCCACCTGATCTTCTCTAAATGACTGTCTGGTTTTCAGTTTCACTTCACGAAATTCTTTCTTGTGTTCAAAATGATGAATACTTTCCTGAATTGCTTGATCCATATTTATTTCCTTTATATACAAGGAAAACTTAAATGTTTTCAAAAACGGTGTGTCTCAATACAAACATTAACAATCGCGGACATAGAAATTAATCACTATATCTTCTTAGGTTAAAGGATCAGAGATCGCCTACTTAAAATATCCATGCTGAATAATATTTGTTCAATAAAAACGAACCTCATAAACCACAATATTTGAGCCACACTTTCACTGAAGAAAATCGGTTGATATTGTTAAAATACTACAACCTTTTATTAGATAACGAACGTTTTTCAAATTTCATACACGGTTGTAAACAAATAATTATTCACTGAGCGTAAAATGTAAAGACTTTTTTCTTAGGTGTTCAAAAATTAATTAATGCAAAAATTATTCCATGCCTGTTGAAAGATATTAACAATAAAATGATAGATTAAAAGTCCAAATTATAATATAAGATATGTAAGTCCAATAATTTCGTTTTACACTGGTCTTAAACAATACGTTTATTATTAATTCCTTTAAGCGCACTGTCTGTAACGCTCCTTTTGTCAAGAGAACAAGGTGTGCCCCACGGTTCACTAGACTCCCTATATCAAGTTGATATCATGTCACATTTTATATTTACTTGTTGTTCACTGCATACCTGGTAGCTTCAACCACAATTTACATTTTTACGGTCCAAATTTACATAGTGTCATTACAGTAAAATATAGTTGTAGCAGTAAAAACTAGAAGACGTAACGATATTGTCAATATAATTGCTGCCGGGGAACATACAAACATGGTATACGTTATTGCTGTAACTGATCCACCCTTCTATCTATCTCAATCACTTCATTTTACACTGGTATACAGTGACGTTTCGTTAATTCTGCATCCAACCTGCTGTGAAAATGAAATACATCCCGCGAGAAGCTGGACATTTGCCCGTGAACGGGGCTATATATATAGCATAGATACAGGTTGATTTAAACTACTTCAAACGCCCCATACTAGTATATCATATATCACAGCAGTGTACTTCATCTATCAAATTCTGATTACAATTCATCTCAGCAGATGATTTAGGAATATTTAGGAGATATCCGTCAGCGCCTATGTAATCACTGAACTCACGTGGTGCTCTAACTCACATCCTCTGGCTGGTAAGTGACGACCAAGACTCGGGCTCGACTGTGTTCGCACATGAGACAAATACATGGAAGTCTCAACAGAGTATTACACATCCAAATAATCGGATCCCAAGAGGCTTTTCGATTAGCTTTCTTATGAGAGATTTCCTGACTTTAATTGTCTATGGGAGGAGCCTGCTGCACAATATATTAAAGTGTAAACCTAGATAAACAAAATGGTGTTGGTAGACGCGAAACAGCTCAAGGCAAGACAGTAACATAATATTACAAATATTAAAACTTTCGAAATGGAATAACTTTTTATCGGGGAAACGAACAATCTTTGACATACTTCAGATATCATTTACTGTGGTACTTCAATTATTGTATCAGGTTTCAAACTCATAAATCTTTATAAACAAGAAAAATGTAGAATTTCAATGATCGTATACCAGTCCTAACGTGACTAATAAACGTTTTTCTTTGTTTGATCATAAATTGAAAGCTGTATTGATTTTTTTTTATTGTTTCTGATCAATTAATCTACAATAAACAATAAAATATTGTTCTGCTGTGCTTTTTTTGTTTTTCTTTGCAGTTATGTATGCCAGCTAGAGACTTGTCAAAGAGGCCAGGTTCAATAGTCTGAACTCACCGATTTAGATAAGGAAATATAAAAGATCACAATTTGTCTAAAAATACCCAACAATACTCAAGTTTAACGGAAAAAAACATTAACAATGTACATTCGTGATTCATATAAATTTATCATACTAATGGCATCACTGGTGAGTTATCACAACTTTACATACTCAGTTTAGAATTCTGTTCTTTTGACTATGGAACTGGCCAAGTCCATAAAAAGGCGATATCACTGATTTGACATATACTGGAAGCTTTGTATAGTCACACAAAAAAGAAAAACAAAGGCGCTGACTTTTGCAAAATACGCCCTTCCTAAGGTTTTGTCATCAGATTCCAAGTTTTTTTTTCTGCTGAAAACTCTACTTTGAGAACGAACAAGGCTTGTTTTTTTCAATTCAAGGGCCATAACTCTAGAGTGTCCGGGGGAATTTGACTGGTTAATCAACTTGGCCGAGATAATATACCCACAAACATTATCAGCAAGTTTGGTAAAGTTCAGATGAAAACGGACTTAACGGAACTGGCTGATTTCGCCAAATTAAAAAGCCATTAAAAATCCCCCAGCGCCTTATCCCTAGAGATAGCCATAAAGGTATAGGAATGTAGGACAGGGACGTGTGTCAGTACATTAAAGGGAGGAAGGCAGGGGCTTCTAATATCAAAAGATATTGGCCATGGCAAGTAGATGAATGAGAGGAACTGTAGATTATTTCAATGACACTTTGGTTATAAAATCTATAAAGTTCTATTACTGGAAAACACGAAAGAGTATAGGCACTGCATGGGTAGGTAGGTAGGTAGGTAGTAATGTGGGAGGGTGGGTAGGTAGAAAGTTTAGAGGCAGCAAGGCCCAAGGGTTCTCGAGATATCAATCAGAATCTGTTTCCCTCTTTATGGTGTATGGCCACCGTGACCTTGGCCTTTAACTACTGACCTCAAAGAAAATAACAGACATCTCATGAACAGACCAACCTGCAGAGCAAGTCAGTGAAGCCAATGCCCGAGGGTTCTCTAGTTACTGACTGGAAACCATTCTTCTATTAATGGTCACTCTGACCTTGAACTTTGACCAAGTGACCCCAAAAGTGATATAAGTCATCCACAGGTCATTATCAACCAGAGTTGCGAGTTTAAGGACTTAAGGCCCTAGCATTCTCTAGTTATTCATCAGAAACTATTTTCAGTTAATGGTCAATATTAGCTTGACCTTTGATCTAGTGACCCTAAAAACTTTAAGGGTGATCTACTGGCCATTATCAACCTGCCTATAAAGTTTTAGGAAGCCTGGGCCCAGGCATTCTACTGGTTTTGATCGGAAACCGTTTTGCTTTTCGAGATCACTGTGACATTGGCTTTTGACCTAGTGATCTGAAAATCTATAGAAGTCATCTACTGGTGATGACCAACATACTCACCAGATTTGACAAACCTGGGCCCAGAGATTCCCTAGATAGTTATCAGAAAAGGTTTTGCTTTTCGAGGTCACTGTGACCTTGGCCTTTGACACAGTGATCTGAAAATCTGTAGAGGTCATCTACTTTGATGACCAACCTACATACCAAATTTGATGAATCTGGGCCAAAGGATTCCCTAGATATTTATCGGAAAAGTTTTGTTTTTTAAGGTCATTCATGGGTCCACAGCGTGACTTTTAAATCTTATAACAATAGGTTTTACCCATAAACATTACCATGTGCTCTTTTGTTATATACTTGTTGGTGGTGAAAATATAACTGTCTTTGTTAAATCATGCAAATATGAGGGCCAGGGATCCATCAATTGTGACATTGGCCTTTGACTTAATAAACCGAAATCCTATAGGGGGTCATCTACTGGTCATGACCAACCTGCCTATGAAGTTTTGGGGAGGTTGGGTTTAAGCATTCTAGTTATTGATCACAAAACCATTTTAATTTTTATGGGAACTGTGACCTTCGCCTTTGACCTGGTGACCTAAAACTATAGGGGTCATCAACTGGACATGAGCAACCTATATACCAACTTTGAGGAACCTGGGCCCAAGGTATCTATAAAAGTCCATTGGAAAAGGTTTGCCTTTCAAGGGCAACCGTGACCTTGACCTTTAACTTTGTGACCTTCATCTCCTTAACAGACCAACCTACATAGCAAGTCTGAGCCTCCGTGCAGCTAGTGCCCAAGGGTTCTCTAGGTATTCATTGGGATCCATTTTTCTTTTAATGGTAAATGTGACCTGGACCTTTGATCTAGTGACCCTAAAACATTAGGGGTGATCTTCTGACCATGGCCAACCTGCCTATGAAATTTTAGGAAGCCTTGGACCAGGCATTCTATACGTATTCATCAGAAACCATTTTGCTTTTCAAGGTCATTGTCATCTTGGCCTTTGACCTAGTGATCTGTAAAGCTATACGGGTCATTGACTGGTCATGACCAATATACGTTGCAAGTTTAAGGAATCTGAACCCAAGAGTTCTACAGTTATTGATCGGACAGTGTTTTGCTTTTCAAGGTCACTGTGACCTTGGCCTTTGACCTAATGGCCCAAAAATTTATAAGGGTCATCTTCTCGCCATGACAAACCTGCCTATGAAGTTTTGGGGAGCTGGGAAACAATTTATTGTCATTCAAGGACACTGTGACCCTTGCCTTTGACCTGAAAGACTATAAGGATCATCTACTGGTCATGACCAAATTACGTACCAAGTTTGAGGCACCTGAGCCCAAGCATTCTATAATTATTCATTGGAAACCGTTTCAATTTTCAAGGTTACTGTGACTTTGGCCTTTGACCTGAATAAACTAGAACTATCGCTGAATGCGATTCATACCCCCACCAATGTCCTTGACAGAAGACGACATGGAAAGGTGGTTAAGGGAATAACTTTAGTGGCACAAATACATACACATAAAAAGAAATTATCTCTGGTGAAAAAAACAAATTGTACAGGTAATAGTATAAATATATATTGTCAAATCATGTTCGAAACAGTTACAAATAACCTTTCATTTTCGTGAATATCTGTTCTAGTTTCAGAAACATTTAAGTATTAATGGTTATATCAGAACATTTTCTAAGCCTAAAAGGGGCATAACTTGTGTCATAATTCAATGGAATTGTAGAATTTTCGTCATCTGAGCTTGCTTGTAACCATTCATATAAATTTTAAGTTTCAAGTAAATATCTGTTCTGGTTTAAGAAAAATTATAGTAAATAAATTTAAAGACATAAAAATGGACTTAACTTTATCAAAATACAATACAAAGTTATCCCCCCCCCCCACTTTTTTTAGTTATGAAACTTGACCTGCAAATCTTACTTGCGACACTTCGCATATATTTAAAGTTTCAAATGATTATCTGTTCCAGTTTTAGAAATATTCAAGTACATGTTAAAATTTCAGAACATTTTCTAAGTCAATTTTTGACCTTCAAGTGTGACCTTGACCTTAAGCTGGCACAAGGGTAAGATGGGTTCTGCACATAGCCCAGTTGGGGTGAACATTTGAGTCAAGTTTGAAGAAAATCCTTCCATTAGTATAGAATTTATAGAGCGGACACGACATATTGTCTAGTATTGATTGTAAGTAAACTAAAAGACTTAAAAAGGGGCATAACTTTGTCAAAATGCAATACAGAGTTATGAAACTTGACCTGCATATCTTACTTGTGATACCTCAAATATCTTTTAAGTTTTAAGGAAATACCTGTGCTAGTTTCAGAAATATTCAAGTACATGTTAAAATTTAAGAACATTTTTTAAATCAATTTTGACCTTCAAGTGTGACCTTGACCTTAAGCTGGCACAAAGGTAACATGGGTTCTGCACATAACCTTGTTCAGTTGAACATTTGAGTCAAGTTTGAAGAAAATCCTTCCATTAGTATAGGATTTATAGAGCGGACACGACATATTGTCTAGTATTGATTGTAAGTAAACTAAAAGACTTAAAAAGGGGCATAACTTTGTCAAAATGCAATACAGAGTTATGAAACTTGACCTGCATATCTTACTTGTGATACCTCAAATATCTTTTAAGTTTTAAGGAAATACCTGTGCTAGTTTCAGAAATATTCAAGTACATGTTAAAATTTAAGAACATTTTTTAAATCAATTTTGACCTTCAAGTGTGACCTTGACCTTAAGCTGGCACAAAGGTAACATGGGTTCTGCACATAACCTTGTTCAGTTGAACATTTGAGTCAAGTTTGAAGAAAATCCTTCCATTAGTATAGGATTTATAGAGCGGACACGACATATTGTCTAATATTTGATTGTATGTAAATTTAAAGACTTAAAAAGGGGCATAACTTTGTCAAAATGCAATACAGAGTTATGAAACTTGACCTGCCTATCCTAATTGTGACACTTCATATATATTTTAAGTTTCAAGCAAATACGTTTTCTAGTTTAATAATATTCAAATACATGTTAAAATTTAAGAATATTTTCTAAGTCAATTTTTGACCTTCAAGTGTGACCTTGACCTTAAGCCGGCAAAAGGGTAACATGGGTTCTGCACATCCCCTTGTTGAGGTGAACATTTGAGCCAAGATTAAAGAA